>SSNR01000111.1:584593-735935 GCA_006937965.1 Callopanchax toddi | reverse complement strand
ATGACTCTGAGTGTGTGTCTCTACCAGAGGAAACACTGGACAGCTTTGTCCTGGTTGGAGCTGAGAGTCTTGATAAAGTTTTCTCCTCAGTGAGACCCACCACATGTGCTCTGGACCCGATTCCCACTTCTCTTTTTAAGCAGTTTTATAATTCTTTTAGAGATGAGATTTTAACCCTGATGAACTGCTCCCTCCAGACGGGGGTCTTTAAAGGGGCGGTGGTCAGGCCCCTGCTGAAGAAGAGCAATCTGGATTTTAATGATTTGAACAACTACCGACCGGTATCTAACTTACCGTTTTTGAGCAAAATTTTAGAAAAGCTTGTTTTTATTCAGCTTAATGATTTTATTAATGAACACAATGTCCTGGAGAAATTTCAGTCTGGTTTTAGGGTGAACCACAGCACCGAGACGGCCCTTCTGAAGATTTTAAATGATTTTAGATTAAATTATGATTCACAGAAGCTGACGGTGTTGGTCCTACTGGACCTTTGACACAGTGGACCACACCATTCTTTTAACCCGTTTAAAACAGACCGGCCTCTCTGGTACTGTCCACAAATGGTTCACATCCTACCTCACAGACAGGACCTTTATGGTAAGTCTAGATACTTGCTCCTCTAAGGTCCACAGGATCACATGTGGTGTGCCCCAGGGTTCAGTTTTAGGCCCAGTGCTTTTTAACCTCTATATGCTCCCTCTTGGCAGCGTCATCAGAAGACACGGAGTTCATTTTCACAGTTATGCTGATGACACACAGCTGTACATCTCCGTGTCTCCTGATGACACACGGCCAGTGGAAGTACTTTTTAACTGTATTTCAGACATTAAATCCTGGATGGCAGAAAACTTTCTCCAGCTCAACCGGGACAAAACTGAGGTTTTAGTCATCGGTCCTGAGAGAGAGAAACTTTTACCAAAACTACAATCACTGTCTATGAATCCTTCTGTACAAGTGAAGAACCTGGGCGTGATTTTTGACTCTGAGCTGACTTTTATCCCTCACATTAAAAACATTACTAAGATAGGTTTTTATCACCTAAAGAACATCGCCAGAGTCCGCCCCATTCTCTCTGGGGCCAACACAGAGACACTGATGCTTTTATCACCAGTAGAATGGACTACTGTAATGCCCTGCTTTCTGGTCTTTCCAAAAAGAGTATCTCAGGTTTACAACTCTTGCAAAATTCAGCAGCCCGTGTCCTGACGAAGACCAGGAGGCGGGAGCACATTACGCCCATCCTGAAGTCTTTGCATTGGTTACCTGTGTGTTTTAGGATCGATTTTAAGGTTCTTTTAATGGTTTTTAAGTGTCTTAATGGTCTTGGGCCTTCTTATCTCTTAGAATTGCTTTTACCGTATGAACCTCTGCGGTCTCTGCGCTCCTCTGGCAGCCGTCTGCTTGTCATCCCAAAAGTTAGAACACATACTCACGGTGAGGCGTCTTTTTATTATTATGGCCCTCACCTCTGGAACAGGCTGCCGGAGAACCTCAGGGCTGCAGAGAACGTTCATCTGTTTAAAGGCTCAAGACCCACCTTTTTAAGCTAGCTTTTAACTGAGTATTATTTATTATAGTCTGTTTAAATGCTTTTAGTGTAATTTTAACTTATTGTGTTTAATTACTTTTAGTCTGTTTAACTGCTTTTAGTCTAACCTTTAGCTGATTTTAGTCTAATAGATTTTAGGTATTTAGTTAGTTTTATCACAGTTTTATTGTTTATTCTTATATTTATCTTATGTTATTTTATATTTTAACTTGTTATTTTAATCTTCCTTCCAGTGTTTCCTCTGAGGGAGTCCTCTGCCTCGGGAGCGGTGGTCAGCTGTGGCTGCCTGGTTCTCCAGGTGGTTCCAGGTGGAGGTGGGGTCTCAGCCCTGCCTCCTCTGGTCGCCCCGTGTCGGTGCGTTGGCTGCTGCTGTTGACCTGCTGCTGCTGGTGCAGAGGGCTCCTCTGATGGCGTTTCCTTAGAACCTGCTCATCTGTACTCAGCCCAAAGTCCTTTGTGTGTATATGTGCGTGTGCATGTGTGTGTGTGAGTGTGTGTGTGTGCGTATGTGTGCTTTTTATGGGGGAGGGATGGGAATGTGGTTTATGTGGGGCCATTTTAACTTGTTAAAGCACCTTGAGTTACAGTTTCTTTTTTTGTATGAAAGGCGCTTTATAAATAAAGATTATTATTATTATTATTATTATAAAATAACAAAGGTGGTTGAAATGGTGAGACGGAAGTTGGGTAGTTTTATTGGAGGGGTGGGGGGTAAGGTGCACACCCAGACTACAGAGACCCAGAGTTCTAGAGGTTTCTAAAAACCATAACAGTCATAGCCTCCTCCTCCTGTTCCTTATCCACACAAATGACTGGCTGGAATATTTAATGCATTTCTTTTGTTGCTCCAGCAAACGTATCATGTCCCAAATGTCAAAATCAGCTACCTGGGGAAGCAAATCCTCCTCCTGGCAGATAACAAGAAAACTGCCACCTGCTTTAAATTTCAAAGAGTTTTCAGTTCACCTAGACAATCCTCACGTCTATCAGCAGAGCCGATGGAGGAAACAGACATTAGGCTATAGAAGATGTGCCCTCCTCATTATCGGATTGACAAATTGTTGTAATTTAAACTTTTAAAAGGAAAAAAAAGCATTCATTGACATCCTGTGAGGCTTCTGCCAAATAACAATAACGATAAAAGGAATCGATGGAAACAGACTATTGACTCAACTTCTTCCTGGAATAAAAGACACTCCCTGTGCAGTCCATTTAACACAAAGGTCTGAGTCAATCAGTGTTTCCGTGTGAATGACAAACATAATGACAAGTTAAGACGGAGGACTTTTTTCCTGGTGAACGTCAGCTGTGATGGAGCAATCAGGAGACGTGTGGTGGTGGTCTGATTTTAGAACAGCCTTTCATGTGCACATCACTATAAGGTCAGGTGACTTGATCATTTCTTTATTGTAACAAAGCTTCATGCCAATTATTCTTTTGTCTTTAAGAAGCCTGATTAGTCACATTTACAAGGTATAATTAAAAGGAAGGTGCAGCTGGATCAGACCTGAAGGTGTGGAGAAACCCCCCCCCCCCCCCCCCCCCCCCCCCCCCCAACAAAGTGTCTGCACTCTCAGAAATGAAAGGACAGAATTGTAACGTTTTTTGTCACTGGGGTGGTACCCTCAAAAGTACAATTTTGTACCTTTAACTGCAGGGTGTACCCCTTAGGATACATATTTGTACCCTAAGGTACAGGTTTGACTAGTAAAAGGTACAAACTACAAAGGTAAAAATGTGTACCCCCAGTTAAGGTACAATTTTGAATACAATGCTTAGAGCATCTTTACAGCAGAG
This sequence comes from Callopanchax toddi, assembly GCA_006937965.1. Classification (NCBI taxonomy): domain Eukaryota; kingdom Metazoa; phylum Chordata; class Actinopteri; order Cyprinodontiformes; family Nothobranchiidae; genus Callopanchax; species Callopanchax toddi. Next base: position 732,589 of record SSNR01000111.1, on the reverse strand, counting down.
ACATCATTCATCAGACACACCTTTCTTTTTGTTTGGTGTAATGTGATGTGACCAGCTGACTGGATTACAGTGTTACCTCAGTCTGAGGGTGACAGTAGGAAGGAAAGCTCTCTTTGAACAGGAATAAACCTCCAGAACCAGGATCAGAGTGGGCGGAGCCTAATGTCTCCACCAGCTGGAGGCTGAGAGGACAGGATGGAGACAGAGACAGAAGGACTGGACCAGTCATCGTTTCTAAAACAGAACAAAGTCAGTGGCAGCAGGAACAGAAATTACATATGAGGGTATGAGAGCAGAGGTCTCAGCCATTTCTGAGATAAATGACATAAATAATGAGAATCCAGGTGGAAATCCTCATGAGGGCTGAAGCAACATTATTTACTAGTTGGAGGTCACAGGTTTGTTTAGCATCATGTGGAGTTTAGGCAGCTCTTTGAATGGAGAAATGGAATTTCTGTGAAAAGTACGACACTTTGGGGAGCGGAACCCAGATCAGCCAAGACTGTTATAACGACCTGCAGTTCAGAGACTTGATCAGGAGGAGGACTAGGGGTCTGGGGGGTCTGAGTCAGAGGTGCAGGATGGAGGGTGATGATAAACCAACAGTAAATGTTGTAATAATTATTACAGTTTTTCTCAATAGCTTTGGCTCATTTCTCACAACATAATTAAAGTTTTCACAACAGTTAGTTCAACCTTCACAACATGTAGTCATCTGGGCTCAGCCTAGTGTCAGTTTTCTCTTCATTTCATCCAGTGGTCACTGTTTTAGGACATGAAGCGACTGAGTTAGTACAAATATCTGTAAAATGATCACTTTTTCACTTGCTTTTATCATGTCTGTCAAAATGAACTCTACTTGTAGCGGCTGAATAGTCATTGTTCATAAAACTAATAATCTTCATTTCATTCATTGTGTCATTGCACACAATTGTGTTGATCATGTTGTCAAACATTTTGTACATCCAGTTTCTAAATCTTTGTAATGTTTCCATGAAAATGTCCATAAATCACTTTTCTCAGGTGAACCTGATCTTCCACTGAGTTAGAGGCTGTGTGAACATTTATTGCTACCAGTGAGACCAGTCTGCTGTGGTCAGCCAGTGGTTACATGACAGGATGCTGGTGGAGTATCTTCCTCCCTACTCTCCATTCCTAAATCCGATTGAGGAGTTTTTCTCTTCCTGGAGGTGGAAGGTAAATGACCGGCGTCCACAGACCCAGATGACCCTGTTGATGGATGCAGCTTGTGATGACATCACAGCAGAGTCCTGCAGACGGTGGATTCAGCACTCAAGAAGATACTTTCCTCTGTGCATTGACAGAGCTGACATTCACTGTGATGTAGATGGAAGTATGTGTCCAGACAGACGGAGCGTCTAGATGTCCATGACTGATCTGCAGCAGCGTCTGGTTTACAGGATCTTCAGTTTCTAAACTACTACAGCCTGGTTTACTGAGACAAAGGGAGTTGATTCTTTGTAAATGTTTTTCTTCCAGATGCACAATGCTGTGAAAAGTTGTAAATATACAGTATAAAGTAAAGTGTATTCAGTGTCTTGATCTTTCTTTTACTTCTAGTTTTCTAAATGCCGTACATGGTGTGTAACACTGTCTGGACTTTACACTGGGCAGCACTTCAGAGTCATCTGTCTCAGTGAAAACATGACTAAACCATGTGACTGTTGTTTATACGATGCTGGTGTCAGAACTTGTCATTTTAACAACACTGACACTTTCACTGACATAAAGACTTGATTTTGAAGAACAAATGATCTATTTTGATTAAGGAGCTTGATTTTGAAGCAAGAACTTCCCATTTTGAAAAGGTGACTTGCTTTTGCAGGTTATCTATTTATGTTTTGCAGTTTGCACTGATTCTGTTGAGAAACGTCTTAACAGTGGTGAAAACTTTAATTCTGTTGTGAGAAATGTGACAAAGCTATTGAGAAAAACTATTACAGTATAACTGGAAAATGATGTTGGGTCCTGAAAAACTGCTGAGAACCTGAGCTGAGACGAACGATAGATAGATAGATAGATAGATAGATAGATAGATAGATAGATAGATAGATAGATAGATAGATAGATAGATAGATAGATAGATAGATAGATAGATAGATAGATAGATGATAGATAGATAGATAGATAGATAGATAGATAGATAGATAGATAGATAGATAGATGATAGATAGATAGATAGATAGATAGATAGATAGATAGATAGATAGATAGATAGATAGATAGATAGATAGATAGATAGATGATAGATAGATAGATAGATAGATGATAGATAGATGATAGATAGATAGATAGATAGATAGATAGATAGATAGATAGAAAGATAGATAATAGAAAAAAAAAAAGAAAAAAAAAAAGATAGATAGATAGATAGATAGATAGATAGATAGATAGATAGATAGATAGATAGATAGATAGATAGATAGATAGATAGATAGATAGATAGATAGATAGATAGAAGATAGATAGATAGATGATAGATGATAGATAGATAGATGATAGATAGATAGAGATAGATAGATAGATAGATAGATAGATAGATAGATAGATAGATAGATAGATAGATAGATAGATAGATGATAGATGATAGATAGATAGATAGATAGATAGATAGATAGATAGATAGATAGATAGATGATAGATAGATAGATAGATAGATAGATAGATAGATAGATGATAGATAGATAGACAGATAGACAGATAGATGATAGATGATAGATAGATAGATGATAGATAGATAGAGATAGATAGATAGATAGATAGATAGATAGATAGATGATAGATAGATAGATAGATAGATAGATAGATAGATAGATAGATAGATAGATAGATAGATAGATAGATAGATAGATAGATAGATAGATAGATAGATAGATAGATAGATAGATAGATAGATAGATAGATAGATAGAAGATAGATAGATAGATGATAGATGATAGATAGATAGATAGATAGAGATAGATAGATAGATAGAAGATAGATAGATGATAGATAGATAGATAGATAGATAGATAGATAGATAGATAGATAGATAGATAGATAGATAGATAGATAGACAGATGCATAGATAGATAGATGATAGATAGATAGATAGATAGATAGATAGATAGATAGATAGATAGATAGATAGATAGATAGATAGATAGATAGATAGACAGATAGATAATAGAAACTATTCATATTTGAAAGTTAAATATCCTAACAGTATCAGTATATTAATAACAAGTCAGGAACGTTTTGATCAAATGTATTAAAGCTGAAAGTGTGTTGAAGAAAAAGAGGTTGATATGGAGGAAAAACAAACAGAATCAGTTTTCTGAATACGGAGTGAGGTATTTAAACAACAATAATAATTAATATTATTATTAATTAGTATTAATTATCCCGTTATCCGGATCCTTTTAACTCCTAAACAGGCTTTGATGTCAGATATTTAGCGTTAAGTAAAGGTAACGATGAGTGATGGAGGCAGTCCTGGCGCATCATCAGCACCCCTATCCTCCTCCTCCTCCTCCTCCTCCTCCTCCTCCTCCTCCTCCAAACTTCAGCGCACCCACTGCTCATTCCCACTCTGCTCTCTCCTCACCAGGACGCTCCTGCTGTAATCTGACTGGAGGAGAGGAGGATGTCGCTGCTGACTGACCGGCTTTGTGGAGGAATCTGAACCCAGACGCTGAATTAAAGCTTCTTTCCTCCGAGCTCCTCGGATCAGCAGCTTCCGGTCGGGGTGATGAGATCTGCCCTTCGCGCATCAGCTCTGGAGACGTTCCGGAGCGCGTCCGCGTCTCCAGACGGCGCAACTTGTCACCGGGGAGCAGCTGGACGCAGGAGGAGCGGATCCTGAGTCAAAGTTACGGGAGGAGCAGGAAACAAGTTGGGGGTGCTGTCTGGAGTCCGGGTGGTTCCGACTTAGCTCCGATCCTCTGGTTAACGGAGCGCATCTGTTTCTTCTTCCTAAAGCGGAGTGAGATGATTCTCTTTAGTCTAATTAAATTCTCACCTCTTGACTGGATCTAGACCCGAATCCTCCACAGTTCCTCCACATCTGCGACACTTTTTCATCCATCATTTCTGTCCTCCTCCCAGTCCGGAGAGGATGAGGAGTCGCTGGGTGAAGCATGAGCGGTCAGAGGATCAGTCATAAGCGGCTGTCTCTGCTGTGGGAGGGGCTGGCTGTCAGCCTGTGGCTCTGCTGCGGATGGAGCTCCGGGGCGGCCGGACCGGGCGGCGGCCCCGGGGCGCTGGAGTGGCTGCTGTCCGATAAAGGACCCTTCCACCGCTCCCTGGAGTTCCAGGAGGCTCTGGAGCGGTACCAGCAGGGCTTCAGCACCAGATACAAGATCTACAGGTGAGACCCGGATGTTCACTTACATCCAAATTAGTGGTGATAAAACAAGCTGTTCAGACCAGGTGTTACAGTGGCATATCAGTTTATCTCGACTTTATACAACGTTATTTATGATTTTATGTCTAAGTGATTTAACCTTCATGTTTGCTTTAACATTTGATTTTCATCCTAAACTAGTTTAGACACATTTAAACACAATTTATATTAAAGTTTTTAAAATAGAAAAGTAAGAAAAATTTACCAAGGATATTAAAACATGTAATTTTATTTTGTTAAATAAGAAGACAAAGTTCTTGTCAGCGCCAGACAACAACAGGGTTGAAACAGACATTAAAGTTGAATCTAAATAATTAAAATAAAATCCAAGTAGATCAAGTCATAAATAAATGTTGAAATCAAAATATGAATATGAGTTTAAAAACAACATTTAACTAACTGTACATTCAGATCTAACAGCCTACCAAAATAAAAGCATGTGAGGAGTAGATCCCCTCTATAACATCAGTGAGTTCCTTCCATTTAGTGAGTTTGTTTAACCTGTGATAGACTGATGAGACTAGTTCACATCATTATTATGATTAGTATTATTAGTAGTCTCATCAGCAACCTGTCAGATTCAGCCTTATGCATATCTACTGCCCCCTGGTGGACGAGCTACTGGAGGAAAGGGACCATTTTATTTATTTACTAATATATTGTTGTAATGTATATGTATTAAATAAAATAAGACAGATGATTAAATCTGTGTTTTATTAATATTAGCCAATAAGTAGTTCAGTTTCAAAAACTACATTTTAAAATGATAATTATTTCATATTTCAGGCTTTAAAGGGTTAAAAATGAATCATTTATCAACCTGGATTCTGTCTCACTGCCAGGTGAAAGGATTCACTAAATCATATAAAGCAGAGCAGGAGACGTCCTCCCCTCACTCAACAGGAGACAGAGGGCTGAATTTGAATGTTAGCTAAATATTAAACCTCCAAGTTTATATTTAGATGTGACTTCATATTCAGATTTTACTTATATGTTTAGATTTAATTTAAAATTTTATATTGAACAGTGAAATTTAGTTAAAAAAACATTTAACTTTCAGCATCTAGATGTAACTTTATATATTTAGATCAGATTATTTTTATAACTGACCCATTTAGAATTGATTTAAACTATATATTTGTACCAGTTATTTAAGGCGTCCTGTGGTCAAACGTAGCTTTGAATGTATTTCTTTACATTCGGTGTCTCGTTCTTTCAGACGTTTGCAGATTTCCCCCAGAATCACTGAGCTATAGAGAGGTGTGTAATTTTACTCTTCACTCACTCCTGGGTATTAACACCTGCACCAAATTAATGACAAGTTAATTAGCAACATTTCAACATTCTGAATCAATGCAGAGGCTTTTCTCCATATAATCACCCACTTCCTCTCCTGCTGATGGATGATCTAACAGGGACATTTGATGGATTTGGGATGTTTTTAACTGACCTCTGCAGCAGAAGAGCAGGAGTTAATCTTATGACGGTGCGATAAGGTTTGTCCTAAATGTGACTTCCTGCCGCTGCATTTCTCTTTGTCTAAGTTTCCCTGACATGCATTCATACCGTCTGTGTTCCCGCTCCGATGCAGCGGTTATAGGAGTGTGCTGAACCGTGCAGCTCATTTCTCCACCAGGATGGTCTGAAGTGTCTCCATCATGTGATGTATTTTTATACTCCTCCCTGCTCTTGTTGTCTCTTGGGGTTTGGCTGAAGAACAGATTATTTCTTTCCCGTGGTGACCACTGCCAAGGGTTTAACCAGGTGGAAAAAATACTTAGCGTGCATCTGCAAGCAAATAAATCAATTGCTCCATTATCCTATCCCATCCTAGGCTGTGGTGTTTATCTTTTAGTGAGACCTGCATTGTTTTTATTTTTTTCCAATATGCATCTGCTGCATCAGCTTTCTTCCACTGACTTCATTCTTCTTTGTATCCAATGAACAAACCAGGCAGCTCGGAGCATCAGAGGGACCAACGTCAGACATCTCTACTGGTCTTATACTCTCCTCTGTCTCACTCAGCACAAGTCGACTTTTAAATCTGACACCAACATGAAATACAGCAGTGAAAAAGTATTCACTGACAGGATTGTTTTTATACAGTTTATCCTCTGATGCTTTAAGAGCTTTTATTACAAGAACATTTCTAAAGAGACTGTGAAGGATGCAGCTACTGCCAGAAATCCAAACATCGACTTTCTAATCATCTAAAGTGAGATAAAATACTTGTTTTAACCTATAAACTGTATGGAGGGGAAAACTAACAAGACTGACTGCAGTGCATTCTGGGAAATGGGGGGACTTACTCTCTGATGTGTATAACTAAAGAAGCAGAGAACACACTACGCTGTGTGTTATTTAGACAGCATATCGTTGCTGTCAGGCTAAAACCTTGGATCTCTAAAAGCACGACTATTCAGGAAATTTAAAAAAAAGTTTTTCTCTCACAAACAATAAACCCTGGATCATCACGTCTCAACATCCTCATGATGCTACCTTAAAACGCCATCCTTTAAACCAGAGAGGAGACCAGTGGAGCTGAGAGAGGATGTGACATGTTAAAGACCCCTCACACTGAGCTAATAAAATAATATATGAATATAACTGAAGTCTATGGAAGTTTGGGTGTTCAGTGTCTGCCCTCTGAGGGGATCTGAAAGAAAACCGTCCGTCCTTCAGTAGTGAGAGACACAGAGGTTGAAAGAAGATGTCTACAGTATAATTTGTACATTAATCAGACCCAGAGCGTGCTTTGGCATAAGCGGCTCGGCACATGCAGGTCAATCCAGACACATATGCCTCCTTACCCTGGACACAGGTCCATCTGCGGACTCTGTGCACAGCACCTGGTCCACTGGGCTGCACGTATTATTGTTGGGGATGCAGTGCTATTTCTGCACCCTTGGATCGAATTATTAGTGGGGACAATTCAGTGATTTCTGGGTATTGGTGGGGACACATCACCTCCATCCATGCCAAATGTACACGCATGCTTTGAACAATGTTTGAAGTCTATGAAGCTCCAAAAAGGGGCTGGAGTTTTCTCACCTGTTTCACCAATGAGAGAACATTATTTGCGGTTTCTGTTCAATTTGTTTGCATATTTTGACGTCTCACTACTAAAGTCACAGCACACTGTTCCTCACAGAACCATGTGTTTTCATTGTCTATCAGCTAAATGGACCAGAATCCCATCAAAATCGATTCTCAATGCAGTAACTCTAACAAAAGTAAGAAACGATGAAAGCAACAACTTTTTAAAATAAACCTGACATATTTGACCCAGTTCCCCAGAGTCCAGCTTTTCCTCCAGTCCTCTTAAACAGCCTGAGGGATTAAAGTGCAGCTCTAGCCCTCTGACCATGTAACACCACAGTGAACACAACACGGCTGTCACTCATGTGGCAGCATGTGATTAAGCTGTCACTTCGCTCCCCACAGCTGCACCTTCTTTACATTCTTCCTCCCATTACCAAAAGTTTTCTGCATCGCCGCAAGCCTTCATTTTTACTAAAGCACCACTTTCTGACAGTTCTCCTGTTGTCCACATATACTACAGCCTGATGGAGTAGCTGTAGGCTAAACACCCATCTGTCCAGCTGAGATGGACACTCATCCTGTCCTTTTGTTATGATGATTGTCTGTAATGACACACTGCTCACTGTCCCAGTTCTCCCAATTATTTTTCAGCCAGGCGGTTTTCTCATGGCAGTGATTTGCTGGCCTCAGAGCAGCAGGACATCATGAGGGAACACTGGGGCTGAGGAGGGTTTACTGACATCTAGAGTTCAACAGGATGATGTCCTAAGGGCACAACATACCGTAATGATGATACCAACTCTTTTTCATAGTTTATGTCTTTGTTGTTGTGTGAGTCAGAGATTAGACTCCATTACGTTTTAATTTATCCTCACAAGTTTTTTAAATTATAGTGCAGGAAATCCTACAGATTCCAAAAAGTCCCATTGATGTGATGAACTCTATTTTATCTGTTAGCCTCTACAATGAGTCCTTTAGCTAGTTTGTTTCATCCAAACAAAGTCAGCATTACTACGCTACTGCATTGCAGCATCATAATCACTCAACTGTAGAGGTTAACTAACAGGTAGAGTTCTAATACATAGGGGGGACTATTTTGAGCCAAAGTTAGCTGATAATTTGTCATCAATCTGCTGCAGCGTTTATCGTTTCTGAATATCCATGAGAGTTGCTCTGGTCAGAGGACTACTTCCTGTTTCTAGAGACTCCACCTGCTTTGAGTGATGTCACCGGTAGATAAATAACTGATAGAAGACAAGATCAGTGACCCAAACATCCCGTTAAGCTCAGGAAATGCTACACATTATGTTGCCTGATTTTACCCACAATTCCAAAAGTCTTCATCAGATGAGCTCAGCTGCTGTGGCTAGTTGGCACACATTTCTGTTAGCAGACATGGGGACTCAACCTGACCTCAGTCACAGTCATGTTCAAATCTGGACGCAGTCAGGTAGCATGAACTGGTTACCACCCAGCTGCAAAGCCGTGTTACAAATAAAGAGAGGATGGAAGGAACACTAGACTGAAGATGACAGACAGTAGTGGGAATACCTTACAACAATGAGGGAGAGAGGGAGCAAAGCAAAACCCCTTCAATTGGTTTGTTTGTTTGAATAAGCAGGAAGACCTTTCATGAGTGAGACATCAGACCATACCCGGCCTGGAGAGTTACTGGGGTCCCGCCCTGGAGCCAGGCCTGGGGTTGAGTCCCGTCCCATGTGTTTACATAATTAGCAGACCTGGCCATTTGTATAAATGTAGACTTATTCTGTATAGTTCATTAGTTCTTACGTAAATAAATCTAAGGATTAATTCAAAAAGAAGTTGTAGTCCTTACTCCAATGAAGGACTACAACCGCAAAATTGTCCGGACCAATTAAAAGCTTCAGCTTTAACATGCCCACGTAATTTTTACAAACGTATTTACATCTCTTCTGTTAGTCATAAGTTCAGCCAATCAGCTAGTGCTATGTAATCAGCAGGCACAGGCCCCCGAGCAGATCTGGCACCCCAAAGTGGTACCTACACCAGCACAAGTTACTATAGTTACCTGGAATCCAAGTTCTTCAGAGGGGTTGGACTCTCCTGTTTGCAGAGTTGCTCTGGGTGAAAAGCAGAGGGCTGAGTGAACTGCAAGACTTTCTGCCTGTATGTTAGGGTTAGAGATGGCGCTCCAACTGGGGACTCCATAGACCAGCCTGGGGATGCAAGTTTTCTCTTAAAGTTATTGTGGGCTGTTCTAGCTGTGCACAGGAAGGATCTCCTGTAGTGGTCTGTGATGCACAGGAAGGATCTCCTGTAGTGGTCTGTGATGGACAGGAAGGATCTCCTGTAGTGGTCTGTGATGGACAGGAAGGATCTCCTGTAGTGGTCTGTGATGGACAGGAAGGATCTCCTGTAGTGGTCTGTGATGGACAGGAAGGATCTCCTGTAGTGGTCTGTGATGGACAGGAAGGATCTCCTGTAGTGGTCTGTGATGGACAGGAAGGATCTTCTGTGTTGCAGCAGATCTGAAGGAGCACATGTTACAAAGTGACACAGCCAGGGTGGGATATGGATCAGCAACCCTCCAGGTGAAGCCCAATCCTCGAGAGGCTGCTCGCTGCAGAACCAGAAAGGTGGAGCTGCACCAGGTTCAGCCCCGCCCATTCAACCAATCAGACCCGGCCATTCCATCAGAGTCAGCTCCCACACCTCCCGTGTGATTGACCTGGTTATATTAGACTATTACACTGGGCTGTTAGATCCGAGAAAGAGGTGTTGCATCTCCGCCGGATCCAGAGCATAAAGTCCGGCAGCGATGCAACAGCTAGTTGTCGGGTAATGCTGCGAGCGTGTCTGTGGAGCTTCGTACGGTGCTCCTGGTCTGGCAGAGCTTTGTGCTGTGGGTCCGTGAAGCGCTCAGGGTTCCCCCCGGTGCTTTGGGCCCCCGCCAGGTTAAGCCACAGAGCCCAAGGGCAAAGCTAACAGCTGCTATCAGTGGCTAATGCTACGCTGGGTCTGCAGAGCTACGTGCTGTGGGTCCGTGAAGTGCTAAGGGTTTTCCCGGTGCTTTGGCCTACGCCAGGAGCAGCTAACAGCCCCGCTAGCTGATAGCGGCTAATGGTGCTAATGGCGCTTGGCGGCTAATGCTACGAAGCAAAGTGGGCTAGTTCGGCTTTCTCTGTTAGGCTCACTGTCGCTCGTTGTAGTCCGTATGACAGAAAACGTTAACGTTTCTCATTCACACACTGTTACAAAAACATGACTGAAACCCCAAGATATTTTATCAATTTTGAGGATATGTTTGATCCTGAAAACAAGGGGAAACAGAAGGAGAAACAGGCAGATATTCAGTTATTTTCCTCTGACCCTGGTTGCAATAAAGTTAATTAAAAAAAAAGTCAGCGGGGCTGTGAAGTGGGGCAGGGCTGACTCTGGTTGAATGGGCGGGGCTGAACCTGGTGCAGCTCCGCCTTCTAGTGCAGCTCCACCTTTCTGGTTCTGCAGTGAGAACTACTTCTAGCCTACTGAGCTACTGCCACCATGCGTAAGCAAGCTTTATGAGGTCCCTGTTCTACAACAAGTTGGAAGAAATCTACTTTGTCACACGTTCCACTAAAACTAGCTGTTAGCTCATCTGTTTGGTAGCAGCTAAACTCTTCTTCTTCAAACCGAGGTCCTTCAAAGAGCCATCTATAATACATATGATAGTAACAGTAGAGGTCAACAGAACCAAAAGACCTGAACCATCACTAACAGGTGGGAGTCTGAGTACATCCTTTATCACAGGGTGAGCACACACACGTGCGCACCTGCACGCACTCACACACACACACCAAATGTTGTTTTAGAATATCTCGTTAACCTAAGGTCCATGCTTTGGGTGTGTGGGAGGAAGTCTGAGTTCCTGAAGTAAACATCACGGCTCAGACAGACCAGGATTCAAACCAGAGACCTTCTGTTCTCCAGGCTAACAGAAGAGAAGAGCCTATCAGCTTGTGCCTCCATGGGGGTGAAGGGAGGTCATTACTGCACATGCCCTGATTAACTTGCACATCTGTAATAGCACTATTAATGCTGAATGACATAATTAGATTCAGCAGAGCTTAAACTGCTGCCCAGATTACATATTCCCAGAGAAGGCCTTGTTTTTTCACGAAGAGATTAACAAATCCTGTTCTGATGTTATAGGTGCAGACGTGTGTCATATAAGCCAAGTGGTAAACAAAACACATGATAGAACAATTGGGGCACGACGAGACAAAATACATAAATCGTGTAAATGTGTGTGTTTCCAGGGAGTTTGGTCGATGGAAGGTCAACAGCCTGGCGGTGGAAAAGCGAGACAGTTTTGGTGGCAGCGGCGGCTTGGCTCTGCCCCTCGACCCGGACTTCATGCACACCATCCGCCAGCTGGGGAGGAGGCCAACCCTCCAGATGATTACAGAGAGTCTAATCAAGAAATACGGCACCCACTTCCTTCTCTCCGCCACTCTGGGAGGTACAGAGCGCTCGCTGAGCTTCAAAGCAATCCTGATTCCCAGAGCTGCTAATGCGATTTCCTTCTGTTTCTCTAGCATATGGGGCACTGATTTAACATCCACTGCCTTCCAAACAACAAAGCACACAATAATTTAGTTTTTTCTGTGTGAGACATCAAACTGCCTGGTTTAGAGTTGAACAAAGACAGGTTTAATATTTTGTTTTGCTGTTAAATCGTTCTGCTTTACCCCAAACCAGAAACTCACTACTGGTATTTATGGGTTATTTATTTATTTACAATGGGACGTGTGTTTCTTTTTTCTTTCATATGTTAAACTTTACTGAACTAGAAGTTATAGTTTTGGAAACATATTGAATTGCTTTTACTTTTATTCCTACAATTCTAAACTAACAAAAACAGAAACAATTATAAGAAAATGGTAGCATTTAGCTTTTGGCTACATGTTTTATACTCAGATAGTCTTTTTTTTTTCAATGAAGTACTCAAGTCAGTACCATGCATTGATGCTTGGTACTCATGTAAAGTACTACAACACCCGCACCCAGGGTCATCTGTACCCATCAGCCACTCACTAGTAAAGGGATCAGTCCAGTGGTAATAGGGATAGAAATGTTTAACCGAGGCTACTCAAATACAAAACTTAATGGGCCACACCGACACGTGGACCTCTTCATGGTTCTGGGGGGTGACGACTAAACTCCCTCTGTCGTACGAGTACACTGAGGGAGAACACCTCTACAAAAACGTAGAGACTCCTATGTCTCTGAAAGGAACCTTCATCCCTCCATCTATAAGACCTGAAGCCTTCATCTGGACTCATGCGTTGTTCCAGTGCTGACCTGAGATCTGCTTCAGTTTTTTTCCTTGGATTTTGTTCATTATGATTAAGATAATCACAATAAATCAGTTAACTCAATCAGTGAGCTCCAATAACCTAAATGTATTCATGAGGAGTCTAATAGATGCGGAGACCTTGTTTGTACCTTTTCCTCCAATCATCCAAACCATCAGTACCCCACAACACTTAATCAGCAGCGTGCACTCCGATCTGAAGAGATACTAATGAAAGGTGATTAGTGCCGCTCCGTCAGAGCTAATGAACCTCTCTGTCTCACTGTCACCAGGGGAGGAAGCTCTGACAATATTTGTGGACAAAAGGAAGCTCAGCGTTGAGTCTTCACCTGCAGCGGCTGAGGTCAGCCGGGGCAGCGGCAGGAACTCCAACTCTACAGGCGCAGTGACTCTAGAAGCCCTCCACCAGCTGGCTGCTTCCTACTTCACAGACAGAGAGGGCACCCTGCGCAGGCTGCACCACCTCCAGATCGCATCCACCGCTATACGGGTATGTGGAGCAGCACATACTCAGAGCCTGAAGGCATCTGACGTGCTCCTGCCTCGTGGTTCGTTAGCCTCCAGCGTTTACACGAGGGAGCACCATGATGTAAAGCACCATGATGTAAAGTTGGTTTGGGTTTTTAGATTCCTCAAACTTATCCTGCATACATGGATAAATTAGAGAAGGAAAATGACTTCAGACATGATCAATATACTGTATTAAAAAGGCAAATGTCATGAGGTTTAACTAGATCCAGTACCAGGTAGACCTTTGACCCAGTGTTGTTTTATTTAGCTCTTTAACTGACTGAGTTCACAGTGTGCTACAACAGGTTGTTCTTGGCTCTGATGTGCTATCATGCAGATTCGAAAGAATAGTTTAATCTTTTTCATTTTCATTAAAAAACAACAACAGAGGAGTGTTTAATTATGATAAACCACTCCGGAGAAATAAATCAGGAAAATACATTAGTTTGTTGTTTCCAGTTCTAAAGGGTCTGAAGTCAAAATGCTGAGAAACTGTTTTATTTTTTCCAGAATCAAATCTGAGCTCTTTAGTGGTTAAAACTACAAAATAATCAGAAAAGTTCCAGAACAAAGTCAACTTTCTGAGAAAAAAGTTAAAACATTTCAAGAATAACGTCACACATTTTGAGAAAACACGAGAAATAGTTCAAAAATAAAGTCACCATGTTGAACCCAGAATAAAGTCCAACTAGAAAGTAAATGCTAACAAAGTGGAACAGAACCAGTAAAACCTCAGTCTGATGATCTAAACATCCCTCTAGGAGTCCACATCATTCCTGACAGACGTGAAAACACTAATAACTTATTTGACTTCAGTAAATAACAGTTTCTTTGTGATAATAAATAAATATAAAGGCCCCCCACCCTCAGAACAGAACAGAAACACTACACCCCCAGGCTCTCACAGTCAGATGTTTGGGATTAAAATGCCTGAATAAAACACCAGAAGAAGTTTCTAATCCTATAAAGTGGAGAGAAGATTAGCCCTGTGTCTAATTGTATTCATTTCCTAAAATCTTTTCAGCTGCTTTTTCATCAGCAGCCCCACTGGCCAGCTCCATCGATCCTAACGAATCCTGTTTAGAGACCTAAAACTGTCTAAAGCATAAAGCTGATAGGTTAAACTATCAATAACCGGATTCAAACATCTCAACTCCAGTAAAACATTGAGCAGTGAGAATTCGTCTCCTTTAGTCATCAAGGGCCTCATTTATAGAGCTTTGCATAGAATCTTGATTAAACGTTTACTCAAGAAATCTACTTACGCAAAGTCATCTTCATCTGACTTGTAAAACATCAGATCCACTTTAGGAACCACACCCTTCCTAGAACTGTGCTCAGCTGATTTTGGATCAGATCCCTCCTCCCATTCTGCCATATATGAAAAGAACCTCATGAATATTCTGCAGATACATCAGCTGCTGAATTCTAGCGTTAAACAGTAAATCATGACAATGGCGAGGTCTGGGAAACGCTATTTGACAGAGACTGAGTTTGAGCTGTTTGTGGGGGAGGTGGAGGAACGGAAAAATGTTTTAATAGGCGATCACATGTTGACGCATCACAAAGGAGGTAGTCCAGATCTAAGGGGAACAATTAATGAAAACATATCATTTAATCTAAAGAAATGTCATGTTCTTCATCCTATCAGACTAATATCAGCCCACCTGAACCAGTAGGAGAGGTGGTTCTGGTGGGTCGGTTGATCTAACACCAGGTCCAGTTCAGCACATAGATCCATAGGATGCTGTAGAGAATCTAAATCAGCTGATCAGCCAATCATCATCATGGACCTGGAAATCTACGTGCATGGTCTCTAAAAACTCTCCCCATTGGCTGATCTTCAAGGAGTGCAGAGCATCCATTACACAGAGAGTCAGTGCAGTGTTCATCTGTCTCAGTAATCACACCACTTGATACACACCTGTAGCATACAGCTATGTAAACACACAGCCAAATGTTGTGATCAGTTCCTTTATTCTCTGCACTCCAAGCCTTTGGTTCACTCTGCTGCTTCCCAGACTCAGTCAGTCAGTCCGTGCCTCAGCATACTGCTCATGTTTCTGGTTTTCCTGAAATTTGCTGGTCAGTAATCTTTCACCCCCGGAGGTTGTCCTCTATGCACCTCTCACTGGACCTACAGAGCAATAACTCGGTTTCTGTCCGACAAGTGCTGTGTGAGCAGTGGAGGGGCTTGACGAGGTGAGGTCCCGACAGAACTGCTGCAGCGTCTTCACAGACCAACTCACAACAAATGGCGGATTCCCCATTCCGCTTTTTCACAAATTGCACACTGAACTCGTTGAGACGACTCCGGGGTTGAAGGTTCCTGGAAGCAGTGCCGGGTCCGTCTGGTTCTGTCTGACTTCAGGGTCTCAGATGAAGGGAGTAAAAAAAAATGTTTGTGCTCGTTGATCAACCATCTACAAAGCAACTGCCGTGCTAAGCTCGTAGATTCACCATGACTGTTAGCTAGTGTTTGTGAGGATGAGCGCTCCCGTGGTTTTAAAGGGCGGGGGTGGGCTCAGGTAGACAAAGGTGCTCGTGATTGGCTCTGTCCTCTAGAGAGGAGTGGTCTTTTTCCTTCTTGACATCAACAGGGAAAGATTTAGAAACCACCCGTTTTAGCATTAGCTCAAAACAAATTTCTCAAAATGAGAATCAGGAAGTGAAAACGCTGAAATATTTGAACACTTTTGGGTCTCAGACACAGTCTTTAGGACTGATGTGACTGGTAAACATCTTTAGAAAGTGAATTTAGCAGAATGTGGGACCTTTAACATAACATCCCTTTTAACATATGCCTGTTTATCAGCCCTAATTTTAAATCAGGTGTGATGAAGCACAAAGATAACTAAAACAGGCAGGAGAGGGGTTAAAAGGACCAGACCAGACAAACGCTGGTCCTACCTGATACAGGCTGATTCACTGGGACCTCCCTGTGAGAAGTCATTCTTCTTTAATCGGTCATTTTTCTGTCTACTGTGTTTGAAATGGGAGTCTGTCTTTAACTAGTGTAACTGCAACCTGAAGCAAAAAGGTGCAATCTGCTTAAATCAGGTGAAATGAATGGAAGTGTTTTCACCAGTAGATCATTAGTTCAGTTTCTCTCAGAGAATCCAGAGCTGAGAAGTGGACCATGGGTGTAAAAAAAAGCAGTGCAGTGTTTTAATAGTGAACCAGGGCCTGAGTGTAGCTGACCATTGAATGTATTTGAATAGAAATATGAAACAGTTGACATAACAAAGTAAAGATCTGCTAACTCTCCTCCACTCTGCTGACATACATAAACAGCAAAGTTTTAATTTATGACACTTTGTTAACTTTACTCGACGACGACTTAGAGTTGCAAATCCTTTAATACCAGCTGGGGGACTTTCCCCCTGCAGTTTATTTAATCAGTTAGATTAAGTGCAAATGCTTATTTACAGAATTGGCCAGGCAGCTGCACCTCTTGTGACTGCAGGCGAGCAGCGAAGAGCCTGCTCCTCCGTGTGCCTCTTTCCTGCAGTTCGTTCTCAGAAAAACCTCAGAGTAGCAGAAAGATAAGGGCTGGATTGATTTTAATTAGAATCTTTAAAATAAAATCTTTAAGTTACTGTAACAACCCCACCCCCCACCCCCATTGTACAGTAAATTAATAAGCTGACTTTTAAATGAGTAGAAAAACAATCTGAGGTTTTCTGGACTTCACTGGCCTGCAGCGAGCTGTAAACAGGAGAGAGGAGAGGCAGGACAGAGCAGCAGTTGTGCATCCTGGAGTATAAAACACCAATCATCCGTTTTATCATCTGTAGTGGCTATTAGACTGCATGCATTAATCAGCCCGAGGGGCAAATGTAGATGCTAAAGTGAGTGGCCACTGATGAAGACAAGTGCCCATCCTAAAATGAGAACGTGTTAGTCTGGTTATACATCAGTTTGATGGATTAAACATCCCACTTCATCCATCCCAGCTGGGCTGACTTCCCTTCGTTTGCCACTTTGCTGCGACTGGAGAGTTTAGGTCGATTGGAAACGAGTGAGAGTGAAAGGAGGGAAGCTAGATGAGCGTTTTATGAGGGATGTAAAGCAGCGTCTGCAGTATGCAGCCGTTCATTACAATCAACAGCTTCTCAGGATTCAGGGAGGACGAGGAAGGAAGCAACAAAATGATGCTAATAAACCAGAAGATATTTTTTAAAGTTCAAACTCTGACATCCAGACTAATTCATGTTAAAAGAGTTTCTTTAGAATCAGTTTAAACTTTAGTGAGAAGTTTCTTTTCTGTCTGTGGAGGAAAAACGTTATAATTAAAGATCTTTTTAATATTACTTCCAGAGACTCGCTGCATTGCAAAATCATTTGAGGAAAAAGATGCTTTAATGAGCTTTTTGTGTGTCTTTCAAACTTTTTTAAAGATCAAAAGTAAAACAAAGTTCTGCATATATAGAAAGAGTGAGCTCTTGATGTTGTTTCAGGTGACTGAAACCAGAACCGGACCTCTGGGCTGCAGCAACTACGACAATCTGGACACCGTCAGCTCTGTTTTAGTCCACAGCCCTGAGAACAAGGTTCAGCTCCAAGGTAAACCAGACTACCAGGACCACAGGAACACAGCCAATCAGTCTTCTTCACTTGTTCTTTGCAGTTTCTGTCATCAGATGTATTTTCACCTACAGATTCATGTCTGTTATCAGTGTTTTCATCTAATGACCTCTCTTTAAAGGCACTGTTGTCATCTGGACGCTTCTCAGTTCTATTTATGAGTCAGAAGCTCCAGAACCAACAGAGACAGCTTTGGGCGGGGTTGGAGACTCAAATGTGGCTAAAATGAGATTAAATAACCAGGAGACTGAGCCAATCAAGACACTCTGAGACTGAATTATGACAAAGAATTAGCATTTCAAATCGTTTTTGAGGACATCATACGCCCCACGTGGCTCTGTCAGATATAAAACCTGTCAGGCGTTCCAGTTCTCCAGATTCTAACTCACAGAGACTAAATCCTGATTCCAGATGATTCTGTGACTGATTTCAAATAAAACGTCAACATTCTTAAACAACAATGAGGCTCTGTGACTCCTGCCTGGAAATCAAGATCCCTTTGAAAACCAGCAGTCAGAATCCTGGTTTTACCGCACCAACACCTGGCGCTGAATACAAACATCTCTCATCTGTCAGACATCAGAGTGAAGTGCTGTAATTACATACGGTTTAAAGATGGCTGACATGGTAAACATTAAATCAGTTTTATTTCAGTCAGATGTTGTTTTGGACTGTAAACCTGAACCAGTTAGTCACCAGTCTGAACTGGTCTGTAACTGTATGAAGAGGGCCACTTCCTCAACATGTCAGAAACGTTTCTGACGTGGAGGACAGAGCTGACGGTATTTGGTCTTTTCTAGTTGATCCAGACCATCAGTGTGTTTGTCTGTAACTCCAGCCTCCCTGACCCTAACCCTAACCCTGACCCTGACCCTGACCCTAACTCTGACCCTGACCCTAACCCTGACCCTGACCCTGACCCTGACCCTAACCCTAACCCTGACCCTAACCCTGACCCTGACCCTAACCCTGACCCTGACCCTAACCCTGACCCTAACTCTAACCCTCAGAGCCATGTCTTTCATGTCTCTGATCTTCTCCCTTTGCTTAAACACTCAGTGATTTACCACAGCAGCTGGCTGGAACGTCTCATTAGTGTGTTGGACTTCTGAAGCTAATCGGGGAATAAAGATGAGGGGGGGGGGGTCTATTTAAAACAGACTTGATGCAGAGGGACATGTCTTCATAGAGGACCATAACACGTCTCCTGTTTAATATCTTCACGTTTCAGAGGTCAACGTGTGTGTTTTTCTCCGTCTTTGGTGCAGGACTGCAGCTAGTCCTACCAGGATATTTACAGAGCTGCTTCATTCAGGCGGCTCTCAACTACATCGCCTGTAAATCAGAGGGTCAGTTTGTCTGCCGGAACAATGACTGCTGGTGCGAATGCAGCATGGACTTCCCACAATGCAACTGTCCCCACGCTGACCTGGACACTCTGGAAAACAGTCTGCTGCACATCAGAGACGCCTTCAGGCTGACAAACCAGGACTTTGAGAAATCCGGTGAGTAAGAAATTAATTGTGTCCTTTCCACGTGGAAGCTGAAAATGTCAGCTTGAATAATGCTTTAAAAACAGCCGTGGAACACCTGTCTACAGCTCAGAACACAGGTTGTTTTTCTCTGAAAAGCAAATTAACTTAACATTTAATTTAAAAGGTAAAACATGTTTTCCCCTCTAAATGCATTCTCCACTAACAATCTGCTGGCAGACTCCTGAATCCAGTGACCTGCTGGTTAATGCACTGACTGACTGAAGCAGGATTTTAAAGAATCAGTTTGATCAAAGGTTTACACAAAAGCTTAGAATTAAATACATGTATGTATAGTAACTATTAAACGCTACAGGAATAAACATGTGCCAAACCAAACTGGTTATAGCTCATTGATTTTTACCTTACCACACTGCTTATCTGTGCACTGTGAACACGTGAAACCAAAGTCATAATCTTTGTTTGTTCACAGTCTTCTTGGCCAATAAATCTGATTCTGATTCTAAATCATGTTCTACCAAATGACTGGCCAGAAGCTCAAAGGGTCTGGAATTGATGTGAAATATAAAGTAAAACAGAACCGATGTGGAAATACTGAATACAGCAAATGAAACTTCTCAGCCAGGTAGGATAAGGATTCTTATAAACCAATAAATACACAAATGACATGCCATAGTAATAGTGTGTTTGATTAAATTATGTAACAGCTTTCCAAACTTAGAACAGCCACAGTTTCCATGAATCAAACCGTTGGATCTTTAATCTTCTGTACGCTAATCTGATGCAGACATTCCTAATGTTTGATGTAGAGAGCTTCAATCAGCTCTACTGGTTTTCTTCTGTATTTTAATGACTGAACTAGCATTGATAGTTGTGATCGCAACTTCCTGGAAGGACTGATTAAAGATACATGAGCAGCTAAAACCACTTTGATACGATTCAGTCCGAAACAGACCTGATAGGATTAAGACAGAGTTTAATTCAACACAGAAAAACAATATGACAAAGTTTATGTCAATAATTTGTACCTCCTGTTTTGTTCTTTGTATTGTTACTGCTGCAGTTTTCCTTTTGAACAGCAGGTGTCTCTAATGGGAACACAGCAGAAATGGCAGCAGAAGAAGAGTTGTACACTGTAAAAGTGTTCTGGAAGAAATACATCCATCAAACGTGAATTTATCTACAGTTTTTAACTTTTCTGATAGTTTTTACAGTGAAAGCCTAAAAGAACAACTCTACTTGCAGAAGTTTCATGTAAACCAGGGGTGTCCAAACTTTTTCAGATGAGAACTAAACTCACTAGGTTAAAAATCCTTAGAGGCCCCAAAATTAGATTTTTTTGTTTAAATAAGTGAAAAGGTTTTTTTTGTGATTTTTACCAGCTGAACTATAAACTAAACACAATATTTTACTTTAATGAATAAATGTAGGCTTTTTTGCCTAAAGTGGAGCATCAAAATCCCTGGGTTTGAAGTCATTGAGGGCTGGTGGTCCTATTCACCATACAAATAGATTACAAGCAAAGAACCAGCTGATACAACAAGACATACTTTGTAATGTACCTAATATTTTCAATTTTTAAATATTTTTGATCTTAATTTGCATTGTTTTTCTAATACCTCCCTGAATGTTTTAAAGTGTCTGTCAGCCTGCTGGAAGGACTAAACTCCACCTTTCATAAAGCCTCACAAAATCACTCAGAAGGGCCTCAAGTGGCCTGCAGGCAGCACTTTGGACGCCCCTGATGTAAACATTAAAGGCATCAGATTCTATCAATGCAAACATGTGATGAACTCACATCGTACACATGTGTGTCCATGAATCCATGTGAATTCTTTATGGTTGCTATCAGAGCTTGAACGCTGTGCTGGCTGATTCTGGTGTTTTCCCGTCATGTTCTCGTTTTGTTCCACTGACTTTGCCGCAAAACTGAAACATTAACAAAGTGTTGAACCATGAAAGAGTTGCTAAGTTTAGTTGCTAAAGGGGAGAGTAAATAAAAAGTACCCCAGAGCAGAATTCACCAGAGGCAGCAGAGTGGGTCTTTAATTGCTCACAAAAACAACTAAACTTCAAATGCTGCATGGCAGGTACTTCAGAGAAAGTCCACAGGAGTTAAAGACAAACAAACAGATTGTGGCATAGCAGGGGAAAACCCAGGAGGTCAGGCGAACACACTCAGGCAGGAGACGCACAGGAAGTAGAGACAAACAGGTGAAACAATCAGAAACTGAAGCAGGTGAGCTGCATGAAATGAAACGACCATTTCTACTAAACACTAATCTGTCAGCAACACAAATCATAAGAAAGGCTAAAACTACAGAGCACCTCAGATTAGGAGGCTGAAAGGCAATAAGGAAATAAACAAATAACAGCTACTTTAAGGCATTTGACTCACTGTCAAAAACAAAAACTGATTTAAAATGTAACAAACATGTTGGGTTGTAGTCATTTGGGCCTGTAGACAGACTGAAATAGCTCTGCTGTCAGCTATAGCTTCACATGAACATGATTTCATTAAAAACAAAAAGTCAAGTTTTATCTGGCACTAGGAAACACTTTTAAAACCAGTCACTGGTTTTTGACATCAGATACAATAATTACATGGTCACATGATTTATTATCCACTGATCAGGAGGTCAGGGTTCAATCCCAGGACCAAGTCAACGTATCCTTGGCCGTGAAACTGGCTGCTGCTCTTCAAGCCGGGTCCCAAAGGAAACACCAGCGCCGTGGCGTGCCGTGGCGTGCCGTGGCATGTAGCACAGCACCTGAGTCGTGATTTTGAATAGAAACCATTGTAATCAGATAAAGTAGTCCCCTGAGATCCGCCACGTCGCGTCCCAGATGTGCTGGTCCACGCCATGGCGCTAAAGATTCGCAACAGTTCTATTTCTGAGCCGAGGCGCGGCTGAGACGGGTGGGTCACGACATTGTGGAGTACTTTATGATGCAGAAATTACAACAATACACTGAACCGCTACTAGTACAGCAAACATAAACAACCACCAGTACATGGACGAGGAGCGTTTCATTGTGTAATTTTATGTAATTGAGCTTTTAGAAACAGATTATTCCAATAAGAAGCTCGCTGACCCGTTGTTGAAGAATTTAAAGACACAAAACACGACGATAGTTATGACCAAAAGATACTCTTCATACTTCCTGTTCTCAGTTCCTGTGAGATATTGTGACTATCGCTTGATTTTGCAAGCTGCGTTCAAAGGTGGTCCTCTTCAGAAACGGGTCTTGAGAGACCAGAAGACTCGCCAAGGACGCGTCCCAGTAGTGCAGCGGCGCTGAAGTTTCCTGTGGAACTCAGGCTTCAATGATGGATCAGATGTGTAGTGACCCCAAGGTCAAAGGTCCTAGATCCTAGCACCGGAGCCCCACCCTCAGGGGATTGCTGCAGACTTCATTGCCTCCAATCATGTCAGAGGTTCTGGGGTTCTTTCTTTTCCTCTGAGGTGTCTTGGTTGACGTAGACATTTCTGATTAGAGGGCTTCTGTATTTCTGATTTCAGTGTTTTGAGTAAAGCTTCACAGTAACGTCCTACTATTTGAACTGAATCTGAATCATTGACTAATAAAATTAGGTTGAGGTCACACTTGTGTGTGTGTGTTATGTTTAAAGGACATTGTAAAATATGCAAATGTCAGAGGTTACTACAATACCCACTATTAATCTGCAGTACGCTAGTACATTGTCCTACATCTTTAAAAATGTCTGAGTCACATCTGCCGATTTGGCAGGAAGTAGCTCAAAAGTTTTTACAAACATCGCATGAAGTCTCAGTACAGTTCTTCAGTTCCATCCTGCATGATGTGTTCACACCTAACTAACTAACTAACTAACTAACTAACCAACCAGAGTTCCATTTCAATAACTAAACACTGCAGGCAAAACAACATCCTAATGTCCTGTCATGACCTTTAACCTTTAACCTGTTCACTGAGGCCAGAGGCAGCTCTGGAGATTTTTAAAGTTTTTCTTAGTATACACAGTCTGACCTTTGGGTGAATTTACAGGAATGTCCATTCTTGAGAAGACTGATTGCTGATGTCTTTACTCGTTGTGTTAACACACACCTGTTTGCTCTGGAGCATCAGACTCTGACTTCAGCTGGAACTGATCAGTTAATCAATACGTCTGATCAGCAGCTCCAGGTTGATGCGTTCCCTCTTAAGGACACGGTGAGACTGGACTCAGTTTTTTACTCTTCACATTTAGTTTTTGTTCAACAAAGTGAAATCTATGGGTGGCAGTAGCTCAGTAGGTACAGCGGTCGTCTGGCAACCAGAGGGTTGTTGGTTTGATCCCCGCTCCGGCTGGGTCACTTTGTCGTTGTGTCCATTGGAAGACACTTCAACCTGATTGGCTGGCGGTGGTCAGAGGGTCTGACTGTGTCTGGTCGCCTCACCTCCGTGACCACGCTGCAGCTCACTCCCACCAGCGTGTCTGACTGTGATGTAAAGCACTTTGTAGACCATGACCTAATAAAGCTCTATACAAATGTGGGACATTTACCATCTTTTGTGTGTTTTTGTTCACTTGAGGCTAGATTTGAAAAAATGAAAGAAAAGAAAATCCTGATGTGTAAAACTGAAATTAAAGGCTGTGCACTTTCTTCCCCCTGACTGTAATTTTTTATTTCTGCATTAATTATGTTTAATTAAAAACTTTTGTTTTGAAAGAACCTAAAGAAGATTTAAATATGTAAACATATTTTTATTACATAAAGCTGAGATGATTTAGGCTCTTTAGCTGTATGGGTTTCTGGGGCAAACACTGAAGAATAGAGTAAATGTTGTAAATCCTTGTAGCCACAGGCAGTTTATTTATTCATTTTCTCCTTCATACCAGAGGAGTTCCAAAGCTTCGTTGGGAAACTGCCAGCCCATTACGCTGTGAACACATCTGCCGTGGAGCACTTGTGGAGGATGGATGCTGGCCTGCTCCAGCGCTACAGGCAGCTGGAGACCCGCAGCCAGCAGCTTCTCACCAAAGCTCACCGTACAGCTAACAAGCTCTTCAGCCTCAGCAAGAGGTGCCGAAAGCAGCCGAAGATTATCCTGCCGAGGCCGAGGTAAGGTGCACGCTAAGCCTAGGTGCTCCCCTAAAACTTATAATTATGAGAATGATTTATGCGCCAAAGCGGAGAGAGAAAGCAGCCGAGCACGACGGTGCTTATTAGAAGCTACTGGAGGAGGAGTAGCCGTGGAGGGATGTGAAAAGTGCTGAGAGGAGCAGAGCTGCTTCTCTGTTCCTGCTACAAGACAAAGTGGATCGTGTTTGGCCAGATGCAAACTTTTTACCCTCTGCAGGTTCACAATGAATCACTATAAGTTCAGCATCTTAACATTTCTCAGGTAGAATCTTATTCATTTTATGAAAACCCATTTAGAGGGTGAAGCTGCTGTCGACTCAGACGAGCTGCTCTTATCTCCGTTAGAGCCGTAGTTCAGAGGCACTCCTACCTGGATGCTCCCTTTCAGACAGACTGATGGCTCTCTTATCAAACACTCAATACTGAAAGCTATTTCTGGCAGGGAAATTAGCTAAATAACACAATCCATCAGCCTGCTACTCAAATGCACCTTCTGCCTCTGCCTGCCAACAGCGCCCCTGAACTGGGCTCCTTCCCCTGGTAAAAAGTGGTTATTTTTACATACTGGTCACATTGCACCTGCATTGTCAGCACTGGACTGAAAACTACAGTGGACATGTTCACTGAAACAGGGACAGACTGAAGGGAATCAGTTCTTTATCTAGTCAGGACCACACCCACCGATGACGTCACTCCAAGTGGGAGGGGTCTCTAAAAACAGGAAGTAGTGCATGCTCATCAGATCTGAAGAGACACTGCTGCTGAACAAATAGCAGCTAATTTTCAGGTGTTTAAAAGAACCTGCTGAAAACAGTCCTGATGCTTTAGCACTCTACAGTATGTTACCTGTTGATACACCTCTAGTTCAGAGTGGATTCACTTTGTTTTAACCAGACAACAGAGGACACTCTGTGCTGCAGCGGCACCTCCCATTCACACACAGCTAGGGTTAGTGGTGAGAGAAACTGAGAGTTTTTTAAATCCTAGTGGTGTGGTGATGTAAATGCATTTTTTTTTTGTCAGAATAATATGGATGAAGATTTTATAAATAGAGAAAAAATAATGTTTAAAAACATCAGGAGTGTCGACAGGGCGTGAGTGAGACCGTCCTCCTCACAGAGGAGAGGAGAAACTGAAGGCTTTCTAATCAGAGAGCTGGTAGAAAATGACTCACAGACATCCAGAGTTCAGCTGGGTCAAATTACTATCAGAGCGCTGTCTGCAGGGAAGATGGAGTCCAATCAACCATTTACTCTGTCAGGCACGACAAAATCCAGATTCACATTTCTTAAACTAAATCATAAATTTGATCCAGTGAAAAGATCAAGATATAAAACTGACATTTTCAGGAAAAGTGAAGAAGGGATATTTTAGTCCTTGTGATGTGGCGTTCTAACAGTTCTAATCTATAATAAAGACCACACCCACTGATGACATCACAGGAGCTATCTGACCAGAGGGACGTCATTCAACAGCTTGTTGAGTTTTTAGTATTTGTTTGGCTGCAGCAGCATGTTCTGTAGCATATAACTGAGACGTTGTTTAGTTGAAACAAACACCATAAATAAACTGTAGAGGTTTATAAAATGTATGTATGACATCTATTAATAATACTTAGCACCAATGAGTACTGCTCCAGTCAAAGAATGTCTTCCTGTTTCTAGAGACCCAACCCACTGAGAATGATGTCATCAGTGGGTGTGGTCCTTATAACTGACAGAACACCATTTCAAAATGACAGAAATGTCACTTTTAGTAAGAAAGGTTTCCTTGAATTACATTAGTTTTTATTTAACTCACCATTATTATTCAGACCAAAGTTTTTGCCCTCCTGATGTAAACATTTGACTACTGGGAACCAACATATAGTATAAAGAAACAAAAGCTTAGGTTTGTGAAATTCCACCTCTGTAAATACCTTTATGTGTGACCTCACATAAGATCTCATGGACGTTCTTGTGTTATGGATGCGTCTCACCTGCTACCTACCTAGCTCAATCTGTAAAATGGAGTTGTGACGATTTCTGTGTCGGCTGAGTTTGATTAGCTGTGGCAGCCATCTTGAATCAGGTTGACTCAAAGTTATAAACGAACATTTAGTGGTTACGTCCATTAAAATATGTCCAGTGGTTCATGACATGTTCAAACGCCTACAGGACACAACACTACTGCCTCTCAGCAGCAGGTGATAACGAGGGGTGATTAAGACTTTTGCACACTTATGTTTGATGTGAATGACTAAATGATGCTGTTTTAACAAACTGATGAAGACATTACTGCAGTGTTCTGGAGAAAGCTTAAATGTAGTCAATTAAACAAATTGTGTGTGTGTGTGTGTGTGTGTGTGTGTGTGTGTGTGTGTGTGTGTGCGTGCGTGCGTGCGTGCGTGCGTGTGCACGTGCATGTGTGCTCCGATGCAGCAGCTGAGTCCGTTTTCTTTCTTCACATGTAAACGACGTCCAGAGCTTCAGCTGCGTTGAGTTGTTGTGAGGAGCCGGTCTCTAAACGTGATGTCGTTTGTCCCTCAGGCCCCTCCACTTCTGGCTGAGCTTCGCTCTCTCCATGTTGTACTGCAGAGAGAACAAGCAGCTTGGTGTTTACAGCGACAAGAGCCGCAGCTGCTCCTGCCCCTACGATCATCCGCCATGCCAGGGCCTCATTCCCTGCTCCGTGGGGGACGGTCCTCGCTGCGCCTCCTGCTCCGTAGAGAACCGGACTCGCTGCTCCAGCTGTAACCAGGGTTTCTCTCTGATCCAGGGAGTCTGCCGGCCTGCTGTTCCCGACCCGACAGACCCCTACCTGGGCATGGAAAGCGACAGAGATCTCCAGGATCTGGAGCTGCGCTACCTGCTGCAGCGGCGCGACCCACGCATCACCCTGCACGCTGTTTTTGTGAGCAACGACGTGCGCGTGAACACCTGGTTTGATCCCTCTTGGAGGAAGAGAATGCTGCTCACTCTTAAGAGTAACCGGGTCAAATCCAATCGTGTTCACGTGCTCCTCGGACTCACCATGCAGTTCTGCCTCAGCAGGAACAGCACAGTGGAGCCGACGCTGTCGCTGTTTGTGAATCCCTTCGGGGGCAGCCACTCTGAGAGCTGGACCATGCCCATAGGTCAGCACGGATACCCCGACTGGGAGCGGACCAAGCTGGATATCCCTCTGGACTGCTACAACTGGACGTTGAGTCTTGGAAACAGGTGGAAAAGCTTTTTTGAGACGGTTCATTTCTACCTGAGGAGTCAGATCAGGGAGTCTTCAGGAGGGTCAGGAAGCAACAAGAACACAAGTCTGTACCGTGAGCCTCCAGAGGACCCGGATTCGTCAAACAACATTGGCTACATGAAGGTGAACAGCATGCAACTGTTTGGGTACAGCGTGCACTTTGACCCCGAGGCAATCCAGGACCTCATTCTGCAGCTGGACTACCCGTACACTCAGGGATCACAGGACTCCGCCCTGCTGCAGCTGGTGGAGCTGCGCTACAGGGTGAACCGCCTCTCGCCTCCAGGGGCGTCGCACGTGGATCTGTTCTCCTGTCTGCTCCGCCACAGACTCAAACTGTCCAGCACAGACGTGACCAGGATACTCACTGCCCTGCAGGCTTTCAGTGCCAAACATCCCAACTACACAGAGTCAGAGGCCACTAAACTGTGCAGTTAATGTGATGTTTTCTACTCCCCTCGCCACAGCTGGATCATACTGTGTCATGTGTGTGGTGCGTTGTTCAGAGTGTGCTGTACATACACAATGTGCAATTAAAGTTGGTGTTTTCTATCACCTCAGTGTAGTTTAATGAGTCCCAACAAACTGTCACATGAAGGATTCTGAGAGACACGTCAGATCTGGTTCTGAGTGATGATGATGACTCAACACTACTGAAGATAATGGTGGCCATGTTTAAATGACCTCAAAATGATGATTCTCTGAATTTAAACCTCCACATAGAAATTCTCTTATTGCTGAAGTGTTGAATCAGCGCTTAGCGATGGTGAGTTCATGGACTGGGAAAGAGTGGGATTTTTAAATGCTGCTTGGCCCTGGTGCATTCACAGATAGAAGGATTCTTTGTTTTAAATTAACCAGTCACCAGTCGGGCTGATCAGGCTGAATATTGACTGATTCTGATCAGATAGGGGTTTTTGGTGAATCTCTACATCTTAGGCTGCTGATCCATGAAGACCCACTATCCTGTTCACCATTCTGTCACACCTTTGCTCACTTCTAACACCCCACAGATGCAACACACAGTTAATAGTGTGGTAGTATTTTTGATATCATGTTAAATAAAAATAAAATAAATTGAGAGAAATTGTCCCACAGACAGCTGTGGGATTCTGGTGAAACTGGTGTGAAACCCCACCCCCCTTTGGAGCGCTACATCTCAGGTAGACCTCAGAGCAGAAACATCATCAGAGTTTTAACAGGTCACAGGAAGGTGAGATTTCTATGACTGAACTCGTTTTTACAATCAGTTTAAATGTTCTTTTTAGGGACGTCCAGATCCGATCATGTGATCAAACATCAGTCCTGATCACGTGGTTTCACGTTGCCTCCCAATCCAGACTCAGATATATGTTTATATATTCTCTTTTTTTAGCACATTGATAGTCAGGGTTGCACATAACTGGTCTGGGCACCAGATATAATGTGTGCGTACCAGACCCCTCTGCCTGAGCGCGCCCCTGTGGACCGGTGCCCTTGTGGCATTGATCACACATCCTGTGAGCTGACAAGCTTCACATCCATCTGCGAGGAGTGGCGAAGTGAGTATGACTGCAGTCTGGAGGTTTTATAAAATTGACAACATTGTAGAAGTATCGGATCGCGACTCAGTATCAGCAGATCCTCAAAATCAAATGACTCACACTCCAGGGCAAAAAAACCTCTCTAGTTGTTTTTGCAGAATGACTTTGTACATGTCTAATATTTTCTAATCTTTTACAAACTCACCCTACTTAGACCCAGAACTTTTCTACTACAGAAACTAGTTAAACATCAAAACGTTGACATTTTGTCTTCTTCCACCTGCTGGGTCTCTCACTGCTGATGGTTTTCTCTCAAATCCCCTCAAAGTGTCACAAGTCACACCCAAGTTTCCATTCAGGTCACTTCATAACTACAACGAAAACTAAATTAACCTGTCATATCTGTCATATAAAACAATACAGAAAAATGAAAGTTCCCACTGGTGACCCTCAGAGCCTCTGCTGCTCAGTTAAACAGCGTCTAGTTGTCACACTTCTAGTTTTGTTTGTCTGAGACTTCCTGTTTAGTCTGACTTCCTGTCTGTCTCTCATTGAGTTTGCTGTCAGGGACATGGAGCGTGGTTCCCATGGTGACATTAACAAGCCACTGGCAGCAGCTTTAATGTTTATGTTGATCTTGGCTCTCTTTACACTTCCTGTAGTTTATAAAACAACCCTGTCTCTGTTATTACAACACTGATGTTATTTCATTGCATTTGCAGCCTTCAAATTGTCTATTTCCTGATTAAAGTTTGAAGCATTTCTCTGACTAAAACACTGGCCTTCAGCAGAAATACTCTCCTATTTTCCCTCCTCTTGCCCTCTTTATCCCACTTGAGAGTCCGAGCGTTGTGTGCTGTGTTGTTTTTGCCCATCTGGAAGCTCAGAACACAAGGTCCCCATTCTCCATTCAGGGAACAGCGTCGGCGCAGATTACTAAGTATATCGAGGGAGAGGAGGGAGGGTCTGGAGTAGCCTTCTTCTGTTCCTCCGCCATCCCCACACGCCATTCACAGTTACAGTGATGGATGAGCGGGGGAGCTGCAGAGACATGCCCAGCATCAAACACCGGCAAACGAGGGATCAGCGTCGAGGACGGCGTCCTCACCCAGCACCTCAGCGAGCTGGGCCCTCTGAGGGGTGACACCAGACCCAAAGGGAAATCAACTTTAATCCCGAAAGGGTTGTGGACGTCAGCGCCACAGGCTGGCAGCGTGGGGCTGCTTTGATTAGGATGGCATCTAAGCGTGCTTTCAGCAAAGACGCCCCTTCATCAAGATTCACCAGACGCCTTTCTCCTGAGATTAAAGGCAGACGCAATTTTCTCTGATGCTGTCGTTCAGAATGACTGTGAAGCAGGCTGCAGATGCAGTGGTGATTGTGAGATGAGCTGCTGGGTGAACATCAGCTCCCACCACGCTACGGTCATGTACATTAGCTACACGCTTCATACAGTTAGCTCAGTTTATGTGGCCCAGAATCGATCAGTGAAGCTTCAAACCGCTCAAGGCTTTGACTTCATTACAAGTTTTAGCACCACTTCCAACAGCCTGCCTCGAAGCGCAAGCATTGATTTTCTGTGTTACTGGCCAGTTTTCAGACACAGCCTCGTCTCCAGGCTGTAAGTCTGTTATTGAGTTATCAAACATAACAGGAGTATTGGCTAATTTAGTCCCCTCGTGGTTTAGTTCAGCTTTTACCACCTGGCCTTTTCCCTTCTTTCTTAAAGTCTCAACTTAAAACGTTAAATGAAAGTTTGTCTGCAGATGAAGCTTTAACATATTTATATATTTAACATGCCAAAGTCTTTAAGAAAACAAGCTTATGTGTTTAATGTGACTGTAGGGAAAATGTTGGGAGGAGGATCTGGACCGAATCCCAGTAAGGGGTTAATTCCTCTGGATTGAGCATCTGCTGCGTTTTTCAAATTCTTTTAAACAAGCAAATATTCTGCATCTGGGTGTGAAAATGTCACGCAGTGCTGTTGGAAGGAGTCCAGTGTAACTCTAGGGGGCGTCTGATGCAGGAAAAACACAAAACAGTTACAGTAGATCAGACTTTAGGGATTTTCACCTCATCAGTGGAGCAAGGAGTCAATTTTGGATTTGAATATAGACAGAAGATTTACAGTGCATTCCAAAGTTTACGTTAACTTATCATGAACAGGACTTATGTTTTCATCTAAGGATCATAGGTTATTGATTTGAAATCTTTCCAGGGTGAAATAATTATACAGCATACAGCTTCAATGAGGTGAAGGTACTGACCAGACTTAGCATCAAAATCCTTAACATTATTTGTAGCTTTAGCTTACCATCTAGCAATAAATCGATTTCAGTTTTTCATCTTGTTCAACATTTTTGTCATAAATCAAATACATTTTGAATGAAATTCTCTCCTCACTGAAGAACTGTGTTCAGCATCCGTCCCTTCATGACCTGAGTTCTCTGCTGTAAACAAACTGCCTCCGATCTAGAATGATGGATCTAACAGATGATCTACATCCTCCTGGGACCTGAAGAACCAGTGTCCTCCTGGACTACAGCCAGAAACAGCAGCCTAACTGGTACGCTAACACCGGTTAGCCATGCTTGCTCACGGTCAGGAACAGAAGTCTTGAAGTTAGCTAATAATCCATCCCACCTCACAGGTGTAGCTTATCAAAGTGCTGATTAGACTGCCCCTTTCATTGTGGGCAGTCTAATCAGCACTTTGATAAGCTACACCTGTGAGGTGGGATGGATTATCTAGTAAAGGAGACGTTCTCACTAACAGATGTAGACAGACTAGTCAACAATATTTAACAGTGATGGTCTTTAGTGTCTGTAGAAAATGTTTCAGATCTTTGAGACCAGCTCATGAAAAATGGGAGCAAAAACTAAAGTGTTGTTTATAATTATGGTCAGTAGTCAGTTTCATCTGAATTGAATTCCAAGGGAGAAACTTCTGACCTACTAGCAGATTTCAGATGCTACATCCGCCTGATGAAACGCTGTCATCTGCCAGAGTTTTAATGTATAAAAACCAGCAGAAGTGATTAGTTTACTTAGGTTTCCTGTTCCATTTGTTTAGATGAAGCCCTGTGTGTGACTGGGTGGCTAAGACCAGAAACAATATTTTAATATTTTGCCGTAGTGTTTTAAAAAAGTATTTTCATAAAATCCAGTCGAGGAAATACAAACATATTATTTTCTGTGGAGCTTTTAATACTTTTTACTAGTGGTGGGCCTTTATCGGCGTTAACGGCTGTGTTATCGCCAGACTCTTTATCGTGCAACAAAATAAATAACACCGTTGATCTAAATTGGGTTCCTGGGTCTGTACCAGCTATCACCAAATGGCGGACTCCGATCCTGATTCGGACCCAGATCCGGTTCTTTCTGGAGTCCGGACCCGCAGCAAATCTAGTTCGGGAGACGCGCCTCCTTCACTGGACCCGGTCCCCCAGTCCAGGACCTGGACCGGGAGGCGCTGTTGCTGAACATCATCTTGCCAGCTGTCGGCCCACAGCTGGACATATTCCAGTTTGCTTATAGACCCAAAAGGGGCACGGAAGATGCTACACCTCCATCTTCAGCACTTGGATACTGCAGGACATTTTGCTCAAATACTCTTTGTGGACTTCAGTTCTGCTTTTATTTCCATCCAGAGACATGTGATTATCCAGAAGCTACATCACTTCAACATCCCCACCCGGTTGATCCATCTCAGCAACAGGCAACAAATTGTAAGGCTGGGCTCTATCACATCTCCAACTCTCACCATCAACACTGGAGCACCTCAGGGTTGTGTGCTGAGCCCATTTCTATACACACTTTAAATGAGTATTTAAAATACTACGGTATTTAAAATATTCAGATGACATCGCCATTCTTGCCCTACTCAAGGACAATAGCTCTGTTATGGACTATTACACCACAGTCTCACACTTCACCCAGTGGTGTGAGGAGAATCACCTGGACCTGAATGTCAGCAAGACCAAAGAGCTGATAGTCAGCCCCCCCCCCCCCCCCCCCTCAGCGTCCCATTGTAATTCACAGTCAAACAGGTGAAATAGTAATACCTGGGAGTAACTGTAGACAACACACTGACTTTTAATCAGCACGTCACGGACATTCACAAAAGAAGTCATCAAAGTCTGTCAGTTATCCGTAAGCTTAAAGGACTCTATGTTGCTCCTCATCTTGTATCATTACTCTACCAAAGTGTCACACAGCCAGTCCTAATGTACTGCTCTGTTTGTTTCTTTACTACGCTCTCAGCTAAATACCAGAACAATCTGCTGAAGGTAACCAACACTGCAGCAACAATAATAGGTCTTCCCACTGCCAGTCTCACTGAACTCAATGACAGAGCCATCACACGTATTGCAATCTCAATAGAACAGGACCACACACACACACACACACACACACACACACACACACACACACACACACACACACACACACACACACACACACACACACACACACACACACACACACACACACTCAATAAGTATTTTGTTCTGCTGCCATCAGGTTGTAGGTACTGAGCCATGAAATGCAGGAGGGCCCGATTTGGAAAGAGTCTGGTTCCCACTATGATAAAAATCCTTAACAACAGACCACGCTGAGTGGGATCTTATTTGTCCATGTGAAAGGGTGGAGGGGTGGTGCTGTTTGAAGTGTACGAGTGAATGATATTAAGTGTAATTGTTGTGTTGTTGTGTCTCTTTGTTAAGCAAATGCAGTGTCGTGGAAAAGAATTTCCCCTTGGGGACAATAAAGTCAAATGTCAATGTCATTAATCAGGTCACCTGTAAACTAAATGTAATCCTTTACTGTCAGGAGATGAGACGGTTTCTCCAGTAAAACTATTAAAACAGAGTGAGCCTCAGAAAACAGCTGTAGAGTTAAAGGTGACAGACCTCTGATGACACATCAATGTGTTTTAGTGTTAAAATGTTTCATCCTGATAACCTGATCAACCATCAGAGGTTGTTAAAATGAGCTCAGAGCTCATCTGGAGGTTCTGGTTTGTGACTCAGGTCTGGGTTTCTGAGGGAAGTTCTGACAGGTTTAGTATTTCTTGTTAGGTTAGTAACAGCTGATCCAAACAGTGGGTCAGCTGTTACTAACCTTAAACTCTAGACTTGAAGTATCACCATTCTTCAGCCTCATGCTCATGCACACACATACCAGTATTATGAACCCTTTGGCAGAATTCAAATGAGACATTTTAATCTAGATTATTCTAGATTAATTTCTAGATTAATGTAGATTAATTTCAAGATTATGGTGAGATTAATCTAGATTTAAAAAATTAATCTATGCCCACCTCTACTTTTTACACATCATGAACAGTAAGTTTACCTCTGGCCAGAAGCTGTGAAAACATTAGAACCAGGTTCAAGATTCTGAAGATTCTGTGGACTTTCTGTCTTCCACACAGGATGAGATATGTACAGTATGCGCACACACACACACACACACACACACACACACACACACACACACACACACACACACACTCCTAATATCTGGATAAATGTTGTTTAACATGTTGTATGTTGTGACCTGTTCTGAACAGAGTTGGTAGAGTTCATTTAACCCTTTAAAGCCTGAATTATGAAAGAACAACAATAATAATAATATTAGTTTAGTTTTTAACTATTCATCATTGGCTAATGCTAATAAAACTAATTATTTAAGATAGTAATTAAGACACTAAATTGACCCTTGCAACCTGTAGAGCCTCCACCAGGGGGCAGTAGACATGATAGGACAAAATATCAGGTATTTGATGATGAAGGTACTAATACTAACACTCCATTTGGCCTTTCTGTGAGGGGTTAAAGTCACTGGTTTGTTGACACTGACTGACTTTAGTCCACAGAGCTCAGACTGCTGGGAACAGCCTGCTTCATCCAATCAGAGACCAGTTCTGTGTGTTTGGGGTGATTGTCCTGTTGGGACTAAAGTAAACTAAATACTTATATTATGAAAGGAAATTACAATATTTTTTTAACAAAAAAGTCTATTTTTGACTGTTAGAATCAAACAGCTGCTGTCTGAGGAGGGAAGCAGGTAAAAGAGAAGACATCTCATGAGAGGTGGGTAGAAGAAAATCATCATGTGAGAGCAGAGAGCTTCAGGGTTACTCAGCTACAGGAAAACAAGGACGTTTCTGAAAGGGGAAAAAATCTGTCGCTCTTACAAACTCACAGTTTGATGATTGGGATCAGGATGAGTCAAACAGGAGAAACGTTCCTACAAACAGACCTGCTGCAGACAAGATGAAGCATCTCAGAAACAAACCTTTATTTATTGACCTGGAAACAGTCAAACACATGGAAGAAAAGACAACAAAAACAAGAGGCTGACAGCTGGATTAGACTGCAAGCATTTCATTCATTTAGACTTTAAAACAATGGATTTCATTCCTTTAACCTCTCAGGGCTTAACCTTTAAACTTTTGAACAAACCTTTTAAGAGCTTTAAAATAAATCCTAAAAGATTATGTGCAAAAAAAAAAATAAAGCCCTAGCTTTAACAGTAAGTAAGTAAGTAAGTAAGTAAAGTTTATTTATATAGCACCTTTCACAGAAAAAATCACAAAGTGCTTCACAGAAAACAGAATCAAACATGATAAAACAAATAAAATTAATAAAACAAACAAAATATCATTACAAATCAAAATCATTAAACAACAACAAGAGAACACAAAAGAGTTATTTAAAAGCAGTTTTGAATAATTGGGTCTTCAACTGCTTTTTAAAGGAGTCCAGACTGTCTATACAGCGTAAAACTAAAGGAAGGTCATTCCAAAGTCGCGGTGCAACAGACTGGAAGGAGCGATCACCTCGACTTTTAAATCTGGTCCTTGGAACTGTTAGGAGATTCTGGTCTGTGGACCTGAGAGCTCGGGTTGGAGCGTACGGCTTTATCAGTTCAGTAACATAAAGAGGAGCTTGACCATGTAGGGCCCTGAAAGTTAGAGTCAGGATTTTAAAATGAACTCTACATTTAACAGGAAACACAACATACTTTACATGTGTATTAACAGAGATATTCAATACTTTTATAAATACTTATGAAGTGTGCTACACTTAATAAATTGTCAATAAAATATTAATATTATCAAACAGAATATAATGCCTCAAAAATGATGAGTCATCAAAATTGTTTGATCATTAATATCAGATTGACTCTCAAAGTAGGTTGTTTTGGGTATCAGTGAATCAAAACTTATTAATAATTTGACACAGAGGCAAATTCTGGAAAGTGATTAAGTCTCTTTCTGTCAATAAGATTTCTCAGGCTCTTCCTATGTTTGTTTTAAAGATTCAGTCCCAGTTTATGAAAGAACTGAAGTCTTAAAATGTTTTAAAGTGCCCATGACTCCATATTTAAATCACTTTATATCACTTTATATTAAACAGGTGTAATCTTTGATGCCTCTAGGTTAACGTTGCACCATTATAACTCGATATACGCTGTAATTCCTAACGAGCAACTCAGAGATCAGAAGAAAGCACCGCCTTCCGGTTCTGCTGGGTTTCTCCTTATTTGGCAGCCTGACACTTCTGCTGCAGCAGGGGGCAGTGCCCAGTAGGGGACAGTGCCGTCGCGTGAAAGAGAAACGAAAGTGAAACTAAACACTACACGGTCTATGGTCAATGGCGGCAGCAGCACTGGCGTTCTCCTCGCTCCAGTTGTCGTGAACGTGCATGTGGGAGGAGAATTTACCATATAAGCATGTCCGGATCACTATGACCTCATAGCGGGCTGGAGTGAAAAAAACTGTT
The DNA here is from genome assembly GCA_006937965.1 of Callopanchax toddi. Classification (NCBI taxonomy): domain Eukaryota; kingdom Metazoa; phylum Chordata; class Actinopteri; order Cyprinodontiformes; family Nothobranchiidae; genus Callopanchax; species Callopanchax toddi. Next base: position 695,566 of record SSNR01000111.1, on the reverse strand, counting down.
TGAAACCTGGGTCTGAAATCTGGAAGAGCTTCTCACTGGCTGTACTAGGAGACAGATGGACGCCGTTTTTTGCTCTTTCTGGCAGGTTTAAGGTGAGAACTCAACGTTGCAACATGATAGATAAGTCAGAAAACATGGAAAACCATGTCATGGGCACTTTACAAAATGTAGCAAAATATCCCCAAAGCTTTCTGGAGATCATTGTAATTTTGTCCTTTTACTGTCCATGAAGAGCATAAGCTTTAGAATGTTAGATCACAGAAAGCCACCTGGACCAGATTTAGAGCCCTGTTTTTTAAAGATGGCAGTGGGTTATGTGGCTGAGCCACTTTCGATTCTTTTAACCTCTCAATCAACACCAAAGAAATGCCATTGGTTTGGAAATCAGCCTATGTTCTACCAGTTTTAAAAGGAAGTGATCCAGCAGTTCTGACTAATTATAGCCCAATATCAAATCTATGTGTGTTATCTGAGATTCTGGAGTCTCGAGTGATCTGCTAAAAGAGTACTTGTGCTCTAATAACGTCCGCTCTAAATTTCAATCAGGCTTTAGGAAAAAGCACAGTACTATCACAGCTACTATGAAGGTGGTGAATGATATTGTGGCACTAGATAAAAACAGTATTGTGCTTCACTTTTTATAGACCTGTCAAAAGCTTTTGACACCGTTGACCATGCTGTCTCAATAAACAGATTACTTAGCCTTGGATTGTCAGAACATTCAGTAGCATGGTTCTCAAATTACCTGAATAACAGGACAGTGTATTAAATGTGAGGGTCGTTGTTCTGATTTTGTTGTTGTGCAGAAGGGGGTGCCCCAGGGCTCAGTTTTGGGACCCCTTCTACTCATTTTGTACATCAATGACTTGGGTCAAAATGTTTCTGATGCTAATATGCATTTCTATGCTGACGATACAGTTAGTTATTGTTTTGGAACAACACTTTCTCAGGATATTGTAACGCCCCCAAATGCGTTACTACCTCTGAAGTCTGACCGCTAGATCATCACAAATAATAACCATCTTTTTCCCAATAACTTGGAATAAAATGACTCCGTTATTATGTAACCTGAATCAACATTCTTCCAGGATCCGGTCGTGTCGGAAGACTCAGAAGACTTTCTTTAGTTAATAATTAAACTTAAAGACTCTTTGATGTCTCATTCTAAAGGACACTACCTTTAATCCACTGTCTTAAAATGTCTTAATGTGATTAATGCATTTTCTTCCAGTTTTAATGAATGTTGATTTGCTTCAGTATTATTTCACATACATACTGATAAAGGTTATGACAACTACGTCACTCATTACTTCAACCAATAAGAGTTAGCGGTCTGAGTCACGTGAATTAATAACTCCTCATTGGCCCACGTCCCTTAAGACTCCTTTAACTTCCGACCCCGGAAGCTAAAGAAGAAAAAAAGAGGAGTAGCTACGAGAGCGGTTCTGGTCCCGACACTGACCAGACCTGACGTCTCAGCTGTCAACCTCTACACAGCTGACGCTAGTTTCCGGCTCAACCGGAGACGGTACCTCAGCTTGTCTGAGCCGATGAAACCAGCTTCCCTCTGAGGTCAGACACCTTCAGTCTGACGCTCCGTTATGGGAATGCCAGGCCTCGACGCTCCCTGCCAGAGATGGGTCCTCTAAGCTTTGTGTCTACGGACGACACCGTGGCATCCGGCGGCCTAAGGCCCCGCAGCCGTCTGATACTGACCGAGGAGGGAACACCACCTCCGCGTTCTCATCCGACTCCAGCGGCGACGATCCATGGAACGCAGTTAAGTACCACAACTCTGGTAAAGCTTAAAGGCCTCTTGATAAAAGCTAACAACATTAGCTCACTCAAACTAGTTACTGATCCATCCGTAACTAGTTCCCCTCCATCAGAATCCTTAATCTAAATTAAGTAAAACCCCTAGTCTCCCAAAACCTCATGAGACTCAGGCTGCTAAAACTTATTTAAGATTCAATTCAGAACACCTTACCATCATGAATGACTTAATGCTGACTACCTGCTAACTACCTCTTTCTTATCTGTGATATCTGTCGTATGTGTTTCTTAATAAATTAATGAAGTCTAGTTCCATGACTCAGATTTCTATTGTCAATATTAAATGCATAATCTACTCACTGTGACATCAGAATCGAACCTAGATATCCCTGTAAGCACTAAAAGGTGATAGTATCAGAGATTTTTCTCCATATAAAACTTACAAAACCTAGTAGTGAAACTACAGAAGTATGTGCCAATTATAAACCATATAAATAGAGTTTATAAACGCTACAATATTGAATCGCTGCAGAAAGCATTTGTTGTAGTGCAGCATTCACTTCATCTGTTAAAACTGGTCTTAAATGCTGATAAGACCAAGCTACTGTTGTTTTCTAATAGAAAAATGCCAGATACTCTTCCAGTAGTGACCACTCTGGAAGGGAAGGTCATAGAGGAGGTTCATGAATACAGGTATACCTTGGTGTCCTGATTGACGACTCCCTTACTTTTAAACCACACATAGAAAAACTCGTGAAGACACTAAAACTGAAGCTGGGTTTCTTTTTTTATAATAAGTTGTGTTTTTCTTTTGAAGCTAAAAAGCGTCCTGCCACTGCTACGTTCTTATCTGTGTTAGATATGGGTGATCTTTTTTATATGGATGCTGCTTGTACTGCTCTTCAAAGGTGGACTCTGTCTATCATGCTTCTTTGAGGTTTATTACTAACTGTAGAGTCGTGACACATCACTGATTTGTGCTCATGAGTGGGATGGCCGTCACTGACCACTAGAAGAGAGGGTCATTGGTATGTTTTTATTTACAAGGCAATGCTTGGATTGTTGCCTTCTTATATTTGCACTTTTATCACACAGAGAAGTGTTGACTCTTATTCTTTAGGATCCAGTGATCAGCTGTTGCTCTCTGTCCCATTTGATTGCACTGAGCTGGGGAAGAAAGTCTTTACCTCTGCAGCTCCTTCTGACTGGAACCTGCTGCTGGAGACTAACGGAAATGGTTTCCTTAAATGTGTTCAAAAGTAAACTGAAAGCACCAGAGTCTGCCTCCACAATAACTGTTTGTAACGATCTGTAATACCATATCATTGTTTGTTGTAACTCTGTGTGGAATTTTGCTGCCTCTTGGCCAGGACTCCCTGGTAAAAGAGGTTTTTAATCTCAACGGGCAAATCTCCTGGGTAAATAAAGGAATTTTTTTTTCTTTAATATAAAAATGAATTTATTACTATATTTTCCTAATGTTTATTCCATGAATAAACATTTGTCAAAAAGATGTTAATAAAAGGGTCTAGTTTAGTTTCTTAAGGAAGTGAAGTTGAGAAATTATAAAATTAACCTGGCTGAGTTGATTTTAGTAATTACTGATAATTGATAAATTATGATAAACAATCTGACATCATACTGGCCAAGGGTCACTGGACCAGGTCAGCTCCTGATGGATGCAGGCTGTCTGGAGTAGTCTGCATCAACGAGTTCGGAGGAAGTCCTTCACACTCGGAGGGTGACGTGGACTTGGTGATCAGCATCACTTAGACTGAAGGAGACTGGTCCCAGGTAGCGTCATCTGGTAAAGCTGTTGACCTTGGCGTCTCAAAAAAAGTCAAGTTTAATTTAGCAGTTCTGATAAAATTGGAGCAGTAATATGGATCTTCATGGATTAGAATTTAGTGTTGTTTCAAAGTCCTCTTAAACCAGGGTCTGGAACCTGGCCTGATTCCAGACAAAGGTTTTCCAGTCTACATGCTGGAAGAGACTGGAAACTCAGCGGTGACCCAAACTCCAACTTAGACTTCAACTTGGACTGAGACTGAACTGGAGAAATACAGAAATCGTGTTTTTATAGGATTTAGGATTAACCAATGATTTGCCAGGAACTGGAAAAGAGGCGTTATCAAAACTTTCTTCACTGTCTCTGAGAAACTAAAGAGAATGTATTTATCATGGTTTAAACTCATAAAAGCTAATAAAGGTCATTACTAATATCTTGATGTTAATATGATAATAAAACATGATTACCGAGGTTTTTTTCATTGAAAATAATTTGAAAAAGGGGGGGTCGTCTTATTATCGCGCCCTAGTTTTTCCGGCGGAGGGCGCAGGCTTTTTGGTCAAAGCGGCAGGAAGCAGCTCAGACCGCGAGCGGTTCCAGAGGTCCGGGCCTGGCCTAGTTCAAAGTTACAGGTTTACTAGTACTGAGGATTAAAATGTCCAGACCCAGCAGGTGCTTTCAGTAGCAGACTGTACAGGTGAGGGCTCGCGTCGCTCGCTCGATTCACACACGCATTCTCCCTCAGAACCTCATCCGTCTCACCGTTCTTTTTATGCACCCGACACACACACCTACACACTCCCTCACACATACAGCGGGTTTGTGTGTGTGTCTGCGCAATAATTGCGCAACAGCGGGTTTGTGTGTGCGCGCGATCATGGCGCAACAGTGGGTTTGTGTGTGTCTGCACTTTCATGGCGCAAAAGCGGGTTTGTGTGTGTGTCTGCGCGATCATGGCGCAACAGTGGGTTTGTGTGTGTGTCTGCGCGATCATGGCGCAACAGCGGGTTTGTGTGTGTGTCTGCGCGATCATGGCGCAACAGTGGGTTTGTGTGTGTGTACGATCATGGCGCAAAAGCGGGTGTGTGTGTGTGTGCGCCATCATGGCACAGCAGCCGGTTTGTGTGTCTGTTCGTTCATGGCGCAGCTGTGTGTGTGTGTGTGTGTGTGTGTGTGCATTTTGCCGCAGCAGCGTGTGTGTGTAAACAAGCTTCCCCTACATGAAAACTCCATCTCAGCTCCACAACTGGATGTGAAGTTCATCAGTGTCTGATGATCTCGAAGTTGCACAATCTGACCGTGAAAGCTCCTGTCAGCAAAGGTGCGTTCGGGCAGAGAGATCAGTACAGTGGACTGGTAGACTAGTTGTGTGCACCACTGTTAATAAGCAAATATTAAAGCAGTCTGGAATTATTAGTAGCATTAGTTAAATTATTTTCTTAAAATTTCAATAAAAATTGTTTCTTTAAAAATTGAATTTAGTCTTTTTTTCTGAAGATTAGTCTTGAAAAGGGGGGGGGGTCGTCTTATAATCAGGGTCGTCCTATATTCGGGCAAATACGGTATATCATCTATTAGAGACATTTGATGTACATGTATTTAAGATTTAAAATCAAAATTAATTTTAAATATTATCATTAGTTATGATTTAACTTACTTTCTTTAATGAATGCTGATTAAATACACTTTTAGGAAAAATAATTAATGTTATTCATTCGTGGCTGCATGGTGGCGCAGTTGGTTAGCACTGTTGCCTCGCAGCAAGGAGGTCGTGGGTTCGCGTCCCGGCTCTGCGGCCTCTCTGCGTGGAGTTTGCATGTTCTCCCCATGCATGCGTGGGTTTCCTCCGGGTACTCCGGTTTCCTCCCACAGTCCAAAGACATGACTGTCAGGCTAATTGGGCTGGTAAATTGTCCTTAGGTGTGAGTGGGTGTGTGGTTGTTTGTCTCGTTCGTCTCTGTGTGGCCCTGCGATGGACTGGCGACCTGTCCAGGGTGTCCCCCGCCTCTCGCCCCTTGACCGCTGGAGTTAGGCACCAGCTGCCCCGCGACCCTCTGTGGAGGAATAAGCGGCTACAGAAAATGGATGGATGGATGGATTCATTCGTCATTAAGTCTGTAAAGAAGAGAAAATGATTTGATCAAAGAGGAAAGTCCTGAGGAAATCTTCATAGGACGTCTTTAACTGGGACAGAACCGACGTCCTGTCAAAGTCGTGTTTTGACAAATCAGCTTGTTGTAGAAAGCGAGTGAATGTTTTAGTTCCAAGGTAGAAGTTGTTACTGGAGAGAGCATGGCTGCCTGTCTGGTATTAGACTGACCAGTGGTTTGTTGACCTTTGATAGTTGCATGACCTTGTGGTTAGTACATATAGGCAGGTAATTATATAGGTAATCTAATAAACCTGAATCAGACATGATGTCTGTTTCTCTGATGTTTAGGATGAAACACAAAGTTTTGTCCTTTTACACCAAAACAGCATTTTAGATGAGACGATGACACGGACAGCCAGATGGACAGACAGGAAAACAAAGTTACAACAAGAACATATGTTTATTTATGAGGGTTTCTGTGGTATAAAGTATAGATGAAGTCTATCTGAAGAACTGAAAGGCTGAATGTACTCTAGTTTCTTTTCTGAGCTGCAGGTTGCATGATGTCCTCTGTCTATTGTCCACCAGCAGCCTGCTGTTTGGGCTCCCACACACTGACCTGGTGCTTCCACAGATCAGCGAACCTTCGTTCTGCAGCTCTCACCCCCATGGATCCTGAAACATGACAACATATGTCTTTGCACAGAGTTTTTGATTTGACATTGATCTGAGTCTCGTGGCTCACAGTGGAGGAAGTGTTTCAGTTTGACCCTGTGGAATGTTTTTATAACCTTTAACCTTTGTGTTGTGCAGAGATGCTATGAACTCAAAAACATTCATAATCAGTAATTACTATGTTGGTTTGAGTCCTGAACCACCACTCTGCAGTGATGTCATATCTCCATGACTGAATGATATCAGCTCATTCAGCATCGCTCTGCAGTCATCTGCAGGCTGCAGCAGCTAAATGCATGTTTGATCGTGTTTTAATATCTTTCTGATATTGTGTTATTCTTATTCTTACCATTTAGACCTACTTAGGCTGGGCTGTAGCAGTCAGATAGTGGAATCTGTCCTCACAAAAATATTCATACCAGGTATAAATATTATTTTGTGTATTCACCCTCATTTGTGATCGAGTGATTCTGGGTGTTTCACCATGGGAACCTAATAATCTGACGGAGACCAAAGGTTTTTTATGCAAATCAAATATTATTACAGTCCTAAACATTATAGATAATATATATGTGTGATTATAAAGATAATATAGAATAAAATATAATTATGACATAACTGCTGGGGAGGTTCACAGCTGAGTGTGAAGCAGCTGGGCTGAAGATCCCCTCCAAATCTGAGACCGTGGTTCTCGACCGGAAAAGAGTAGCAACTCTGGGTCAGGAGAGAGGTCTTCCCTCAAGTGAGGAGTCTAAGTATCTCTGGTGAGGGAAGGAGGGAGATCGACAGGCGGATTGGGGCAGCGCCTGCAGTGATGGAGGCTGAACCGGTCTGTTGTGGTGAAGAAGGAGCTGAGCCGGAAAGCACGGCTCTAGATTTACCGGTCGATCTACCTCCCAATCCTCACCTATGCTATGGTCATGAGCTTTGGGTAATGACTGAAAGAACGAAATCGCGGATACAAGTGGCCGAAATGAGTTTCCTCTACAGGATGGCCGGGCTCAGCCTTAGAGATAGGGTGAGGAGCTCGGACATTCAGGAGAGATTCGGAGTAGAGCCACTCCTCAATATCAAGAGGATCCAGTTGAGGTGGTTCAGGCAGGCCCTGCTGGCAGGAGGTCCCCGGGTCAACCCAGGACAAGCTGGAGGAAATACATATTCAACCTGACCTGAACATCTTGGGGTCCTGCTGGAGGAGCTGGTGGAGGTGGACCGGGAGAGGACGAGACTCCCATAGGGACCCAGACCTAGATAAGTGGAAGAAGACAAGGCGTAAAACACAAACAAAATAATCAGAGTTAAGGGGATTATTAAAGACTGACTTAAGAGTCTCTTGATCTTTTTATTTTGGGAATGTAAACAAAATAAGGCTCAAATTTATGATCCTAATCTTTGATAAATAATTAAATATGTATCAAAGAACATCTAACAAATCTGGCAGCAGGTATGCAGTCTAGGAGTCACTTTCCCCAAGTTTGGTTTCTTGTGTGACCAGGTTCAGGAACACCTTCAGTAATTCAGTCTCAAACCATCCCAGGGAGGTCCTTTCTTCACAGCCTTTCAATTTGACTTTTTTTAAATATCTCATTTAAATTAATAGCATCTTTTGCATAGGAGCCTTGAAAGACTCTTGTGGGTTAGTATCTAGACCAGGGATCGAACCCTGGAGGGCAGCCTCTCTTCCTCCAGTCCTCTGTCATCTGTCATGTCCTGGGTGTGTCACGATGCTGTGGCTGTGAGCAGGCAGGAGGACCCAAGGTGCTGGTAAGCAGGAGGCAGGAGACGGAGGTTATCAAAAAAAATGAAGGTTTTATTAAATGAACTGGACTATGAATAGAAAAAACAAAACCAGGAACAGAACCAAGGACTATGACTAAGACTGAGACTGAGACAAGTAAGGTGACTATGACAAAACAGAACAGATGAACCGAGGACGAGACAAGAAACAGAAGGGTTTAAATACTGTGGTAGAAATCAACGGGACAAGAAACACCTGGAGATACTTGACACGTGAGGGAGGGGCGAGAGCAGGAGCCAGGAACACAGGGGAAACAGACAAGACTAACCAGACCAGACAAGAACTAAAACAGAACAGACAGGGGATCATGACATAACCCCTCCCACAAGGGGCGGATCCCAGACGCCCAAACAGGAACCAGGCAGGGAGGGAGGAGGGGGACCAGGCAGGAGGGCCGAAAACAGCCCGGCATGACGGGGCTCAGGGGGGCGGCCCGGAGGCAGCCCGGCGTGACGTGGCCTTGGACCCGGCGCGGGCTCAGGGGGGCGGCCCGGAGGCAGCCCGGCGCGACGTGGCCCAGGGGGGTCCGGGTCCGGCTCTGGATCAGGGAGGCCCGGGTCCGGCTCTGGATCAGGGGGGCCCGGGTCCGGCTCTGGATCAGGGAGGCCCGGGTCCGGCTCTGGATCAGGGAGGCCCGGGTCCGGCTCTGGATCAGGGAGGCCCGGGTCCGGCTCTGGATCAGGGGGGCGGCCTGGAGGCAGCCCTGCATGACGAGGCTGAGGCTCGAGGTCTGGACCCGGCGTGGACCCACGGACCCCGGGACCAACAGGACGTTGAGCAGGAAGACTTGGGCTGGACACGGGACCCTCAGGACCTGGGCTGGACACGGGACCCTCAGGACCTGGGCTGGACACGGGACCCTCAGGACCTGGGCTGGACACGGGACCCTCTGGAACATGGCAGGGCTCGGGACCCTCTGGAACATGGCAGGGCTCGGGACCCTCTGGAACATGGCAGGGCTCGGGACCCTCTGGAACATGGCAGGGCTCGGGACCCTCAGGACCTTGGCAGGGCTCGGGACCCTCAGGACCTTGGCAGGGCTCGGGACCCTCAGGACCTTGGCAGGGCTCGGGACCCTCAGGACTTTGGCAGGGCTCGGGACCCTCAGGACTTTGACTGGACACAGGACCCTCCTCTACACAGCAGGACAGACCGTCAGCCGCGACCTCCTTCAGCGCTGTCAGGTAAGCCCTCTGAACAAAAGCGTAGCGGCTCTTCAGGGCTGGCACAGCTCTCAGTCCCGGATGGGACGTGAAGAGGGAGTTTAGCAGCTGGGCGGCCCGCAGCCTCTGGTGGGGACATGAGGGCACAGAAAAAACGTCAGTCCAAGTGTCAGTGATAAGCTGGCTCACCTCATCAATGACCTCTTCCGAGAGAGGTGGCACAGCTCTGTGACCGGAGGCTGCGGGTACGGCAGCGGCGGGACCGGAGGCTGCAGGTACAGCAGCGTGCTTCTCCTTGGTCGGGGGCTGCTGGAATCGGAGCTCCTTCCGGGCTCGAGGCGGCAGCTGCACCTTGGCTTGGGTCTGGGGCGGCGGAGGCGTGGAGCTGGGTCTATGGGACCGCTGAAAACGTGAGGACATGACCCCGCTGAACAGGATCGTGGAGGACGGCGGGACGCCGCCAGCGATCCCTCTCCGATGTTGAGGCTTGATGGCCAGACGTGTGCCCCAGAACGGCGACCTCATCTCCTCCTCCAGCTCCTTGAACTCCAGGAGCGTCAAGAACTCACCAGCTGGGTCCAAACGTTTAGCTCGGTTCATTCTGTCACGGTGCTGTGGCTGTGAGCAGGCAGGAGGACCCAAGGTGCTGGTAAGCAGGAGGCAGGAGACGGAGGTTATCAAAAAAAATGAAGGTTTTATTAAATGAACTGGACTATGAATAGAAAAAACAAAACCAGGAACAGAACCAAGGACTATGACTGAGACTGAGACTGAGACTGAGACTGAGACTGAGACTGAGACTGAGACTGAGACTGAGACTGAGACTGAGACTGAGACTGAGACTGAGACAAGTAAGGTGACTATGACAAAACAGAACAGATGAACCGAGGACGAGACAAGAAACAGAAGGGTTTAAATACTGTGGTAGAAATCAACGGGACAAGAAACACCTGGAGATACTTGACACGTGAGGGAGGGGCGAGAGCAGGAGCCAGGAACACAGGGGAAACAGACAAGACTAACCAGACCAGACAAGAACTAAAACAGAACAGACAGGGGATCATGACAGGGTGCCTGCAGGCAGTCTGTGTTTTTTCCCTCAGGGCGTGGCAGGCAGATCCTCTCCAGCTGCAGCTCATCAGCTTCATCAGAGGACGACCTTCTTAAGGAGCAGATCCACAGAGGGACGATGCCAGTCTTTTCCACCTCACTAGTGGTAAACTCAGGTCTCCTCTTATATCTTGTCTCTTTGAATCTTGTAATTATTTTCCTCTCATCTCTCCAGCCAACCTGCTCGGCGTCGTCCACCTCAAGATCCTCCAGAGTCCTCCTCGACCTCATGTCCGCCTGGTCTGCCTTTCCCCCTGCCAACCAGCTGCCTCCACTCCATTCATCCTCCATCATCCTCTCACCACCGCTCCAACCATTCTCACCCAGGACAGACAAAACCTCCCCAAGATCGTTTGATCTTGTCCACAGGACTCCTCTTTCAGTAAAGGGAGAATTTGCATGTGTCCTCCCTGCTGATGGATTGTAGGTCAAATGTTTTACAGCTCAGACTGACACCTATTACTTTGAGAGGTTTATGTCAGAGCAGAGCGGGTGAATGAATGTGTGTGAGCAGCTTTGTGCACGTGCATGAAGGATGAGACGGAGTGATAAGCAGAGGCTTGTGGGCCTCAGAGGAAACATGAGTTAGACAAATATGTGTGTGCATAACACGCATGGTGGTGATGGGAGGCAGCGGCTCAGTGAAGGGGAAGAGTTTACAGAGAGGACGTCCCCACGGGAAGCATCAGGAATAATAGCTAACGATATGTCAGGAACGACGCAGACAGCTTGCTTTAAAAGCCAAGAGGGAGCCCTTCTGACTGCTGCTCAGCCCTGTTGAGTACAAAGGAAGGAGCAGGAGGCGGGTTATTGATCATCTAACTCCAGCTTTGGTTCATGCTTCATTTCTGGTTTTTAAATCACAAAGTTTACTAGCTCTGTTTTCTAATTGCCCATCTATGAGTGCTTTAGTGGTTTCATCAGAAGTCTCTTTGTCCGTGGGGGACGTCTCCTCAAACGCTGTCTACTGAGAGCTATTAAAACCCATTCAATTAGCATAAAGGATTGTTAATTTAGAGAATTAGGGTGGGGTTATTCTCTGCCAGCAGTAATAAGAGGTCTAATGTTGACTGGAATGATGATAAGACTTCAAATGATGTGTCACTAAATTAGGCAGAGGATGATGGCGAACCAAATGAGATTTGAGACCCGAGCGTCTGAACGAAGTGAAGACACTCAGCGCTTATGATCACTTTGTTTAGAGGCTGACGGGTGGATTTTTGACGCAGGGCTGTCATTGTTGGACTCAGTTGACTTTCTCAGTGATTCATCTGTGAAATCTGCCTTTTTTATCATCAAAAGAGGGAATGACTAAGTGATTCTTGCAGGATCTTAGTTTTGACAGGATGGAAAATCCACTCAATCAGCACAAGCTGCAGAGCACTTATACACTCAAATAATCTCAGATGGTCAAAAACGATGTGGAGATTAATATCCGTCAGTGACACCTCGTTGTGGGGGTTAGGAGGACTTTATCACAGAACTGAAATGTGTGAAAAGCTTAGAGGAAAATGACTCATGCTGCCAAAATAAAACAAAGGCAACTTAATCAAAAAGGTATAGAGCAGCAATCCTCAAAGTCCAGATGCTGGTCCAGATCCATAGCCATGGCAAGTCAATCCACACCCAGCCAGGTGGCCTGTTATATTATCAATGATGTTTATGTTTACTTTTATTATTCTTTTGGTTTTACTGGAGACATAAGGGCACTCTGTTGTGTTTGGATATTATAATAATAATAATAAATGAAATGATGTGCCTATAACTAGTTGTCCTTGGAAATCAGCCTCAGACATCAGGTTGGGACCTTTTAGGGATGGTGATAATGATAAATCTGACAAATACAAACAACGTTTTTGTTATTTATTTGACAGCATAAACAGATTGTTTATGTTTATTCATTTATTGCTTAGAAATATTCTATAAAAGCTCGAAAAAATATTAACTTTTAGTACAATAACTTCATTTAGTAAAGAATGCAGTCTTAAAGTACAAAAATAATCATCCTCCCTCTGTTCTTTGGACTGTATAAAACATCACTAAGCTGTTTATATAGGGCTTCTCTAAGTCATGGACTACAGAGCTCTTTACATGAAAGTCATTCACACAGCTGAAGCAAAGAAAAGCGACACGCAGTCAGGCGGGGCTCGAACCAACAACCCTCATGGTTGTGAGATGAACGGAGCTGCTGCTGCTCCAGTAGTAATATAACAACATAAAATACACGCTTGCTGTTTCTGTCATATAGACTACAACTGGCAAGAGGCCATGCTTCTGTTGCAGCTTAGCTGTCGTAGCGTTAGCAGCTGTTAGCTTTCCGTTCTGGTTTCAGACAGTCCTGGTCCAGACTCAGGTTCTGAGGCTTGAAATGGTGAAATAAGTTAGAGGTGTTTCCTCCTTTAGATATGTAAGGCTTCCTGGACTCCTTCATCATTGGGCTGCATGGTGGTGCAGTTGTTAGCATTGTTTCCTCACAACAAGAAGGTCATAGGATCAAATCCCAGCTGTGGCCTTTCTGTGTGGAGTTAGCATGTTTTCCCCATGCTTGCGTGGGTTTCCTCTGGGTACTCTGGTTCCCCCACAGATCACAACATGTCCTATAGGTGGTAATCCAGGACTCTGTTGAAAAAGAGTTTCTGAAACTCAATGGGATTTTCCTGGCTAAATAAAGGTTAATACATTTTAAAGTGCCCATGACTCCATATTTAAATCACTTTATATTAAACAGGTGTAATCTTTGATGCCTCTAGATTAGCGTTGCACCATTATAACTCAAAATATGCTGTAATTATTTCCTAAGGAGCAACTCAGAGATCAGAAGAATGCGCCGCCTTCCGGTTCTGCTGGGTTTCTCCTTATTTGGCAGCCTGACACTTCTGCTGCAGCAGGGGGCAGTGCCCAGTAGGGGGCAGTGCCGTCGCGTGAAAGAGAAATGAAACTGAAACTTAAACACTACACGGTCTATGGTCAATGGCGGCAGCAGCACTGGCGTTCTCCTCGCTCCAGGTGTCATGAACGTGCATGTGGGAGGAGAATTTACCATATAAGCAAGTCCGGATCACTATGACCTCATAGCGGGCTAGAGTGAAAAAAACTGTTTGAAACCTGGGTCTGAAATCTGGAAGAGCTTCTTACTGGCTGTACTAGGAGACAGATGGACGCCGTTTTTTGCTCTTTCTGGCAGGTTTAAGGTGAGAACTCAACGTTGCAACATGATAGATAAGTCAGAAAACACGGAAAACGATGTCATGGGCACTTTAATACCTCTGTGATTTAGGACCTACATGATTGTAATCTGCTTCATAGTGGGGTGACATAGTTATGTTATGAAAATAGCATGTCGTGATTTTTTTTTCCTGGGCAAGAAAATAGTACCTGTAATATCGGGTCAGCGAGTGGTGGGAATCCGACCTTGCACAATATATAAAGAACATCAGAGACCTTGTAGAGCACCTACATTTTCTTTTCCAGATCCAAATTGTTCATGTCTTTATGTCGACTCATTTCCTATGATGTCTGCTACCTGATGACAAAGTGAAACGCTGAAGTAGGGATGTTTGTCTGAAAAGGACTTCTTTAGCCTGACTACCTGGAACAGATTGTTTAACATCTACAATCAAACAACAAATAAACATCTTGAAGTTTATTCTTCACCAAATGAAAGTGAGGCCTAATCATCTGGTTTGCATAATTGGCCATGTAATGGATGCTGTAGGAGGGAAGAATAATGTTAGAGACAAAAAGCACCCTAAAAATGTTTAGAATACTAAATAAAGCATCATCGCTGTTTTATAATGTAACATTTCTCTTTAATCAGCAATTTAAGGCAGCTCATGCTGCTTGTTGAGAATGCTTTGTGTTTTCATGTCAGAGTTTATATTAACACCAGAAAACATCAGTAATTCTGGCGCTAGTCACTTATTTGAAGAAGAGTCACTGGAAGAGTCGGAAAACTTGCCAAATGTAGAAACTAAATTGCTAAGTAGGCAACAGTGTGAAACACATTCTGTGAAGAACAAACTCCAAGACTTTATATCCTCTTTCATTAGAGCTCTCTCATTTCATTTTTCTAAAAACTTTCCAGGTAAAACAGAAAGAAACAACTCCCTTTTTCAGACCAACGTTCTGGCTTCAAGTCGATGATTCGAAAAAGTCTTCAAGGACAACTTATTTTAGTCCTCTGTCTGTTTACACGTTAGGTTTTTGTCTGTTGGAAATAAGTTTGAAAAAAGAAGTAGAGATTTTTGTTTTGAAGATGAAAACTGAGGTATTTTCTTATTGTTCATTTTTAGGAACTCAAATATGGACGTTATGTTACCCATTGTTTGCTGTTTTCTGTGTTCTGCCTTTTGTTATCTGATTTTTAATGTGACTGGTTTGTTTTGTTCCTCGGGGGGAGTTCCTTTGAGGCATCTCAACTAAAAGAAGTTATCGATTAAGATGTTTCAGAATGTTCCAGACTCAACCATCAGCCACAATCAAAACCATCGTCTTATTTCACTCTCAGGGCTGCACAATACGATGTCGAGGAATGCCTCATTACAGAAGTTAACAGATTTACAGTTTTTTTTATAATGACTGCATGTGCACCTGCCCTCCAAACACACACACACTCTCTTTCTCTCTCTCCCTCTCACTCTCTCTATACAACACAGTGCAACCAGAAGGCTGCAATTCTTCACCCAAATCTCTGGTTACTGCTGCAGCACTAATGGCGCTGTGAGGATCAAGGTGCTGCGCGGAGATGAAAGAGGAGATGCAAAGAATTTACAATGCTTCCTAGATCCCTGATAAAGCACTGTGTAAACAAAACTTTGCCCGGGGTTTGCACCATGAGGGAGTTGGGATTTAGTCTCCCTATTTAGCGCCGTCCTCTTTAAACTCAGCATTAAAGAGGCAGCGAGCAGAAACCCTGATGAGGCCCACCAGAGCTTCTAAACGGCAACATCTGAGCACAGCCACTCGTTTCTGGATTTCCAGGCTCACACACTCACTGTAGTCATTATCACACTGCCTGCGGAAACATTAATGCTTCCTCTTAGTGGCTCTAGAGCAGAACACACTGTGTAATAGCCCATTAATCAGTGTCTCGGGAATACTTGTCAGCTCGGAACTTGAGGATCCTTGAAGTGCAATCATACTCAATAATAATCATCAAGGCCATTTTCACTCCCAGTCAAGGTCCCCGTGGCCCACAAACCAGAGCTGTGATAGCTCTTCTCTTTGTTTTGCTATGTGAATGACGAGCAGTAGAGTGAAGCAGATGTGCAATGTGCAGTAAGCTGTTGGAGAAGATTTCATCATCTCAGCTAAGAGAAAAAACACCATCACAAAAATCTCATGCACTTCAAATGTTTATCGCTGAAAACTTCCCACAAAGATTATGCAAGATGCTTTAATTATAAATACAGTCTTCCTCTTTCTTGAGGGAATAATATAATTGCATCAAAGCCTGGCTGTGTGGCCTGAACATCACAGAGTGGTTATCAGAGGCCACAGTGTACCGTCCCACAATGGTGACTGGGTCTGACTGCCTCACAGATCCAACGCTATTAATATTTCAAATCATAAACAAACAATTAGTTCTGTTCATTTATTCAGCAGCGTGGAGTGACACCTCAGAGCCTGGCAGCACTTTCAGCACTCCCAGTTCACATTAATCAAACTGGGGCCCACGCACACTCACATGTACACAAAATGGAAAAAAACGGGCAACAGGAGACCGTTTTGTGATTAAGAGAGAATAAGTTCTTATAAAAGCTCTCAGAATCAGCACTTTTTGGTCTGCAGGGACTGCCAGAGAGCAGAAACTGCCATAACCAGACAAACAGCAATCTCACAGCCGGAATCCTGCGGCCAATTATTGAGAGGAAACTGGCATATCCATTCACAGCGGGACGCAGTAATTATGTCTCAAAATCACGAGCCATTCATCTCTCCTAACGCAGCTCACCAGCAGAATAAATAAGCAGGTCCGACCCCAAAACGCCTCATTTCTACACCAGATGTAAATATGGGCCATAGGATGGAGGAGGTTTCATACTGGGAGCTGAGTGTTCAATAAAACAATGAAAATAATAACAGACTGAACCACATTTAGCCTTAAATGATGTTAAATACTAAAGTTTAGACTCGAAACTAAATCTATACCTCTTACCTTAAACATTTAAAGGCACACTATGCAGTTTTTGTTTGTATTTAGCACCCCCTAGTGTCCGTTTTAAATCACTGTCATAAAATGTTAGCATTGTCTTTGCTCAGAAACACCTAAATCTAACTGTTGAAATGTCTCCTCAGCCTTCATTGCTTTCTACTGGAGCGGTTCATCACTCAGTCAAAGAAATCAGCTGTGTTCAAGCAGGGAGAGATGGGAAAAAAATCAGGAATCATGAGTTAAAAACACTCTAGCCACATTGGGTTAGCCTAACCCTCGTGAGATACGTGACTTTGTGAGACTTCAGGACACCGGACCAGAGACTCAGAAGTTACAAACGTGGTATTCTGGGTCCAAGCAGCAGATGGTTCTGAGTGAGTTTTCATTAAACCTGTAAAGAGTCAGATGAGCACAGACTGGATCAAGAAAAGATTTAAAATATTAAGTTACATAGTGTGACTTTAAGTTTGAATCTAGATATACTAAATTACATCTAACAACAAACAAAGTAAACATAAATATCTGAATGATCTTTATAACAAATTATTGATATTAAGGATCACAACATGCCTTATAGGTTAATATTTGTACATCAGTTTGGATAAAAGCCAAATAAATAAACATAAATTAAACCTAAATATTTAGAATCAAATCTGATTATATAAAGTCAAATCTAAAGTATTTTGTATAAATACACAACAAATCAAATATAAAGTTCATTCTAAATGATCAAATATAAATATAAAGATGTTGGTTTTAAACTAAATATTTAACCAGCACATGTTTTCAAACTGTCATCAAATATCCAACCTAAATAACAACTGGGTGGAAACATCCCAGCTTCTGAGTTGTAACTGAGTATGTCCCAAAGCGAGGATCACAACCCAGGAAGGTTAAAAACAACAAACAGCAGGTCAGTGTCTCTGGACTCTGATGACAGGATGAGGGAGTAAACCAACAAGTCTGGGGTTAGAGCTCGACACGGGCCAGGGGTCGAGATAAACACTGCAGGCTGGCAGCAGGGCAGAAACAGGTCCAGGATCTGAGAGACAGTAGTCAGGGTCCAGGTGCATGAAGGGTAAGAGGAAGCAGAAACCCGTCTGATCAGGAGCAGGTAAAGGTGATGTCAGGTCAGGCACTAGAATCAGGAATCAGACTATGAACGCTCAGAGGCTGTAGAGGACGAAGACAGACATGCTCCCTGAGTGAGTGGAGAGCAGGAGTTCACAGAGGAGGCAGGACGAGTGAGGAGGGGGGGGGGTGACCAGACATGACAGGAAACAAAAATCTTGATGCTTCATTCTAGCTTGATGCACTTACATTTAATTCAAAACATTTTTATTAGAATGTATGTTTATTTATTTAGTGTTGCACCCTGTGTTTGTTATTTTAAGAGTTAACATTCTATAAGCATCCCAATGTGATAACTTTTATTAACCGATTAGTTCACAGTCAGTGTAGTCTGAGGCCCTTTGGAAGAGAAACCTGAGTGAAGTCACCTCCCTGATGAGTCAGCACATGACTAAGCTCTCCTCTAGTGGAAGTAACAGCCACCTAAATGCCCTGTGAGTGCCACGTCCTCCCTCGCTAAGCTGTCTCTTCAATTAGGAGAGAATTTGAGAGAGAAAAGCAGGTTTCCTGTGCTGCGGCAGCGGCCAGCTACTTAGAGGAACTGGGTCACGGTAAATCCACTCGAGTGGTCCGAAGCACTTCATGTCTTCTGCCTGAGAATGGAGGAAGGCCACTGAGCTTCAGTTCAGCAGCACACGATTACCACACGTGTGCATGAACTAATACTGTCTGAAGGAAGGCTTTAGCAGTGCTGCAGTGCTGTGGGTTTGAGAACACAAACAAAGCCACTGATCTGTGATGGTGAGCTCCCTGCTGAGATAAATATTATTACAATACTAATTTTAGACATGCTGCAGGAAAAGGAATCGGACTGGAACAGGTTTACACAGATTGATTCATCTCATGTTTTAATCAGACGTCTCCATCAACATACTCAGATCACAGAAGTCAGTTTATCGAAGGAGAAGAATAAAAACACTAAACAAGATTCAAGTCTGAGTTACTAGAAGATACATTTCTGTTGTTTTGGAACATTACCCAAGTCTTCATCTCATCCCAGTCTGGATTGCGGGAAAAGCTTCTCTAGTAGGGACTCCCAGACCATCCTTTCCCCGACCCCCATCCACCAGCTCCCCTGGTGGGACCCCCAGGCGTTCCTAGGCCAGTTGGAGATATTGTTACGACCCTCTATCTAGTCTAGGAGTTCAAAAGGAGGCCAACACAAAACTAGTGCACCAAAACTTGGAAAGCCCTGCATGGACAGACTCCTGCCTACATTAGAGGATTTCTAAAACCTCACACTCCCTCCAGGTCCCTCAGGTCCTCTGACCAAGGTCTGCTCTCAGTCCCCAAAACCAGATTGAGAACCAAAGGAGACCGAGCCTTTTCATCTGTAGCTCCAAGGCTCTGGAACTCTCTTCCACTCTCACTGAGGCCTGTGGACTCAGTGGACTCATTTAAGAAGATGTTAAAGACTCATCTGTTTAAATCTGTCTTTGTTTAAGTCTGTTTTTACTTGTGCCAGTGGCGGTTCTAGATCAAAATTATAGGGGGGGGGGGGGCAGGCTGGGGCCAGCTGTTTTTTAAAGGGGAACATTCTAAAACACTTAGCATGGGACCACAAGGGGGCCAAGCTTGTTGTCAGGGGGGCACTGCCCCCCTTGCCCCCCCTGTAGATCCGCCTATGACTTGTGTCATGTTTTTTATTTTTTATTCTTACTCATTTATTCAAATCTGTTTATTTTTGAACTATGTTTTCTCATGTTAAGCGCTTTGTGATCTATATCTTAAGAGGTGCTGTATAAATAAAGTTTTATTTACAAAATAGTGAAACACTTAGAAGTTCAAAGCAAATATTCCATTTATTTAGTCCTAAATAAAACAGGGAAAGGAACGGTTCAGGAATAAATGAACAAAACTTTCTCTAAAACAAACAACCCTGACCAAAGGGGATAAACAACTAAAGATCACTCTAACTAAACTACCATTTCTGGACTACTACTAAATAAGTTAAGAACTAAAACTCTAGGAAACTGAACTCTAAGGTAAAGTAAAGTAAAGTCTGGAGAGGTTATTACTAGACTCCCAAGCAAAGCTGTAAAGTGGATTCCCACACTTAAACTCACTATATTTGTCTAGCCTCAAATGCCGTAATTGCCGTAAGCTCTCTACATGAAATGCACATCACCCAGCGGACAACAGAACCAGTCTGTACCCCGAACGACTGGCCGGAGCGGCTTTTAAGCTGTCCCTGGTTGGGGGTTGGACCCAGTTGGCGTGCCCCTCTCTGTGGTGCTGATGGTTGAAGACCAAAGACCGAGCGGGAGGAGGAGGTCGGCAGAGCACCAGCGCTGTCCGAGGTGCTGATCCGAATACAGATATAATGAGCAGTCTCATTGTTTCAGTCATAACCCAAAGCTCATGACTAGAGATGAGGATTGGAACATACAGTAGATCAGCCAATAAACTGAGAGCCATGCTTAGCTCAGTTCCTTCTTCACAACATCACACTGGTTCAGTGTTGATCTTCCTCGTTCTGTCATTGTGAACAACAGCAAGAACTAAGATACTTAAATTCCTCCATTCGAGATAGAACCTCTTCCCTGACAATCCAACCTTCTCCAGCCAAGAACCATGGTCTCAAATCTGAAGATGCTGATCCTCATTCCAGCCCCTTCACACTCAGTTTGAACCTCCCAGTAAGAGCTGAAGGTCAGAGCTTGATGAAGCTAGGAAGATCACACCTCACACCTCACCTTGCCTTCCTCCGCTTATCTGGGTCCAGGTCACAGGGGCAGCATCCCAGGCCATCGTCTGCCCAGCCAAGTCCGCCAGCTCCTCAGCTGGGACACCCAGGCGTTCCCCGGCCAGCCTGTAGATGTATTTGAGATCCTCCTGCCACCAAACTCGACACCCTCCTCACCACGACTGCTCCTAGAGATTCTGTCCATAAACATTATGAACAGAACCAGAGACAAAGGGCAGCCCTGGCAGAGTCTGACCCTCACCAGGAACAGGTCCGACTTACTGCCGGCTATGTGGCCCAAACTCACACTCCTCTGGTTCAAGGACTGAGTGGCCCTTAACAAAAGACCATCCACCCCGTTCTCCTGGAGTAGACCTCTCCAGGTAGGCTGAGGAGTGTGATCCCCCTGTCGTTGGAACACACATGCATGTAGAGAACATGCAGAGCTGGGTGTTGACCCTGCAACCTTCAAGACACCAGTACTACTATCTGCATCACTGTGAGCTGCTGAAACTCATTTGGTTAATTGGCAGCTTTAGGTGAGTGGATAGGTTGTTTGTCTCTATGGCGACGTTCACCCTGCAGGCAAAATAATCCCAATCCAGATTTACTTCCTCACATCAGATTGTGATGACAGTCTGAACAGACCGATTCTGACCCAAGTCACTAAACCAGATACAGAACTGATGTTTTTCTAACTGACCTCCGTCTGAATGATTGTGTTGCATTTCTTCTGATTCTTAAGTCCTTGACGTGACTGGAGGGGGGGGGGGGCAGAAATATCTCATGTAAGCAATGGATGAAGCAAGCTTCCCTTCATTTGGTCAAAGCTTTACACCTGGCTACACACATCACCTACAGTGATGTGTGTAGCCTCCATATGTACTAAAACAAATCAGATCTTAACATTGGAATTGATTTGAAGGGATTTTAAGAAGCCCTGAACAAATTAGGGAAGGAGATAAGAAATGGTGTCAAAACAACATTAGAGCCATTTCAGGATCCTTCATGGGTTCCTCAGTCGAAATGTTGGTTTCATCAAAATTCAGAGAAAATAAACTAAGCAAACACCAAAAGCTGAACAGCAGGACAAAGCTTAAAGTCAGAGGAAGCCTGAAAGATAAGTGGCTCCAAATGGAAAAATGGTAAAGATTTTCAGAACCCTATAGAGGATGATGTTACCTGATGTGTTAGTGGCTTCATACTGTAAGCAGTGTTAGGAATCCTCTGAGAGACAGATGAGCTAATCTGATATTCTAAATAAATGTAGTGGAGCTGAAGAGATGTGGTTCTGATGAATGTCTAAACCATCATCTTCAGCTCCACACTCCAACCAGAGGTCGGGTCATTCGGATCCTTTAGGCCAGTCATGAAACTATCAGAGTCTGATATTAATGTCTGTAATAATGAGAGAGGTTAGAATGTTTTAAGATGGAGCTTTAGAGAACCACTAAGGATAGAGATGATGGTTCCAGGTCCTTCTGCTGTGACCTGCTGGGAACCATCACCCTTTATGTGTCTCTGCTCCTCAGGGATGGGTCAGTTAAAGAGCTCTGTGTTGTACTGAGGTAAATACTGTGTGTGACACAAATCACCCCCCAACAACATACATCAACATTAAAATCTTTCAATAACAAAACAACTTCTCTGTCTGTCAACAAAATCAATAATATGACAATAATCTGACAAAACCACTGAGAAAAATGAATACTTTTTATCTTTAAAACAGCAAAAAATGTCAACAACCAACCTCTTGATATTTGATATTCCTCCTGATACAGCAGCAGCAGGACATGAGTTTATATTCAAAACTTCTGAAGTCCAACTAAACACTTCTGACCAAAAAACTGTAAATGATGGACAAAAACCCAACCTGTGGATCCGTCTCCCCACAGACAGCCAGCGTGGATCAGATGTTTGTAAATCAACGTTCTGAAGTGTCATAGGGGTCTCATACACCCTGTGAAGGGTTTTGTATAATCTGACATCTGACTGACTAGAAACTGTTTCTGCAGACATTAATAATAAAATCAGGAGCCTCAGTGTGAAAGAAGCTGTAAAACAGACTTCATCTCCTGGTGTTTCTGGAGAATCCATCAGTCCTGACCACGGTGAAGCTCCATGATGGAGCTCCACGGCTCCAGGCTCCATCTTTAGACTCACGCTGTAGCCTGGCTGATAAAAACACTGACTGGATGTGACTGGACTCCAACTAGACAACAGATCAAAATAAAACCAAAGAATAAAACTGCCTGACCCTGGAATAGATTACACTTTCAACAGCTACGAGATCAAACCCCTGCTTCCTGTCACCCTGATGAGGGACTCTTCACACTCACATGTCCGTGTTTGTGTTGTGAGTGTGCAGCCTGAGCTTTCACTTTTAATTCTCCTACACATTCATCAGACACAATAACAAGGCTAATTTCAGGGTAAATAATGGTCACCTGCTCACTCCTCTCAGTGGGTGTGTTTTGTGTGTTTAATCAAGCCTCGCTCTGCTGCCAAACACAGGCGCACCTGAAAAGCAGGAGGAGAAAAGAGGGATATTCTTTGAAAGTGAAGCTTCCTCCCCTGCAGGTGAACGTGTACGTGCAATGAGCGCGCACATATTTTCAGATGATGATGATGAAAGAGTGGTTCAAGTCAGTCTGAAGATGAAAGCGATGTCTGCGCTACTCTCTCAATTCATTACTCTCAATTCAGGTGTCTTTTAAACACCCCCCTCCTCCCCCACGCCTCCCCCTTCATCTTCATTCTCACCCTCAGCCC
Organism: Callopanchax toddi; assembly: GCA_006937965.1. Classification (NCBI taxonomy): domain Eukaryota; kingdom Metazoa; phylum Chordata; class Actinopteri; order Cyprinodontiformes; family Nothobranchiidae; genus Callopanchax; species Callopanchax toddi. The sequence continues at coordinate 672,423 of SSNR01000111.1, read as the reverse complement.
CTCCAGGTATTCAGCCCCCCCCCCCCCCCCCCCCCCCCGTCCCCACTCAGCTGTCAGATCTACCTGTCTGCGGCTCAGTGAAGTCATCTTCACCCTCAGACTTCCACTAATGGGATCAGAAGATGCTCAGAGGACTTTGATGGGTAAATTGAGACAAATCGGCTGAATTTCAGAGGTTTTAAACTATAAAACCGTTTGCTCACTTATTTCCTTCCATCAAACCTCATCCTCAGTATTCACAGGTTTCAAAGAGTTTTTCAGTCATTTGGACTGTGTTTCTATGTAAAAGTTATAAATAATTACTACCTTACAGAACAGCCTCTGTTTGAATGAATGTTTAATATTTCCCACTAGACTGATGAGCTAACAGCTAGTCCAATCACAGCTAAGCCCAAGGTGCATTGCTGCCATCTTAAAACAGCTTCAGGTTCTAAAATCTGTCAGAGGTTCAGGCAACATTTTAAAAAACATTAAATGTTGATTAAGATGCATAAACACCACCAGAGGCAGCAGGATGCAGCTCTTCTCAGGCACTGGGTCCAGCAGGAATTCCTCCATATTTCTGACTAAACAGCCATGCTATGTAAATTTGACAGCAGGTTTATAAGATAACATTTGCATGAGCTGCTGTGAAATTCAGAGGCTGTTTGTTGACGACAGAAGTCCACTTTGAAGTCAGCGCCCTGAAGCTGGGGGGACTAATGACCCCGTCTGCTGACCTCCCTTAGGCCAGACGGGTCTCTGTGTCTGATGTTTATTAAGAATATGACTCAGGAGGATACGACTGTGGTGGAAAACCCAGATTCAGTCACATACCTTCACTAAGAAGAACAGGTAACTTGTGTGATCACATTCTGACCCTCTGCTCATGATAATAATCTTTATTTAATCAGGAAAGTCCCATTGAGAATCAGAAGAATCAGAAGAAGAATTACAAGGGAGTCCTGGACGCTGTACCCTATAGGGTATAGCTGGGATTCAAACCTGCAACCTTCTTGCTGCGAGGCACCAGTGCTAACAAGTGTGCCACCATGCATCCCAACATGATAAACCCTGATCCAGGTTTTATACGTCTCTCTGCTGTAATGTCTCATTTCCTGGGAAAACTATTAGCTTGACAACATTCTGAAATGGATCTTCTTGTCTCCCCTTCTACGCGTCACCCTGTCACAGCCTTCGTCCTTCTGAGAAGATCATTAGCTATTATTGTTGTCTTTGATATTAACAGCTTTGTTTCATCCTCATTTATAAGTAGCCTTGGATTAAAGTGTCTGCCAAATACATAAACATAAAGTTCTGTAAACCACAGCAGGTCCATGTCAGATGGAGATTCCTCTACTCCCACATTACAGTATAGGTTAGAAGTGGCTGGTGTATTAAAGCAGCTACATAAACCACCTGGATCCTGTCAAGGTGTTTGGTCTTGATGAGCCACCATCATTAAACTTTCTGGAGGTGGTCCTGTTGTCTACTGGACCCACAGTCAAAACACATTACTGACATCCTAAAACATCATCACAGTTCAGCAGTTGATCTTGTAAAGGTTTTATTTACACTGATATTAATGTCACACCATGTTGATTTCTGCAGAAACAGGAAGGTCTTCCTTCTGCACCTGAGCTCTGGATGCACTGACAGAGATACGTGTTGCTGCTGCAGGAAGAATTTATAAAATAATGCTGAATAAACTGTTTTGATATTTTGGAGGTTGGAGCTTTTTTAAGACGGCTGAAAAACATTTAGGTCTTTTCTCTTTGTCCTGTTTGATGATGACTCTATTTCTCCTGACTGACAGAAGCTGTAGAGGAAGCTAACTTTGTGCATGTAAACACACTGACTCTGCTCTGACTAAACATGTTAGTCTGGCTGAAGTCGAACTGGCGCTAATCGAGCTGAAGCACCCAGATAATGCAGATGTAGTTTGATTTAATTTGCATGTAAATAGTTCAGTCCAACTGAGACTAGACGCTCCTCTTCCAGGATCTCGGAAACAGGATTACAAACAAATCAGTAGTGGTAGAAGAAGATGGCAGCAAAAATAAACGAACAGCTTGCCAGTGCAGGATACACGAGGACGCCTGAGCAAATTCATGTCCGATGGAAGCGTTTAAAACAAGAAAACAACTGGCAGAACGCTGACCTGAAAGGGAGCATGTCGCCACCTATCGTAGCGGAGTGCAGGAAACTTCATTTGAGAGTTTGGTTTTTTAACGTACATGTAAGCTAGAATAAAGGATCCCAGTTCATTAACATAAGATTGACCTAGATCTACTTAGATGCACATGTAAATGTGCATCATGAGTGTCTTATGCTTATCTAGATCTGGGTCAAGGGGACCCATTTAAGACGAGTCCTCTTGTTCTGATGTATACACTGAAGGTCAGATATTCTTAAATCACTATAACGAGTTTCTGATTTGAGGGGTTTCAAACTGATATGAGTGTGTGTGTTTCCACCACCCATCTTGCTCTGAATGGGTCGTGCTGAGTAAACCGAAGAGCGTTTCCTGGGTCAGGGTGTTGTTCTGTTTCTCTTTGTAGTTTATTTTGTTTCCTTGTGTTTTGTTTTTACCCAGAATTCCATCAGCCTCTGATGAGGAGTCAGACAGATCTGGGTTGGCTGTCCTCTCCACGGCTCTGTTGATGAAGCTTCTGAATTCAAACTTTTTGTCATTTCATGACTATTTTCAACACAAAAACAAGAACCGTGAGCAGAAAACCAAACACTTGAACATTTCTCTAGTGTTCAGAGAAAGCTCTTACAATATAAAGAAGTGTGCTGTCAATAGAACGGTAATGAAGAGCTGAGCAGCAACAAGTGGATGAACGATAGCTGAGGTGTCAGGCTCCTGTTGTTTCCTCTTTGTTGGTGGAGGCAAACAGGTGCTGATGGAGGGGATTCTCAGTGGTTGAGCAGCAGTGTGTTGTCTGTCTGACTGCTGATAACCGTGGGTCTTCTCTGTCTGCCGTGGCCTCCTCCTCACAGGCTCCTTTCATCTCCTGGCAGCAGAGGAAGGGAGCAGAAAATACCAACCTGTGCAGGACCTATTTCACAGATCATAAAGCATCAAAGACGTGCACGGTGTCAACGTCAGGTCTGACCAGAGAAATCGTCCTCATAAATCCTACAAAGAAGATCAAGTGATTTAGGAATTTATAGGAATGAATTCTTTGGTCCAGGTCTACCTCTTGATATATTGAATGAATGAAATGAAAGGCGAAGGAATAATGTGTTGTGTGGAGTGATGGACTGTGTGAACGCTCAGAATGAAACTCACTGAACCCAGCTGATGAAACGCTGCACACATCAGCACTGCTGCTCCAAATATATCGAATCTATCTGCTCATGGGTGAATCTTAAAGTCTGACTTTTACTCTTCAGAAAGGGTCTGACTCACGTTCTACTGTATTAACCCACATAAAGGAAAACATCAGCACACAAACTCTGAATGAACACATTAATTTAATGAATGAATGATTTTAATGTCAATAGAATGGAGTCATGCAGATGAAACAATGAGCTAAATAGTTTATAATTGATGATTCTATACAGGGTTTAAGTTATTTGCTCTGTGGAGGGGCAGGTTCTGGTAACATCCGGTAATTTGTGTATGAATGGATGAATGAAAGTTTGAAGCACTTTGGATTCCTGGACTTGAAAGAGCACTAAACAAACACAGGTTATTACCATCCAACAGTTAGTACTATAGGGCTGCACAGCTAATCATTAAAAAGTCACCATCTCAGTTCAGACTTGTATGTCTCATTTCCAAACGACAATGGCTTTTTAAAAAAAGAAGACGACAGTTGTATACCGCATTTGATCCGGGACGTAATCTGCATGAAAACAAGCGCTCCCTCTTTCCTCAAATGACAAAGTTCAACATTATTATTGTTGTTAAAATGATTCAAAGGTTGTTCATAAAAGAAGACAAGAGAGACTTTTATTGTTTTTATGTCCAGTGTCAGCTGTGACTGTGTTGATGTGCAGGTAATAAGTGCAATAAATATTTATATTGGAAAAAAATCGTGAGAGAATCCTGATCTCAATTCTAAGCAAAAATATTGTGATTCTCATTTTATCCAGAATCGTGCAGCTCTAGTTACCGCTAACAGTAACAGTTATGAACAACAGTGAACAAAATCACATTCACAGTATGTACAGGACTACTTGTTGGGTTGGAAACATGTAGGATTTCTTTCTCTGCAACAAAGAGAAGAGGATCATCAAAATAAGAGCCCTATAGGTGGTGAACACTGAACACAGTAGTGTCCTTATGCAGGATGCCCTGCAGGCTGTTCTGGTCTTCAGTCTTCACAGGGTTTCCATCTTTATAGTTTGGGTTTTTTTGTAACTTTGTTTGGAAATTTTAAAGTTTTGATAGTAGAAACTTTATTATGTAAAACCTAGGAGTGTTGTGCTGTTTAATAGTGAGTACATTCATCACTTGGATCTATATCAATTACCATGCTAAAGGCCATTTTGTACATTAGATTAATTAAAATGGCTGACTATTAAAACGCAAATAATTGTGAATAATTAATTACAAAGGCCCTAACTATTTGATTTTTTTTATTGAGTCCCACCAATACTGTATAGAAAACTAAAATGTAACTAAACCACCAGTCATGAATTCAGTGTTAATTTCTTATGTTTTCTGTAATCCTTGTAGTATTTAATCCTCAGATGTAGTTTTCCTTGTTGGGTTGATTTACCAGCCCTCATTCGTGGGTCGACACAGCAAAAGGAATAAATCTGAAAACATTTAAATCAGATTGAAGTTGTTCTGCAGTGGTTTATACAGAATGACTCCTGCAGACTATACAACACTCCTTTTATTCCACCTCCTTTTGTCAGTACTGTAGACTGGGCTGATTTCCAAATTCACATTTCAATTTAGAAATAGATTTTTCCCTCTGTCGTTTTGGTTGATTGACCCAATTGTGAGGCGTCTCTGCTACCATTACTCCACATGGCCAGTCTGTCAATGGGAATAAAACCATCATCAGAGTTTAAACCACAGTAACCATAAACAACAAATCAAATGAAAGATCAATTGTAAACAAAATGAGGTGTGAAACCTGTAGGATACTGCTGCACTCACCAGGTCCAAAAACACTTGTTTTCTGCTTGTTCAAATGGTTAAATAATCCTTACATTAAGTTCAAGGTGGCTCAAGGGAAGAGAGGTGTCCTCTGATCAGGAGGTCAGGGTTCAATCCCAGGCCCAACCTGAAGTATTATTGTACAAGTCCCAACTGGCTCCTGGGGGCATGAAACTGACGGCTGCTCCTCAGGGACGGGTCAGACGTAGAGAACTCATTCCACTAATCGTGTAGTGTGGTAGAAACTAGAACTGAGGTATGTCTATACATAACACACAAACCTCCTCCTTCATTCATTCCAAATAAAAGAGACGGACGGAAGGATGGATGGATGGATGGATGGATGGATGGATGGATGGATGGATGGATGGATGGATGGATGGATGGATGGATGGATGGATGGATGGATGGATGGATGGATGGATGGATGTAACAAAAAACTTCATGAATGGGATAAAGTACATGAACCAAAGTATTCACTCAACAGTATGTGTGTCTCTCTAACAATCGGCCACAAACATATGTCGCTATTTAAGGTATAAATTCACTCATCAGGACTTCAAACAGTAGGCCTCTGCCATTTGCTGATAGGCGTTTTCAATAGGGAAAATCTGCGACAGACACATTGTTAATAAAAGAAAAGAAAAAAAAAACAAAGTCACTCACTACTGAGTTCATTAAATCAGGACACATGGAATCAATCGCCTTTTTGTCACAAGCTGCCAAGAAGGATTCTTTGAATAAATATCCATTTTGTTGACTCCATAATAACACCATGAGGAAGAACTTCCGGGTCAACTTCCTGATCTGAGCTGAGATGCCGGTCGCTTCGGTCGCTAAATTCAGCGCCCAACGGCTCTCCAATACTTTGCGTTGAATGGAGGTTTCAGTGTGCATGCTCCAGTTATAGAAAATAAAGCGTAGGTCTACTGGTGAAGATTTGTGCGCCTGAGTCAGAGATTGGGATGGCGTATAGCTCAGTTGGTAGAGTGGCCGGTCTGGTAACCGGAGGGTCACCGGCTCGATCCCCAGCTCCGGCTGGGTTACACTGATGTTGTGTCCTTGGGCAAGACACTTCACCCAACTTGCCTGTGTGTGAATGTTGGTGGTGGTCAGAAGGGCCGATAGTGCAGAATGGTAGCTTCACTTCTGTCAGTCTGCCCCAGGGCAGCTGTGACTACAGACGCTTGTCGTAGTTTACCACCACCAGAGTGTGAATGAGTGAATGAATAATGGAGCTTCTGTCAAAGCACTTTGGTATTCCTGAAAGGTGCTATATAAATCCAGTCCATTATTATAGAAGACCCCAAAGAAACAGGAAGTACATCACACGATCTTTCGGTCTGGTAAACAATAGTGACAGAACATTTTAAAACTACACCTTAATGCAGATTATACACAGCACTTACAATATGTATAATGGATAGATTGTTTAATGTTCATGGTTCTTTAAAAACTATTTTGTGATACTAATCTTCTTCTTCTTCCTCCTCCTGTGGGACTGGTGGGGCGGTGCCCTAGCGCCACCTATTGACAGGCCGCCACTGTTTAGCTCTGTGAAACCCTGTAATCCATCAGAGTGGTTGTCAGCTCCACACAGTGCAATGCTGTCACCTACCGCATATACATTTCTTTCTGGTTTTGAAGCTTTTGAGAACGCATAAGCATGTCAGTTGATGTCACATCTGTAGGACAGCACGGAAAATTTGGGTCCAAACCGAAGCTCATTTTACAGCTCACAGCCTGTTCAAGACAATGGGAAGATACATGGTCTCATTCTTTTTAGTTTAAAACGCTTCATCACTCATTAACTTCTAAAAACTGAACATGCAAATCCTGACTCAAGTCCCTTTAACTGGGGGTACAAATTTGTGCCCTTGTAGTTTGTACCTTTTACAAGTCAAACCTGTACCTGGGGGGTATAAATGTGCCCTTGTGTAGAATTGCAAGACTTCAGGGCACCAGACCCAGAGACTCAGAAGTTACAAACATGGTATTCTGGATCCAAGCAGCAGATGGGCTGAGTGACTTTTCATTAACCCTGTAAAGAGTCAGATGAGCACAGACTGGCTCAAGGAAAAGATTTAAAAATATGAAAAAGTTATAGGTAAACTTACATAGGTAAAGGGTGTCTTAAGGCTGCTGGACATTCAAGGTTTGTTGTGAGGGAAGCTCTGAATATTCCTGCTGGTTCACAGTTATCAACACAGACGTTGATCTACATAATCAGTGAGACCCTCAAAGTCTGTGGAGGTGCTGGTGGCTGATGCCTGGTCCTCTCTTCATCCAGAGTCTCACAGAGATTCAAACTGTTTACAAGCCTCATGAAAACAAACCCTGGTTTCCTTTGAGAACTGGTTAAAAATATTAGTGGTTATGAGTTTTAAAATAAACAGATTCTCTTTCTTCTCCTCCACTGATGACCAGAAAGCTTTACTTTGACTCAGAGTTTCAGTAAATGGCTGAGTTAGCTTTTAGTCAGGATGTGTATTCAATTCAATCCAATTCAAAAAACTGTATTTGTCCCTGAGGGGCAATTTGAGGCACACAGAGTGGTGTTACATAAACACAGAATACAAAGAAACGCCAGAAGAGGTAGAATATAATCATGATTAATGGATGGTCCATCTGCTAGGAAATGTGTTAAGTGAGGAGGGATGTGGAGAACGATGGTCAGAGGAGTGAGGATGAGCTCATGACTGTTAGCAGTCAGGGTGGGGGGGGGGCAGGTATCTGGTGACATCCATTCCTTCACAGGATTTCATTATTAGCTGCTTTAACCTGATCAGACCTTTGTTTGAGCTGAAGGAATAAAATAGAATTAGGATGAAAATATGAAACAATAAACATCTCTGTGTTCCCTAAAGAGATTCAGTCTCCAATAGATTCAGATTAAATGCTTCTGATAAACCATCTGGTGGTTCTGTAGGGATTTTTCAACATATTTGTCTAAATAATATAGAAGTATAAATATCTGTGAATGAATAGTGCCGACAGGGACTCAAGTTTAAGGTTAAAGCAAAGATCTTGTGTGATCAGCTGAAGTTCAGAGAGCGCGCCTCAGTGAACGACTCAGCTGCAACCACAACATGTCTTATCTCAACATCGGCTGAAGTACAGCCAGTTTATGTTTACTAATCAGCAGCAGGGAAACCCTCCTCCGGTCTAGGTGACCCTAAAATGGTCTCCTCAATGACCAACGTCACTTCTTATTCAGTTCATTGTTTAACCTTCACAGAGAACCCAACCTTCTTCATTAAAACCCAAACATTCGACTGTCTACAGTCATTAACCTACATCCTGTCTGTGTGTCTGTCTCAGTCATTAGCCGTGTTTCAGAATGACCCAGGTCTCTGGTGACATGTTATCCTCTGTTAGCGAGACGTTAGAGCCACAGAAGACATTCACCAGGGGTTCTTAATTAAACACGATCAGTGCAGACTAAGTCTCCCTTTCTGTCTTGATAAGCCATAAGCGCTCTCTGGGGTAAAGTGAGCTCTGACACGTCGTGTGGGGGATTATGGGTAAGCTTTAAGCTCTGCTCTGCTCGTTTTCAGCAGTCAGCAGATGCTCCAGTGACTTCACAGAGTTATGGGCCATTTTTGATGTTAAAAACTTAAGTTTACATCTCCCCACAGCCTCAAAGCCAACTCTTTATGCTGCGTTTCAATTAACTGGCTCTCATTTGGGTCGGTGTTCGCCGTGACCATATGCTAATTTGGCAAGTGAGGCCTGAACAAATTACTCTAAAAGGGTGAGAAATATCTAAGTCTTATTGCTGCTATGGCAGATGGTTAATGAAGCTCAGGAATGATCAAATATTTTAATAATTTTGTAATGACTCTAAAACGGGCGGTGGATGGAGACTGATGATTTAGCAGCTCTCTGTCTAAACCAGGAAGTCCATCATGAAGACAGCAGCAGAGACATGTGAGTGGGTGTGGCTTAAGCCCCTCTGCGCTGCTGACTGACAGCATCAGACTAAAGGAACGCTCTAATGGTGAAGGCAGAGCAGCTCATTAAAGAGTCCATTGGTATGCTGAAAATATACAGACCTCCCAAAAGAGTGGCTGGTTTCTAACCTGATCCTCCACCTGCTCATATGTGACTCCTCGTTTAGTCAGAACGGCTTCCTTAGCAAACCAACACTACCTTCATTAAGCTCCATAACCGTCATCGTGCTTAAAGCATAGGTCTGTTCATTTTGCAGCATCAGTAATATAAAATGAGTCGTATTGTTAGCTGAAAAGACCTCTTTGTCACAGCTAATAGTCCTTTAGGGGCACACTGCTCCCTAAAGCTCCCTCTTACTGAGAAGACTATCAAAATCTCTTTGAAGGAAGACAAATCACTTCAGTGCTTTTCGTCTCCATTTATGAAATTACCCTTTTAGCTTAAGTGCTCTGATGAATTCACCCAAAATTGGACAAATGTATTTTCCTCTTTTCTCCCATGTAGCTGTAATTCTCCTTTAACATGTCCAGAAAAGGCTCTGATTTCTATAGAGTGGCACTTTAAAGTCATTAGATAGCATTGGCAGCCCTGTGAGTGTAGCGTAAACTTGGAGGTCAAACGGAGACACTCAGCACAGATCAGGATACAACAGCATGAACTCCTGACTGAACTGCCGCCATTCAAAGCAGGACTTTTATTCACAGCTCATATTATTATGGGCTGGTTAACAAAATCAAACCTTTCTCTGTTCAGCTCAGTCACAGCTGAGGACAATTTGTTGATCTATGCTCCTGAAATACTTCAGCTAGTTCCAAAAGCTTTTGATTTGATGAGAATGTTACTTCAGCAGACAGATGTTCTAAATGTTCTGCTCCACATCGTGACCCACCAGGTTTACTATTCAGGTCCAGGTTTTGTCCTTTCTAGTTTCACTTGATTGGGCTCCAGCTTTTTAGACTTCTAAATGACTCTCATTCTGTATCCTGACAACAATCTCATATTTCAGCAGGACGGGACTTCTGATAGATGCTGGATAGGAAACTACAAAGTAAGCAACTGATGAACAGGAGGTCACAGGAGTTTTTAACAGAGACACCGAGTCCTCTGGTCTCAGGCTCAGGGGGACAGAGGTCCAGAGTCTGGGTCCACATCAGCAGAGTCTCTGTCTCCTTTAGTCTTTATCCTGGTGCACTGCACAACCAGTAGACTCTGATCCACTGGACCTCAGAAGGATGTAGAAGATCACTGATGGAAGCTGGTGCTGGTCCATGTAGGACCCTAAAACCAGAACCAGGATCTGGAAATGAACTCTGGAATTTCCAGGCAGCCAGTGAAGCTGGTAGAGTAGCGGGGTGACGTGGGTGTATCTGGAGGACTTAGTCAGAAGCTTTCTGAACCACCTGGAACCGATCCAGGGAGGCTCTGATCAGAGAGCTGCAGTAGTCCAGACCAGAATGGATGAAAGCATGAGAACAATTTACAGTTTAGAGCCGGACTCAATGGAACTCAGCTTAGCAATATTCCTGAGATGAAAGAAGGAAGAGACCAGAGACATGAGCATCCAGAGTCAGAGCGGGGTCAAAGGTCACACCAAGGTTCATGACAGAGGGTTTGGTAAATGAAGCAGGTAGACCAAGAGAATCCCTGACTTTAGGAACCAGCTGGTCCAGAGAACAGAGGAGTTCAGTTTTTCATTCATTTAACTTTGTAAAGTTCCCAGCATCCAGTTTAAATAGAGTCTGGAACAGCTGACATCTCATGGAGCTTAAAGGAGATGTACAGTTGAATCTCGTCTGCATAGAGGTGAAGGAGATTTCTTTGAAAGAGCTCAGGATGTGCTGAAGAGGGAGCAGATAGAGACCCCAACACAGAACCCTGTGGGACACCATGGACGAGAGAGGTGGAGGAGGACCTGAACTTAGAAACATCTGCAGTGAAACAACACAGACTCCGATATGAGGAAAACCACTTCAGATCAGATCCTGATAGGTCTGCCCAGGGTCTCAGCCTATCAGGTACAGGTGATGGTCAATGGTGTTGAAGGCTGCAGTCAGGTCCATCAGAACCAGATCAGAACCTTCTGCTGCATCACTTCCAGTCAGAATGTCTCCGGAGACTCTGAGAAGCTCTACAGAAACCTGACTGGACCATCAGAGATGTTGTGTTTGTTCAGCTGCTGGGAGCTGTTTAGCATCAACCTTTTCCAGGATCTTGAAAATGATAAGTCATTTAGAGATTGGTCTGTAGCTGCTGAAGAGAGAAGGTCAGGATTCTTTAGAAGTGGGTCTTTCTTAAAACAAGGAGGGTCTTGAGCAGACACCAGTGTATTGAACATTGTGATCCCACTGGGACAGCAGGTGCTGCTCAGATTATCTGTCTGTAGATAAAAGTTGTCCTCCCACACAGAGAGTGCTGCTCTCTCTGAGCTCCATGTCATCACTTGTTGATCTAAACACCAGACTGTTGTTACACTGACTCAGTCAGGGGACAAAATCACGGTTTACTAACGCAGTACTCAGCCTGCTTGTGGGAAAGTAACAGTAATCTAATTACTTGCTTTGCAATTGTAATCCCTTACTTTACTCATTACTTGATGTAATTGGATTACATTAGTGCCCGTCACTGATGCTGACATAGCATTTATCTGAAGACACCACTGTTCCTTTAACTCAGATTGTCAACAATGTTTCATGACGTGAGATTTTAATCTTCAGTTCATCATGAGCTTGAAGCAGCCACCGTCCTGATAAGAAGATCTAAAGAAAGAAGTGATTGTGTTTACATGATAAATGTTGAAAATCAAAGCATGCATGGGATGTTTGAAACCTATTATCTGGTTTCTGATTCAGTCCCAATCACTGGTGATGGGGTTGTAAAGGCAACGTGATTCCAAGTGATTTATAACAATCAAACAGAAAATTGTAGGAGGAGATTGAGCTATTTCACAGACCAGGGGATAGACACCACCACGGCCTAAACTCCAGCCCCATTTCCACTTCTCATTGCAAGAGAGAATAGTGATTTAAGTCATCATCTTCAGACAGGTGATCTTAAAGCCATCATCCATTCCCATTAGGCTTTAGTCACACCCACTGATCCAAGACAACAAAATAGTCTAGATGTGTTAGCTCACTGAAATCTCTTCAAACAAGAACACTCACTGTGGTGGACTGATATATCCACCTGGTTTTATTCTTCAAAACTGGGAACAGAAGCTGCAGAGAAAAAGCTCAAATAATTGGATTTTCTTTAGGAGCTAAATACTGGCGTGCACGATAAAATATGCTTACACTTGCTCATTTGCTCCCTGTGGATCGCACATGAAAGCATTATAAATACATTGTTTTCTGCTTTGGAAATGTGCAAGATAATGTGGTCCTTTGGGGTTGAGATGCATAAAAAACACAAAACAAAGAATTCTGGGGGATCTGCAGGATGGGGAAATTGATAAAGAAAACAAAAGCAGCACTTTCACCACCGGGTTCTGCTCATTTCAGGTCTCTGCAGCGAACCGTCTGATTTAACTCCTGCAGACACGAGCATGCTCTCACACAGCCAGTTTATACGTGACACAAAGCCTGCTTAGCAGGTCTAAGACTTCCAGGTGGATATTTATTTTTGTACTTTTTTTATCTGCCATTCTTGGTTCAAAGCAACTCTAATCCTAACCTGAATAGAGTTTAAATGTCTTCACATGACATTGTTCTGAGCACATCAATTTTTTTAATATAGAAATATTTAAATGCAGCTGAGAAAGGTGAAGTTGGTGTCCTGCAGCAGGGTTAGGATGTGGAGCGATGAGAGGAGATGAAGCAGATGCAGTGCTGCCTCCATCTGCTGGACAAACATAGAACAACAGTATACAAACTGAAAATGACTTGTTCCTGTTGACTTTCTCTAATATTTATACAGTACAGAGGAACAACCAGAGGCTGTGATGTTTTACTATTACATAGCTGCTGTTGTGCAGCAGCTAGCAGTGATAGATGTGGTTTTACTGTCAGGTAAAGGCAGGTGGCTTCCCTAGGCCTCACTAAGAGCACAGGCAGAGCTAGAGATTTATTTTTGGGTGTCAAACATGTGACAGGAAGTCCCTGGAGGGGGCAGAACTAACTGTCACATAACTTGATCTTACTCTAAATTCACCATGATGTTTAACAGCATTGACAGCAGATGTATCCACTCCCAATATGGCGGACCGTTTAACCTATCACTACATATTCACTTTCCTTCTTAAAACCACCTCTGCTGGTGATATTTTATGGTTGGTGAGTTTCTGTGTATGTGGTGCTGACCACTCACTAACTAAACATTTCAAAACAAAAGAGCTGTGCTGTGGAGGCAAAAGAGAACAACAGCGTGGAGCAGGAACAAGCCTTTATATCTCAGGGACCTGAGACAGACAGCTGCTTGTCGTTCTCTCAACACACGGAAGCTGTTTCTAAAAACACAGCAACGTCTCCACCTGCTGAGAAAACTCAGGACCGTCCAGGTCAACAAGAACATCCTGACCTTGGTTTACCGCTCCCTTATTGAGTCGGTCCTCACCTTCAACATCTCCTGCTGGTACAACCTTCTCTCAATCAAACAAAGAACACGACTATTCCAGAATAACAAAACAAGCCAGCAAAATAACAGGGTCACTGCTGCCTTCCCTGGTGGAGCTGTACAGTAAATCAGAGACCAGGAAAGCCCCCCGATCACTGAAGACTCCTTTACACCACGCATTGTCTTCACTTACAGCCATCAGGTAGACGGTTCAAGATCAAAACAGCTACAAGAAATCCTCCATCCCTCTGCAATAAACATTCTGATCAGCATAAAATTCACTGGGTTCATTTCCACCTTTTAAGAGTTGATGTTTGTATTTTATTTGTGACTCTGAGCCTGTCAGGAGGATTTCTGTTACCTCTGGAACAGACTGAGTTTCTATTCTATTCTACCACTCTATATCTATATTCTAAATCACTGAGATCTTGTTTTCCAGTAACACTTTCCACTGTGTGACTTCGTCAGTTCAGTGCAATTCAATTCTAAAACACTTCAATAATCCCAAAGAGAAATTAATTAGTAAATCTTAAATCAAACGTCTTCAGAGTCGTTATAGCAGGATGCAGCAGAATGCTAGATTCATTACAAAGGGACACAGGTTGGTGTTTCAGCTGCAACAGGAGGTGTGTTTGAAAATGTTTCATACAAGTGCATCTTCAGCTACTGGTTCATCTCCAGTTTGTTTATTGAGCCAGGGGTCACAGGCCAGAAGATTTTAGAGAAGAAAATAAATGTTGGTTCTGTAGCCAAGAATTCTCTCGTCTCAGAGGGAAAGTCTGAGGTCAGAGGGCACAGCTGACAGCAGCCAAGAGTGATTTCCAGAATGCTGTAACTCTTAGATGAATAATAAATTTGCCCATGTGACTAATGTAGTTTGTAGCTCCTAATTCCCACGGTGACGCTGTTACTTGATAGTGAGATCCACTGAAGCCTGGAATGCTGGAAGTCATCGTCACATTCAGCCTCAGGAAAACACTGAGAAAAGACACAGTCACTTCCTCAAAGTTCAATTAAGGAGGAAAGTTACGTCCTAGAATTATATCTTTATTATATAATCTAAATGTAGAAATAAAAACCTGTTTCCACAGTCTGTCATTTTAACAGACCACCAATCACCAAGACAGTTACCATCACTGACAGCTGGAAATGACTTGTTTATTTCATTTTTTAAGACAGATTTTTGTTGACAGTTCAGTAAATTAAAACTTCCGACACAAGCCTACGACTCAGGTGGCAGACCTGCACCTCATGTGGAAATAACTAACACATCTAGAGTACATTCATCTAGGTCTCTCAACAGCATCCTAACACGTAGACAAAGAACTCAGCGTTATAACCAAAATAATTTAAAAAACAATAAATAAAAGTAAGGCCTTCAATCTGAAAAACTATGAAGAAAAAACCCAAATAGAAATCTCTTGTAACAAACCAGCTGCCACTCTGTGTGGCTCTATTCTAGATCAGAACTAGAACTACTGTTTGATAAAGGAGGTAGTTAACAGGACCCTTCACTTCTATTTTAGAAGAGCAGCTAAAATATACCTGGACTCTGCAGTCGAAGATGATTTTAGAGGAAGCCTAAGGTCCACAGCTGTCAGAGACATAATGGATGAAAGAAGATATCAGTTGTACATTCTGATGTATAATCTGTTTGTGTACTTTTTTGAGTCCTGCGTCTCCTGCAGGTTGTTGTGGAGTTCTCCCTCTCTCTCGCTCTACTCAGCAGGTTGTGACAGGCTGAACCCAACCAGCTGCAGCCCATCTCACTCATTACGGTGGAGCAGAAAAGGAGCAGAACACCAGAGGACGGCGCCAGATCGTTCCACTGCAGTCGTGGTAACAATCTGATCTTGTCTCATCGTCTGTGCCTTTCCTTTCTCAGAAAGAACCCTGTCAGTCACTGTCCTCATCCCTCCGTTACTGAGCGAGGGATCCGGGTCTGCCTGTCCCCCTGCCAGCTCATCACTCCACCATCTCCTCACCATTGCTCTGCCTGCCTGGACCCAGTAACCGACTCATCCCCCACCCAAGACCACTCTCCTCCTAGGACTGACGACCCAGCCCAGAGCCTAGTGATCGACCCCCCACAGATCCTCCACAAACTAACCTTCCAAATAAAGAGACGATTTTCTCTTACCTCTGGTCTCTGTCCTGTAGTTGTGTTCGCTCCAGGGTCCATTACAACCAAACAATATGACAGTATTAAAATTATTGATTGAATACAAAGAGTTTGCAGAGGTTTTCTCACTGACTTTGATAACATTTCATTGTTGTTTATGGGTAAGATTCTAGCTGAGTTGTTCTAATTTGATCTACATCAAACAACGTAACACTGCCAGAAGTCATAACCATCTCTAAACGAAAAAGAATTTCCGTTTGTTTACATGATGTGTGTGAAAATGGACAAAAACTGAGACAGAATCACTGACAGAATAGTAAAGATGCTTCAGTGCTCATGCCAGGGTACACCTAGCTCCATCCATAAGGGTCATTAGCCGCTGTCTGTCTCCAGTCTCAGGGTGAGGGGGGACAGCCTGCATAGACTTCCTTCTACTTGAACAAACAGTGATTTAGGGTTAACCATTCAATAGAGATTAAATGAAGTACTGTGCATCACTAATGTAGTACTCCCTCATTAAACCACCTGGACAGAGTTCTGAAGATGACCTCATACTTTATACCAATAATGTGACTCTGTGTCTCTTGACCAGCGACTGCGTAGTCGACTCTTAGTCATCTCAACAACATACCGAACAGAACTTTACTGTTTTACCTTCACTGGTGATTATCACAGCCTCAGAGCATCAGATCGTCTGAAACGTGGGTGGATGTTTCACTCTGGCATTCAGTGGCCTTGAGATTTAAAGCATTCACGCTGACTCCTGTGCTGTGGTGTTCTACACCTCCGATCAGAGATGTCATACTGTGAAACTGTCATCACTTTGTTAGAGTCTTATATTCTCTGATTGTCAAAGACTGTCTCTTGCTTCAAGGCTTTGATGGGATTCTCTACAAACAGCTATGAAAGGATTACACAAGGTTGAATTTTCTTTTTGGTTCACGTAACAGATTATTGAGCTGACGTTTGAGAAAAGAGACATTCCTTACCGGAGAGATAAAAGCCCAATCACATCAGTGAAATGATCTCTGCTTTTATTATGAAACTACTGCGATCCATAGAAAATAAAACACATTTTTAACGTCAATAAAGTTTGGCAAAGTTCAACCACAACAAGGTGTTTTGTTTAAAATTTGTATAGTTTTTAAATTAATTTTATATTAATCATTATAGTAAAGCTTGAACATTGTGTCCTGTTAACCATCACAGACATTCTGAACCAGACTGGGCTGTATATCATTTGGCTACAGCTTATTGGTCAGATAAGTTTTAGTTTGTAGCAATTTGTAGTTGATGCCACTAGATGGCACTGTATTCAGCACATTGACAGGAGAACTCACTGACTTACACAGTATTAGCTCCTTTATCCCTCCTCCTATCTGCTCCTCCTCAGCATCAGATTCACTAAAAAACAGAACAAATGACCTGCTGGTGCTAAACGCTCCCATGATGGCAGCAGTTTGGAGCAATTTCCCTCATCAGTGTCTGATCCTGTTACTCACTCTGAATTTACAAAGAAATGATGAAGAGGAGGAGGAAAATGTTTCTATGAGTGAGATGAAGGTCTAATGGATGAAGAACAAAGTCACTTCTAAACTCAGAAATGAGACTGGAGCTTCATCATCTTCATCTTCATCAGGGTGCTTGTGAAGCACAGTTTGTTGAATTGTTCTATATTCGTAGGTTTGTAAAATAGCAGCAACATGGTCCACATTTATCTGGCATGATAGACATGATGAGGTACTCCCTGATAAATCTGCTCTCTACATGTCAAATGTGACATGAGTGAATATGATTTTATATGTTGACTCCATTGTGTGACTGAGGGATTTCTGGCGTTTCACCAGGAATCCTCATCTGATACAGAAACCAAATGTTCTTTATGCAAATCAAACATTACACTAGTCTAATCAAATTATAGTTATGAAATGAACACTCAGAACTCTCCAGGAGGCTCAACCACCAGGTTGTCTCAAGATTAAGTCCCGTCTGGTTTAAACCAATCACAAGACTGGAAACGTAAAAGAGGTGTTACCTTAACAAGGTTCTCCAGACCACATTCGGTTTATCCAAGAAAACTCAGAACAAGACTTTAAGTTTAAGGTTATGGTAACTGAACTGCTAGTCATCCCAGTCAAACCAACCATACAACCCAGTATCTCAGTCCAAACTGACTCCCTATCTCTGGCTCCATCAAAGACAGCTGAAATCTGGGTGTTGTGATTGACGACCAGCTGACCTTTAAAGACCATGTTGCTTCTGTCGCTCATTTGTGCCTCTTCGCTTTGTTTTGTTCAACATCCTAAAGATCAGACCATACCTGACACCATACACCACCCAGCTCCTGGTTCAGTCTATGGTCATCTCCCTCCTTGACCACTGCAATGTTCTTCTAACTGGTCTCCAGTCTGCACTGTGAAACCTCTACAAATGGTTCAGAACGCAGCAGCACGTTTGGTCTTCAATCAGCCTAAAAGAGCACATGATGTCACCCCTCTGTTCATGGAGCTCCACTGGCTACCTTTAGCTGCTGTATCACATTCAAGTCTCTAACACTAGCATACAGGGTCCTGAAAGGAACGGCTCCATCTACTGGAATCCTCTTGCTAACTTTTGGCCGAGTAAATATTGCCACTGAATTGGATAATGGTTATCGTCTGGTTGTCCGTCGCCACAACGATGAGGTGAGCAAGAACCGACATCTCCTCTCTCGCCTCATAGACTGTGTAAAGTTTTGTGGCGTGTTTGAGTTAGCCTTGCGGGGTAAAGATGAAAGCGAAGGCTCAAAAAACCCGGGCATTTTTCCAGGATTAGTGGACTTGGTGGCATCATTGGATGAAGTGTTTGAGGAGCACTTGAAAACCGCAACTGTTTTTAAAGGGACGTCAAAGACCGTGCAAAACGAGCTATTGGAGAGCATGCTGGTGGTCATCAGGAGTCACATTACAGCAGAGGTCATGTCCGCTAAGTTTGTTACCATCCAAGCTGATGAAACCACGGACGTCTCCACACAGACTCAGCTGGTGCTTGTGGTGAGATTTATCGACGCCCAACATGCAGTGCAGGAACGCTTTTTTGAGTTCCTCCCTGTTGTGGATGCCACATCTAACTCGATTGCCAGTGTGCTGTTGGACAGACCGAACAGCCTTCTTCCTGATGGTGACAAGGAGAAACTCATAGCACAAGCTTATGATGGAGCCAGTGTGATGAGAGGAGAGCAGGCAGGAGTCCAGCAAAAGGTGCGTGAGCATTTCAGAAATGCACATTATGTGCACTGCTACGCACATCAGCTGAATCTGATTATGCAGCAAGCTACTTCTCACATCCCAGCAGTGAGAGTTTTTTTTTCTGATCTGGGTGGTATTGCTACATTTTTTAGCCGCTCACCCAAACGCACCAGCATTCTTGACCAGGTTGTTGCTAGAAGGTTGCCCAGAGCTTCAGCCACAACATGAAACTTTAACAGCAGAACTGTCAACACGGTGTATGAGAAACTAGAAGACCTCATTCAGTGTTTTGAGACCATCAGATCATCTGGTTCTTTTGACAGCAACACTGTGAGAGAGGCATCAGGGTTTCTCAGGATGCTACAGGATGTGGATGTCCAGTTTTTTCTGCAGCTGTTTCATAAAACCATGCCTCACGTGGACATGCTGTACCAGAAGCTTGAGAAGAAGGACATCGATGTAGTCTGCTTCAAGAGCGGTGTGCAGGCAATAAGGTAAGAGATGACTGTTCTTTTAACAAAAAACTTTCAAATGTAAAAATACTTTATTGATCACAGAGGGAAATTAAATAAATAATCAATCAATAATAAATATTTTTAAATAATAATACTTATATAATAATGAATCCATGATAACATTTTAAAAAGTGTTATGACACAGAGCTATTTTAGTAGTGATGCAAAACATTTTTTAATTGTTGTAAATAAAGTGCACTCACATGTTATTAGGATATCCTGTTTTCATATACTCTGATATTTTGGTGTTATAACAGGTATTTTGTGTCTCCACTCAGGCATTCACCTCAACAGCAGCAGCAGGAGGCTACAGAGATCACCAGACCCAGGAGGAGAAGCAGAGGCTGTGTAAAGAGGTCTGTGACACAATCCTGACTCACACCAGGGAGAGGTTCTCCTTCACCAACCACCTGGTCAGCGCCACTCTGCTACAAGCAGAGATGTTTGAGCAGCATTGCCACACGGAGGCTCTGAATTCCACTGTGGAGGCATGTCCCACGCTGAACAAGAACAAACTGAAGATGGAGCTGTCGCTAGTTGATGAGAATCCTGAATTCAGGGGCTGCTGTGGTGCTCTGGCCCTATACCAGGTTCTAATGAGATACAACCTTCAGGACACTTTTTCTGAGACTGTAGCTTTGTTGAACATCCTCATAACAACTCTGATGACAACAGCTGAAGCTGAGAGGTGTTTCTCAATCCTAAAATGAATAAAGACTTTCTTGCAAAATTCAACGGGGCAGGATATAGATCACTTTGCTGCTTTAAAAGAGAGACAAGCTAAGTTCCAGTACAAGTAATGCAACTTGCATTTTAC
The DNA here is from genome assembly GCA_006937965.1 of Callopanchax toddi. Classification (NCBI taxonomy): domain Eukaryota; kingdom Metazoa; phylum Chordata; class Actinopteri; order Cyprinodontiformes; family Nothobranchiidae; genus Callopanchax; species Callopanchax toddi. The sequence goes on along the minus strand of SSNR01000111.1, from coordinate 652,136 downwards.
TGAATGTTATTGTTGTGTTGTAACTCAGTGCAGTTAACAACAGAACAACCCAGAAGGTGAACTCTTTATCACAGAACCAGTGTACAGGACTCTGGCTTTTCTAAGATCAGAAATATGATTCCATACTCATGTTTCTTTTTTCATTATAATATCAAACAGTGCTGTTTTATTTCAACCTGTTCATCAGTGTTCATGTTTTTTATTGGTCATAGATTTTATAGATACATACAGCAGTTTATCTTTACTGTAGTGATGCATCAGTCTCCTCTTTAAGTCCTCCTGTTTGAGGAAAAAGCAGATTTGGTTTAAAGATGACCATTAAAATCCTTGACCTTGAAACATGTTTCTGTTTTAGACTTGATTGAAAATTTCTGATCTACTTTACTGTTATTGACTTGATCATTTACTGAAGAGCCAAACATAACTGTATTGATCAAAACTCGCTAGGCTGACTCAGATATTAAGTCTGAAGCTAATGTCAAAATAGTTAAACAAGTAGCCTTTGTCATAATACATATTGCCCTCCCTAAGAAATTTCTCAGGAGAGATTTCTCAGGATTTCTCACTGAGACAGCTGTAAAGTGCTATGGTTAGTAGAGCTCAGGAACAAAGCGGATGATGAACTCTCCTCCAGGTTATAAACAGAAGTGGTTTGAAATGAAAGAAACAGAATGTATTAATAGGTCAGGGAAAATATTAAAAGCAGGTCAGTTAGAGGGATTCAGGTGATTAAATTAAATGATGTTGTTCAAGTTTTAAATGCAAAATGTACAGAAATATGTTGATAATCAGATAGGTCTGATTATTATTATTATCTTTCTGTGAGTTTATAATGCATCAGTTTTATATAGCGCTTTTTAGGTCACTCAAAGACGCTTTTACAGAGTTGCATTATTCATTCACACAGTCATTCTCACCGGTGGTGGTAAACTACGACAGACGTCTGTAGCCACAGCTGCCCTGGGGCAGACTGACAGAAGTGAGGCTGCCATTCTGTGCCATCGGCCCTTCTGACCACCACCAACATTCACACACAGTCACACTCACATTCACACAGGCAAGTTGGGTGAAGTGTCTTGCTCAAGGACACAATGACAATCTAACATAGCCAGAGCTGGGGATTGAATCAGTGACCCTCTGGTTACCAGACTGGCCACTCTCCCAACTGAGCTAATGCCACCCCATGTCTGAGTGTTTTCAGGAAATATAAATCAAATACGCTGCCACCTGATTCTGATCATGCTGTATTTTATAGGTGTTTATATTTTGCAGTTGACAGAGTTTCATACAGTGTTGATTATTTATTTTTGCGTTAACTCTGTGTTTTATAATTCTGATCAGCCACTGATCCTTTAAAGACTCTGACTGTCCTCACATAAACATTAAAGCTGTTACTGTTTTGTGTTTCAGTTTAAAAAATAAAAAAACATAGGCTTGACGTCACTACCTCAGTAGATGGAGTACTCATTGTCTGGTAACTTGATGGTTGTTGGTTCAGTATCTTGGATATCTGAGGACACCAACACATGTCCAGACCGGGGATTGAACCTGGTCTCCTGTGTGGTAGACCGTCTCTCTTCACCTGAATAACAGTCCTTTCCACTTCACCCTGTTGTAACAAACCCAAATGCGTTACTACCTCTGAACTTTGACCTCTAGATCATCACAAATAATAACCATCTTTTTTCCCAATAACTTGGAATAAAATGACTCTGTTATTATGTTTTAACCTGAATCAACATTCCTCCAAGGTCACGGTCGTATCGGAAGAATCCACCGGACTCTATTTAATAATAATAATAATAATAAAGACTCTTGGTGTCTCTTCCTAAAATGACACTTTAATCTGTTACAGAAATGTCTTAAATGATTAATGCATTTTCTTCCAGCATTAATGAATGTTGATCTGCTTCAGTATTATTTCACATACATACTGATAAAGGTTATAAAAACCACGTCACTCATTACTACAACCAATAAGAGTTAGCGGTCTGAGTCACGTGACATTAATAAATCCTCATTGGCCCACGTCTCTTTTAGACTCCCCTTTAACTTCCGACCCCGGAAGCTAGAGAGCAGTTCAATGAGAGAACAAGCTGAACAAGCTAAGAGAAAGGAGAGCGGTTCTGGTCTGATGCTGACCAGACTTCCTCTCAGCTGTCAAACCCTACACAGCTGACGCTAGTTGCCGGCTCTTCCTTAGACGGTACCTCAGCCCGTCTGAGCCGATGAAACCAGCTTCCCTCTGAGGTCAGACACCTTCAGTCTGACGCTCCGTTATGGAAATACCAGGCCTCGACGCTCCCTGCTAGAGATGGGTTATCTCAACTCATATCTACGGACGACACCTGTGGCCTTCGGCGGTCCTCGACCCCCGCAGCCGTCTGATCCTGACCGAGGGGGAAACATCACCTCCGCGCGTCTCATCCGACTCCCAACGGTGACGATCCAGGGAACGCAGTTAAGTAACCACGGCTCTGGTAAACTTAAAGGCCTCTTGATAAAAGCTAACACTTTAACTCACTCAAACTAGTTACTGATCCACCCGTAACAAGTTCCCCTCCATCAGAATCCTTAATCTAAATTAAGTAAATCCCTAGTCTCCAAACACCATGAGAGTCAGATTGCTAAAACTTATTTAAGATTCAATTCAGAACACCTTACCATCGTGAATGACTTAATGCTGACTACCTGCTAACTACCTCTTCCTTATCTGTGATAATTGTCGTATGTGTTTCTTAATAAAATAATGAAGTCTATTTCCATGACTCAGATTTCTATTGTCAATATTAAATACATAATCTACTCACTGTGACATCAGAATCGAACCTAGATATCCCTGTAAACACTAAAAAGGTGATAGAAGCAGAGATTTTTCTCCGTGTAAAACTTACAAAACCTAGTAGTGAAATTACAGAAGTATGTGCCAATTATAAACCATATAAACACAGTTTATAACGCTACACTGTCATATATCACCACCTAGTGTCTTATGTCGCCATCTAGTGTCCTCCTTAGTGTCCTGTCTTGTGCCTGTTCTAACCCTCTGCCTTCTGTTCTTCACAGGTGTGTCCTGTTTGTATCCTGCCACCTGTGTCTCGTCTCGTCATCACCACCCCAGTATTTCAGCGTGCTTGTGTCGTCCGTGTTTGTCAGATCCTTGTCTTCCTTAGCCCTCGTTTGTCTCCATGTCCTTAGCCCTAGTCCTTTAATAAAAGTCTACTCTTTTATATACATCTGCTCCTGGATCCTCCTTCAACCCACCAAAACCTGACAGACCCACCTTGCTGCTGGTGGTGGTCAGAGGACCCGATGGTGCCTGGTGTACGTCAGTCTGCTCCGGGCTACAATGTAGCTTACCACCATCAACGAGTGGATGAGTGGGTGAATGTTTGTTGTGTAAAGAGCTTTGGAGTCCATGACTTAGAGAAGCGTTGAACAACTGCAGGTATTAAGGAGTCTAATAGGGCTGTTTAGGTCTTGAGACAGTTGAATTCTCATGGTTCTGTATCACTGACACCCAGTAGAACCTCTGTTTCTGTAAAGCCAACACAAACAGTTCAGTCATGTAGTGGAAACAGGAAGTCTGTGGTAACTCATCCATTCAATACAAGAACACCACAGGAAAGACTTTTCCTGGAAAACAGTCTATAATTTTCATCGCAACTTGGATGGGACAGAATTCCTCCACATAGACTTATTAGTTATCACAAACACTGGATTGTAGATGTTGCCTCCAGGAGTTATAACCAGTTATTACATTTAGGGAACAAAAAAAAGTTTCCCACAATTCCAGGCCGGTTGGATAGATTTCCCCCCTAAACAATACATATACTGTAATCATCTATTAAATACTCTATTTTATATACTCAGGGTTTTTTGTCTCACAGTAAAATATGTTTTCTGATCTGAAACATTTTGTGACGAGTCAGCAAAAACGCAGATATCTATAAGGTGGGAAATACTTTCTGCTGATTAGTTTTAGTCCCATCTAGTCATGTCTATATGTGATAGTTGTAGTCCAGTTTTAGTTTACGAAAGTTCAAAAAGGTTTTAGTCAGTTTTACTCCAAAGAGTATGAATCCTTTAACAAAGTCATTCAGGTCAATAAGGAAATTAGAATCACTGAAATCAATTCAAAAGTACCAGGCTGTTTAGGCATTAAACAGAAAAAATAATGAAAAACATCCAAAACAGACAAATCTACCATAACCAGAGTATTCAATCAACACTATAAGTATTGGTCTAATATTTGGCCATAATGATAACAAAGACATGTCGCTGTTTAGTGAATAAAAACACTATTCAGTACTTAAAGCTCGTTAGCTTAGCATTAGCTCATCAGCTGTTTGATGGTTGAACGTAGCGCCACATTTTCAGTTAAACAAAAGAAACACAAAGCAAACGACTCACCCTGGAGTTGATTAAATCAGGACACAATTTGGAATCAATCAGCAGGGATGTGACAAGCTGTCAAGAAGGGTTCTTTGAATAAATATCCCCCCAAAAAACACATGAAAAAACACATGTGAGAACATTTGAAATTACCATGTGACACATGTGAACTACATGTAAAAAACATGTTTTCCACATGTTTCTTGTGTGAATTTGGAACAAAAAAACATGAACTTCACATGGGGAAAAGGAACATGTTTTCACATGTAACATGTTAAATTAACATGTAAAACACATGTGCGGCCCATGTTTCCCCGTATTGAATTTGGAACACTTTAACATGTTCATGTGTTCCAATGTTTGAATCTCAAATGTTTTAAATACATTTGTTTTATTATTTAATCCTAATTTTCTGCGTGGAAAACTCAATGGAAATCATGCTTTATCAAAATAAACCTAAACTAAACAAAGGTCCAGATTTTGACAGATTTTTAAAAAATATATAGAATATTTAAAAATGCTGGGGAACATTTTCATTTATTTACCAACTGTAACACAGGTTTGATGCAAAGTTCTTGTTGTCTGACTCTGTGTTGCATATCAATGAGGAAGATCTAACATGTGTCACGTCCTTTGAGCTCCTGTCTTTGCCAACAGCCATGTGTGCTGCTTAGCTGCAGAAACTATAATCATGCATGTTCGTTCTCTCTGGTCCCCTGTAGGTCCCGAACAAGCAGTCTGACTGTGATATCCCAGCATTCCATGCAAACAACCAATCCCACAGTGTTTTTCATGTGTTCTCTGCAGGCAGGGATAGCTGGTGCAAAGCAACCGAATGTCAGATAAAGTTCAAAATCTCATCAGGATTGCAGTCAGAAGCCCCGTGGTTACACAAAATGAAAGATTAATGAACAAAAGTCACAAACACTCATCTGTCTTCCACCTCTGCAGGAGGTTATGGGCTAAACAGACGGTGGGTGCAGGAGAAAAAGTTTAATTTGTCTGTTTTAACATCTGAAATGCTGATGACTAAAATGAAGGTAGGAAAATTTGACCTTAATAGAAAATGTGAACACAAATGTGAAGTAAATATTTTGCTATAATTGGGATGAAGAAGGGGTTGAATGAGACCTTTGGTGGTGACTGGTGACATGGTGACTTACATACGCCGATATAGGAGAAACAATGTGAAATCTCTAGTAAAAATTGAGTCATTGTTATGATACTGAGGACAAAACCAAATGCTAGTATTGACCTTTTTGAGCCATAAATCCTGTAGAACACAAGAACCTTCAGAAGAGTCAGAGGAGATGAACCCAACCTGAAACACCTGGTTTATTCTCTAACAGATGTTTGGTATTGATGATGGAACCACATCATGATTTTGCTAAAAACAGGTGAATCTGTTTACGTTGATGAGGGCTGAAAGATCCCAAATAACCATCTGCACCTTCCTCCTCTTTACAGGATGCATTAAACATTTAGGTGAGCTCCACTGATTAGCACGCAGGCTATTAGCACACCAAGCTGTAGCAGGAGATGAGCATTTGTTGTGCGGTGTTAGCATTTAGCCACACTGTGGTAGTGTGAACATTCAGCCTCTTGGAGCTTCTGAAGTAGTTGGAAATAATGATGCAGATTTGTGTGTTTGTTTCTGAGAAGTGCTGAACAGGAGTTTCCACACTCCAGTGTTGCCAAGCAGACATCACTAATGTGCTCGCCAAGATACTTTAAACAGGCCTGTCCCAAAATGCTCCTCAGCTGTTCCACTGACAGCACACAAACATTTACTGGCTTTTTAACAAAAAAGAAGAAGAAGAGCAAAAAGAGAGAAGGGTTGCTGCTGGATGAACCCAACATAATGATGGGGTTTGGTGTTTCCTGTCTAATTTTTAGTATGTTTTTTCTTTTATGAAGTCCTTAATAATCCATCTCATGTCATCATAGAATTTTGTTCACAGTTTTTTAATCACGCAGCTTTTTCTAGTTCAGTTTCTCACTATTTGTAGTGATCACTACACATTGTATTAAACAATTTTACAAGTCATGATCAGCTGTTTTGAGACTGACACAAATATTATCTCAATATATATTGCCTCAGTTTTTATGATGATAGTTTTCATAAAATCCAGAAAGTTCTAAAGCATGATCAGATTAATTAGAATTAAATACAAAGTCCTTCTTTGACACAAATATTAACCCGTTTTCACCACATAGGTGAAAAAGGCTTCAGAATGCATAAGAAGGTCCAGCAGCACCAAGACCGCCTCCTAAAGCTGGTCCAGCTGTGGGATCAGGGCTCCACCTGAGAAGATCTGACCAGGAACATCAGCAGGTCTGAGTTCATCTGCAGCTCAGTGAGGAGAAGACTTCTGGAGGAGGACCTGGGGTCAAGAAGGGCAGCAAAGAAGCTACTAATCTCCAAGAAAACCATCAGGGACAGACTGAGGTTCTGCTAAAGGAAGGGGGGTATTTGCATCTATACCTCAGTACAACATAGTGGAATTTGTTCTCTGCATTTAACCCATCCCTGAGGGAGCAGAAGGTAGCCATTGGCACCTGGGAGGCAGTTGGAGGTTCAGTATCTTGCCCAAGGATATTTCAACACATGGTCGGGCTGGGGTTTGAACCCACGCTCTCTGATATGGGAGGTGATCTCTCTTGCCACTGCTCCACGGTCACCTCTAAAGGTCCAGGGACTGGACTGATGAGGACTGGAGAAAAGTCGTTTCTCTGATGAATCCTGTTTCTGATTGGTTGGAGCTTCTGGATAAAGGATTGTCTGGAGGAGAAAAGGTGAGCACCCATCAGTCCTGAGTCCTGCTAACAGTAAAGCATCCTGAGATCATTCATGTGATGGTTGATTCTCAGACAAAGGAGTGGACTCACTCAGTTTAGCCTCAGAACAGCCATGAATAAAGAATGGGACCAAAACATCCTCCCTGAGGAACTCCTCCAACCATCTACCAACAGTCTGCTGATAAACTATGTGTTTTCCAGTGTTGTGGAGCTCAGGACCATTAGGCTAAAGGCCCATTCATACTCCACGAGAAGAAAGAAATTTGTTCTCGCTGGGGAGCGCCGAGAACAAGAAAAAAGTTTGTTTCGGCAGGGAGCATTCATACTCCCCGAGAACTCAGCTGTCGAACTGCTTCAGCGATGTGTCAAATGGGTGTGCGTATCAGGTGTGTGTGTGTGTGGAGGGGAGGGTGTGTGTGTGTGTGCAGTTTAAAATGATGTGTCCTCACTACTTGAGGAGGCATACGGGTCTACGGCGAAAACTCTCTCGGCCTGCCCCGGTCCACCTAGCGCGTGTCGATCCTGAACGTGACTCCTCGGTCCGTCCGCACAAAGCAGCAGGCGCCGGAGAAAAACGTCAATCGCTACCTGCAAAACCATGCTCATCCTCCCTTTCTGACCAATCACAGCAGTTGTTCTCGGACATCCTGCAGAACAAAGTTCGGCCCGGCTGATGTGCACAAGAACAAGCCGTTAGCACTGCCGAACTGGGTCTGCGAGAACAAAATGACGTCATTTTGTTCTCGCAGCCCCCCAGTGAGAACAAAATTCTTTCTTCTCGTGGAGTATGAATTGGCCTTAAGTCAGAACTGTGTGGCTCAGGGGACAAAACATTCTGTCCAGGTCCAGGAAACTCCACTAACAACTTGTGGTCTAGAGACAGGTGAACAAACAGAGCCCAAAAATCTTCTGACAAACTTCAAGCATTGATGATGAAGAATGAGCTGCCATCAGTCAGGATCTGGACCAGGATTTGACTGGCAGGATGTCAGGGTGAACTGTGAAGGTCTAGAAGAAGAAGCAACACTGGAAACATAGACTGTTTGCATCAACTTAATGTAGTTCTCAATTAAAACCTTTGAAATGTATGAAATGCTTCTACTTTAATGAAAGATTTGACAAAAAGGTCTAAAAACACCAAAGCCGTTAACTTTCAGGAAACCAACACTTGTGTCGTTCTCTGAACTTTGAGCCACAGCTGAACTTTCTAATCTTGAGAACATGTTGACTTGTTGTGAGTCGACAAAACTGGTGAAAAACACTGAAAACACGTCTCCTGGTACAAAACTGAGTTCAGAAAGACGCATCATTATTCAGTCAGCAGTTGATGGTTTTTCTGTAATGTTTGATAGAAACTTAGTTCATGGTGAAGATGCAAACTCCTTCATCCAGTCATTTAATCAGCAGTGTTCTACTATCTTAGATAAGGTAGCTCCAGTTAAACAAACAGCGGTATCTCATAAAAGGAACAGTCCCTGGATGAACGAACATATTTATAATCTCAGAAGGACATGCCGTAAAGCTGAGAGGCTTTAGAAATCAACAAGAATGGAAATTCACCGACTGTACCTTAAGGAATTGATAACATCTTTAAATGAAATGGTTAAAAACTCCAGAGTTGTTTACTTCTCTCAACTAATTTCCTCAAATAAAAACTCCAAAGTTCTGTTTGACACGATCAATCAGATAGTTTCACCTAAAACGCCCCATGTTAGAGATTATACTTTTAGAAACCCCGAGATCTAAAGAACAGAATCAGACCAGACAGTTAGTTTAAGTTTTTTGAGCATTGTGGATGAGAGACCACCCGTCTGCTGGTTAGGCATCGGAGTGGAACTCTGCCGGGATCTTTTCTCAGCTCAGTATTTATTAGAACACAGGTTGCACAACATCACATGATTGCATTCATGACAAAAAGATAAGAATCTGCTGCTGCTGGTTTATTACTGTTCACAGGTAGCTAACTAATAACTTTTTCCGTTGATGTTGCTGATTCAAAACAAAGTTCTGCTGATACCTCACAAGAATGGAATGTGTTTTGATTGTTCAAAACCTTTAGTCCGTGCATCGAAAGCTGATGCTGAAAATTAAAAGGTTACAAGCAGGATACATTTGTAAGCAGACATGAATCAGAATAATTAAAAACTCCTTCACCCCAAATCCCTGTGTTCTCAAGGTCTGATTGTAACAACTTCCTTTCATTCTTTGAGAACAAAATTAGAAACATCAGGTCAGGTTTCTCACCCCCATCTGCTCCCTGTTCTCCCATCCACCCTCCTCCTTCCCATACCTGGTCCTTCTTCACACCTGTTCATTTTCAGGACATCTGTCTCATTCTTAAAAACATGAAAAAATCTTCAAGCCCAGTTGATATTCTCCCAACCTCTTTGCTTCTTAAAGCTTTTGACCTAGTTGGCCCATGCATTGTTGATTTTATCAATCTATCCCTCAAAACCGGCTCTGTCCCCTCCATCTTTAAACACGCTGTTATTGAACCCATCCTTAAAAAACCCAGTCTGGACTCCTCTCAGCCAAATAACTACAGGCCCATTTCCAAACTGAGCTATATCTCTAAACTTTTAGAAAGAGTTGTGGCTGATCAGCTGGTCTCTTTTCTGGAACAACACAACATTTTTGATAAATTCCAATCTGGTTTCCGTAAAAAACATTCAACAGAAACAGCTTTACTCAAAGTATCCAGTGACATCATGATGGCAGCAGACTCCGGGGAGTTTACAGTCTTAGTTTTTTTGGACCTTTCTGCAGCTTTTGACACTGTTGATCACAGCACCTTAGTGAACAGACTCCGTGACTTGGTGGGGATCTCTGGAACAGTTTTAGACTGGTTCAGATCGTACCTCTCAAACAGAAGTTTCAGTGTCCATATAAACATCATCATGTCAGATACTACAGATCTGTTCTGTGGGGTACCCCAAGGCTCTGTTCTGGGTCCACTCCTGTTTTTACTATATATCCATCCTCTTGGACAGATCATTAGTAGATGTCACAATGTCTCCTACCACCTTTATGCAGATGACATTCAGCTGTACTGTTCCTTCAAGGACTCAGACTTCTACAAACTGTCTGAACTACTGGAGTGTCTGTCAGCTACTAACTGGTTAGAAAATAACTTCCTTCAGTTAAACCCTGAAAAGACTGAATGTCTGATTGTTGCCCCTGATAGGATGGTCCCCCTGATCAGTCAACATATTGGACATTAAGTTCTGCTGTAAAGTCAAACCTGAGGATTCTGGGTGTTATTTTCGACCAATCAATGTCTCTTGAAGGTCACTCAAAACAGCTGGTCAGAAACTGTTTTTATCATCTGAGAAATATTTCCAAACTGAGAAAGTTGGTGTCAAAACCTGAACTGGAAATGGTTCTTCATGCTTTTATCTCCTCCCGTCTAGATTACTGTAACACACTTTTCACATGTTTGAACCAAAAAGCCCTTTATGGCCTTCAGCTGGTCCAGAACTCTGCAGCGAGGCTCCTCACTGGAGAAAACAGAAAAGATGACATCACTCCTATTCTGAGGTCTCTGCACTGGTTACCTGTTAAATGTAGAGTTCATTTTAAAATCCTGACTAACTTTCAGGGCCCTACATGGTCAAGCTCCTCTTTATGTTACTGAACTGATAAAGCCGTACGCTCCAACCCGAGCTCTCAGGTCCACAGACCAGAATCTCCTAACAGTTCCAAGGACCAGATTTAAAAGTCGAGGTGATCGCTCCTTCCAGTCTGTTGCACCGTGACTTTGGAATGACCTTCCTTTAGTTTGACGCTGTATAGACAGTCTGGACTCCTTTAAAAAGCAGCTGAAGACCCAATTATTCAAAACTGCTTTTAAATAACTCTTTTGTGTTCTCTTGTTGTTGTTTAATGATTTTGATTTGTAATGATATTTTGTTTGTTTTATTGATTTTATTTGTTTTTTATCATGTTTGATTCTGTTTTCTGTGAAGCACTTTGTGATTTTTTTCTGTGAAAGGTGCTATATAAATAAACTTTACTTACTTACTTACTTACTAATACTGTATGTCATGCCTGTCTTCTTCACTAGCACCTCATTAACCCTCTGTCCCCAGTCACAATGCAGCCATATTTCAGAATAAGAAATGCCACATTATGGTTTAGTGTTGCTGATCATTTCCTTTAAAGGAGATTCATGCTTCCTGCTGCTGGATTTCAGACAATGTACCCAATTAGCCGTGTGTCTACCAGCGCCCTGCTGAGACGCTGTTATCCCCGTGTTGAGGCAGAGGCAGAGAGTGCAAACTTATTAGTCTCCTGCAGAGGATTCTTCTGAAAAGTGCAGACCTCTTTTCATTCTGCCTGCTCTCTTTAATTTTTCTAAGAAGAAAGAGAGGCTCCACAATGTGTTGCTAAACCTGTTCAGAGAACAGCATGTGTTCACAACGAGATGACCTATCAGCTAATGGTGGCTAACTAACAGATTTGGCTGACTTTGCCAGCATTCCCCGATGTTTATCCCGACTGCAAACAAACTCTTGTAGCTTGGTTCCAGATAAGTATAAAGTTATTCACACATGTACTAACAGAAGCCATCGTGTTAAAATTAAAAATACATCCAGCTGTCGTAGCTTTATACAGACAGCTAATGAGACAGATGGGTCCGTGCAGAAGCGCTGGATCTTATTTTTCACATGCAGACACTGATATTCCCCTGAACCCAAGCCTTGTTAACATTGATTTGCTGCTGAACCTCCAGATGTTCGATGTCCAGTTGACATCTGATAATACACAGATAAGATCATGTGTACCAGTGGGGGCCAAAGGCCGTCCTCGTTGGGATGCATCAGGTAAGCCTCCACCTGCTCTGTCGGATAGAGAACTGAGTAAATATGCAGATCATGGCTCCTCTGTCTGCAGCAGATGGTGCCACTCAAACTGGATCTGCAGTCTGCTCACAGAGAAAAGCAAAAACAGGGAAGATTTGATCCATTAAACAGCCCAAGGTTTCTGTCGTTCTCTAGTTTCACTTTGAGCTATGATGCGTTCAAGTTCAAAATCTAAATATATCAGACTGAAAACACTGAGGAGTTAGAGGAAGTGGTTTGAAAAAACAAAGAAAAAAGTCCTGAACTCGTTTAGTTGGAAGTCTTCCAGATAAAAGCGAGGAGCACGTCGGCTGGGAAACGGACGGACAGTCTGGGAATTCTCCCCCGCCGTGTGGTTTCCCGCATTTCAAGAACGTTTTCCAGAAAGACTGACTGAAATTCACCAGTCTCAGAGAGACGGGAAGATGTTTAGTCAGCTGATTGTGAACACACACACTGATGGAATATTAAATAAACAAAATCATAAAACAGTTAAAAGTAAAGGTGGTCTAAAACTAGTGCAAGTGTCAAAGTAAGAGACAGACTCCAGAACTTTGTGTTATAGCACAATAAGAAGTGTTACTTTGACCTGTCAGTGGTCACAATGTTATCTAATACAATACAGTGGTATTTATATAGCACTAAAAATACCATAAAATCAAAGTGTTGTGACACAGTATTAACATCAATACACTAAATAAAGTCAATGCAGATACAACTGAAATGGGTGAAGTTAAGTTTAACAGAGGTAACAGAATGTACTATATGACAGAAATAAGAGAATCTGGCTGTGATGTCTGGTTGCTGTGTACTTTAATGTTTTTTAGATTCTAAATGGACAGTTGTAGCTGCAGTAGTCCAGGATAATCACATCCACACTAACAAAGACATGTCACCAAGAGAATTAACAAAAAGACTCTGGTTCAAATGAATCACTTTTTTCTTTGTTTTATACTAAAGATGTCCCGATACTGGTATCAGGTATTGGTCCAATATTATGGTTGCATACTCATACTTGTACTCATAAAAGTACTCCAATACTATGGAGTGGACACTATTTAATATAGCGTGATGCTCAGCTCTCAGTTGAGCTGCAGTTAGAGACAGCAGCTAACTGGAGCTAGCTCTGGAGCAGATGGAATAAAAGTAAATGTGTAGTTGTAGTAGTAGTAGTTATGTGGCAGTACATACAGTAGACACACTGTACAAATCCTCACAATACTGACATTTACTTCAATAAAGTACCAGTAACTATGAATCCATTATTAATGCCTGATCGATTCCCAAAGTATAAGCATGTTTTGTTTAGCCGCTAACATTTTGCTAACAGCTACGACAGAAGAAACCAGGAAAACTGATTAAAGCTCAACCACTACTTCAGAATAACACACAGATTTAGATCAATGGCATTTATTAGTACTCGTATCAGTACTAGGTATCAACAACTACTCAAATGAAAGTACTCATTTGTTTGAAAGTATCTGGTATCGGTGCATCCCTAATTTATACTACGGTAGTTAGTTATTTAACTAATATAAAAACTATCTATAACACCACTAAACTGTGATGTAAAAACTCATTTTATGATATTTAAGCAACATTTGATTTTAAATATTAGGCTATGACAGTGTATTAGGGCAACTCAGGCGGACAAACAGAGAAATGTCAAAAGAAAGTAAAAATCTTATAAGAAATCTAAGAAATTGCTTTTTCAAATTAGATTTTTATGTTGAGATTAAAAAGAGACCCAATGCAAAACCAGCACAGACTCAAAGTCCTATTTTACCCATAATGCCTTGTGGAAAATGTTCTAAATTTTGCTAAAGTTCATGAGAATGGTATTTTATAAGCCTTTACACTGAAATTAATTTAGCATTACTCGGGTCATTTCAATAAGTTTCTGCCAGACTTGACCCGTCTCTGCTGCTGAATCTCCAGCTATCCAATGGCCAGCTGAGTTTTGCTGATGTAATGACAGAGACAGCCGTAAATGTAAGTAACTGTGGGATGTAAAACCAGTGGCGGTATTAAAGTTTATGAATCAAAATTCACATGAATCAATGTTACGTTTGGGATATTGGAGCTGTTTTAAGATGACAACAACACACACTGTCTGGGCTCAGAATAGCTGTTAGCTCATTGGTCCTGTAGGAGATCTCTATTTCTCAGAACAGAGGCTGTTCAGGAAGCCATTTTGTAAATAAGATGGTCATTGTTAGGAAATTTGACACAGAAACACGTCTCAGAACTGAATGGTTTAAAGGGTCAAATTTGAATTTTGAATCAGATGAAACTGAAAATGTCCTCAAGTTAAAAAACAAAACTATCCCAAACCAGAATGTTGAGATTGGTGTGAAAATAAAGAGCTTTGGCTTCAGGTTCAATGAAAGCCAACATACAGACGTTCTGAGTATTAATGATGCCTTCACTGCCTTCTAAAGCTGAATAAACACAAATCAAATCTCACATCAACCGTCTGCCATAGTTTATGTGGAAAACTAGGAGTTAGTTAAATCTGAGCCAGGCCAGGTTTAAAATAGGCAACGCAGTAAAATCCAGTAGGTGAGTTAGTCAGACAGGGGTGTAGCAAGCTTTTCAAAAGTGTGGGGGATGCAGTCCGTAGATGTCATCGACTGTTAATTGAAACGCTTAACCCTTTCATGCACGCATTATGAAAACATTTCTATATTTCTTTAAATATTGATTTTATTAATCTACATGAGCCTAAACTGAAAAACATTTTGATTTAAAAAAAATATGGTTTTATATAGAAGTTATGTTACTGTCCACGTATGTGGACAGTGCGCAACAAAGGAGTGAAATTATCAAAAAAAATATGATTTTGTAACTAGTTTTTTTATTTTAAAGATCAAATATTAATTTAACTACTTTTATTTAAAAAGAAACAAACATTTGGAAAACATATAAACATAAATAATGACCTAACTACATTACAAAAATATATGGATACCAATGAACTGTGTGCATGTTGTGCAAAAAGTAATACTGTAAATTAAGACATTAGGTGGTGACTAAGGTGGGTTACAGGTGTGTTATGGGATTGAGCATCACTGGTCAAGAAGTGCACCCATCAGGAATGTCATGAGGTGCCGTGTTGAGAGGTGACCTAGGAAGACCAGATTTATGTCACATGTCAGGTCACACATGAAATTTAATTTCTAAAAACAGAATGGTTCAACACACTCTCCTGTACATCATCATATTTTTAAGCCTGATTTTTCCTTCTTCAGTAGAAATTTTAGTGAATTCAGCCCATGGCCATTATGGTCAGCCATGTTGAATTGATGATGTCATCAGGCAGTCAATATTCTAAATACAAGATGATCCATATTGTTAATATATTACAAAGGACTAACACTGCTGTGAAGTGGATTGAAGTTTATCAACATGATAAACAGAAAACTGAGTTAAAGTTAATGTCCACTATGTGGCTGCTGTGCATTAAAGAGTTAATGGATGCTTGTCTTTTGTTTTCATTAGAAATATACCATCAAATGGTTTATTACATTTAGTTTCATGAGAATTGCATGTGGATGTAACATTAAACACATGGTGAATGGTGGTGGTGCATGTGAATATCAGGACATTAATAAATGATTACAAGACATTAAAAGACAAATTAATCACTAATCAGCAATTTACTAAAATGCAACCTATGATAAAGTCTGAATTATGAATTACTAACGGCACATTTCTGAATGATCTAAGTTCATTACACATTTTCCAAAAATTAAACCTAAGTTGTGTTATTGCATCCAGTTTAAACCATACAGCTCAACTTATGACCTACAAAGTTCATCACTTGTTAAGTGAAGTATTTAGCTGTAAAAAAGATTTCAACTTGCTTTAACTGACTGTACTACTTAACAAACTAACTATAAATTGTAATAACTTAAACTTATATTTTATTGCTTACCTGTGAACCTTCATGAACCCTCTGACATTTCTTACTGAAACTGATGCCAATTTCAATTATTTTGGCTCAGTTTAAAAACTATGATTAATTCTAAATAAATGTTTTATCTATTTAAATAGGATTTTAGCTTTTATTTCACTGACACTTTTCTGCATATTTGTTCCACTGAGTGAGAAACAGGAAATAAAAGTTGGATTGTGAGGATCTGACTGAGAGACTGTTTTTTAGGTAACCTCTGCTGACATTTTCAGGGAAATTAAGAATCAAATAAACTATTTCTGGGTAAATACCCGCTGTATTACTATTTTTCATCACAAGCCGAATATTAGACAATGACAAGAGAGGCGGGATTTATAGCGGAAAGCTGATCGATTGATTGACAGCCAACCGGCCGGTGTTCAGAGCTGAAGAGAGAGAGGGGGTGGGGGGGGAGGAGCGAAGTGATCGGCAGCCGGCTGGTGTCAGGTTTCAAGGAGCAACAGGAGGGGAGGAGGGACAAACAGCGATCGCTGTGAGGAGAAATCAGACAGGAGGAGGTTTGGGGTAAAACGGCTGGAAAAGTGTGGGTGTTGAACGATCTCACTAAGAAAAGTGTGGGTGTTAAAACACCCACATCCCCCACGGGTGCGACGCCCATGTAGTCAGATGAAGGATGATGCAGGAGAACTGGACTGAAGAGCTGCCTTCATGGTCTGCAGGGAACCAGGTTCAGTCCTGAACCTGTTAGCGGGTAGTGATCAGAGGGTCGTTCACCAGAGACACCAGGCAGATCCTGATCCTCCACTTCCCACCACACAGCTCCAGATGCTCTCAGCCAGAAGCAGACTGAACCGTGTCTCAGCAGCTACAAGCTCTTACTGTCAGATTCAGAGATATGGGGGACAAAAACCTCTATTGTAAATATGTGACCTTTGACCCTCTTCTCACACAACATGAGAAAAGCAGTGAGGAGTTGTTATCCTCAGTTGACCTCTCTATGATAAAATGAACCTGTTATAATGACTAATTATCTTCCTCTATAAATAAAATACGTAAACTATTTAGTGTAAACACACGTCTGGAGGCAAACACACACACCAACACTGGTGTCTCCTTGGAAGAGGAGGATGATGGGAAATAAACACTTTTTTTCTTCACAGTAAGGATGATGACGTTACCTTCAGGTAAATCTGAGTGAGGGTGAGGGGAACCAGGAAGTGGATCTGGGCTGATGAGAGGGTTTCTGTGAACACAACAGGACAGGAAGCAGGGCAGTCCCTGATGTGTTTGTGTGTTACGGGTCATTAAAGCCTCTGATGAGTCACTACTGAGGATCCAGGACCTTAGAGAAAGACCTTCAGACGGCCCAGAGGACAGCAGGATTACTGAGCTTTGTGTCTGGTCACCTCACCCCTGTAGCTCCATCAGCATGTGAATGCCTGACTGATGCTTTGTAGTCCACTGACTTCAAAAAGCATAAATAAACCCCACAAAACTGAAAGCATTCCCAAAACAATGTGGAGGTTTAAATAAAAAGTTATACATTACTATTACCTTGATATTAAGAATATTTTAAAAGTATTACTACTTTATATTTTAACTCAAATACAAGTACGTTACCAACAAACATTCAGAAAATGTTTGAAAAGAGAGAAAGTTGTTACAAGTTGAAAGGAGCTGAGGTCTAAGCCTAACCCAGATTTAAGGCCAGAGGAAGGAATGGAGTATTTCTGTAAATGGTGTAAAATTATAGAACAACTTTAGCTGGGAAATAAAAGAATCAACATCACTAAAATCTATCAAATCAAGTGTTAGAGGTTATTATGAAAATGTAAATTAAACTGTCTAGAATAAAATCTGAAATTAGAACAGGAAGGTGTTTAAAAGAATCAGTGTTTGTCTGGTGGGTGGCATTAGGAATGGATTAGGAATGTTCTTCTGTTTAAAGAACTGAAATTTTAAGAATTTTCTTCTAACAGCTTCTATTCTGTTTTTGTTTTTATATTATTTTCAATAAAATAAATGAATATTAAATTTTAAAAATAAAATGAAAACCTTTTCCCTGCTTTTATCTGGGAGTTTATTGATTATTCTCTCTGTAAAGGATAATAAAAATAAACTTTCTAAATGAACTGAGTTACTCTTCAGTTCCAGCTCTGACTTTCAGACCCGTTTCAGTAAAGATCAGCTCTGTTTTTATTAATGACCTCATTTCCAGTGTTACATCTGGCTCCATTTCACATTATTATTATTGTTATTATACCTCTAAATGGCTGTTAGAGTGGACTCACCCAGATCAGCAGTAAACACAGTAATGAGGTCAGTAAACACAGAACTCCAGCCCACTCTGTCAGAGAGGGAAATGGATGAAAACACTGTTCAGCTGCTGCTGCTTTAGTTCTCCCTGATGTTGTTGACAATAATTCACATGATGATTAACAGCTGGAAGTCGAGATCATTCAAACTCCCTGCTAACTTCAGCTGAACGGGAGTTCAAACGTAGTGATTAGAGGCAGAATTATAGTTTCTGATGTGGGAATGATTCTATCAGATGTGAATTTCTATTTAAAGTACAAACATTAACATTTCACTTCAGAGGTTGAACCTAGAACCATAAATACATAGAGCTCAGCTGGAAGGAGACAAAGCTGCTTTGTCAGCAGTTCTATCCTCTACAGCCGAGGCCAGGAGTGACCCATGCAGGACCAGGAGCTGGCTTTAACCAAACCTGCTGCTTCAGCGTTGTTAGATCATTTATCTGACGTTTCCATGGTTACTGATGGAGAATTACAAACACTTCACACATTTCAAAGGTCTTTATTGACGTAATATTAACGTTTATGAAAAGAGTCAATATTTCCAGTGTTGGTTGTTTGCTTGACCTCTGACCCTGACCTGAGTCAGGTCCAGATCCTGACTGATGGACGGCAGCTCGTTCTGCAGGGTTAGGGTTAGAATGTGTGGGTTGGTTAGTCCACCTGCCTCTAGAGGACTGACCAGGAACTGTTTTATTAATAAAAGGTCGTTTATCTGTTGTTGTTTTTATTTTTTAATTCATTAATAAAAGAATGTTTATTTAGGACTAATAGTTAAATAATTAATGAATTACATTTTTTATAATTTTCATTAATAAACATTTTTACTTTTACAACAAAATCTTTTTTTTCTTACCTTAACAGAACTTTGCAGGTAAGGTTTCATATTTAAATCAACCCTTACAGAAAAACCACATGACCTCCACATGTGAACTTCACATGTGAAAACCTTTTTAACATGTTCACACGATCCTATGTGCTCACAGGTGTTTCTACATGTGGAAACATGTTAAGTTCATGTGTTTCTTCTGTAAGGAGATGACGATCTGCCCCATAAAGGATTCAGGTCTGGGGAGTTTCCTGGACCTGGACCCAACATGCTGATGTTTTGTTTCCTGAGACATTTAGTTCTGACTTTGGCCTTCTGGTCTGGTGCTCCATCAGGCTGGAAAACACATAGTTCATCAGCAGACTGTTGTTAGATGGTTGGAGGAGTCCCTCAGGGAGGATGTTTTGGTCCCATTCTTTATTCATGGCTGTTCTGAGGCTAAACTGAGTGAGTCCACTCCTTTGTCTGAGAATCAACCATCACATGAATGATCTCAGGTGCTTTACTGTTAGCAGGACTCAGGGCTGATGGGAGCTCACCTTTTCTCCTCCAGACAATCCTTTATCAAGAAGCTCCAACCAATCAGAAACAGGATTCATCAGAGAAACAACTTTCCTCCAGTCCTCACCAGTCCAGTCCCTGGACTTTACTAGAACCCAGTCTGTCCCTGATGGTTTACACATCTATACATTTACATTTTTTGGATTAGACTAAACTAATTGATGTAGCCGTTATTATTGCAGGTGTTGCTTTACAGTCAGCACCTCTGATAGATTCACTCTGATTGGACCCAGCTGACTGACCATCTTCATGAAGGACTAAAGGAACCGCTTCACTCAGACTGATCCCAGTCCAACAGCAGCTCACTGGTTGATGCCTCTCCTTCATCTCCTTACTGGTTACATTCACAGACTGTATTTCTCCAGAAGGCGGGGGGGGGTTGTCTGAAGTGACCTCGTGTTGACATTAAGGGTCGTGCGTTGGCCAGAGCAGCCAGTTAGAAGAACAGTATTGTTGGTGGCTGCTGATAGAGGAAGCGACCATCAGGGAGCTTCCTGTCGTTTCTTCCAGCAGGCTGACTGACGTCTTCCTGGACATTTTGTAGAAGTCGGTGAGAAACAGTTTACTGTTAATAGGCCTCAGTCTGGACTAAATATAGACTCACAGCTCCATGAAACAATGGTTTAAATAGCTCTGAAGCTAAATATAGGCTCAGCTATGACTGGTTAGGAAAGAACAGTGCAGACAGAGATTATACAGGGTAAACACAGAACCTGTGAGGAACCACTTCTATGTTCCTCCATTGTTTCCAGTGAGAGAGAAAACTAATGATGCTCATAGGATACAGAGTTTGGGTCTCATCAGATTATTCACAGCTTATTTGCTTCTCCAGATATTATAGAAAAAGCACATTAAGTTAATGTTTTTCACTTGTAAGCCCATGTGGAAACTCACATGTGACCTATGGGATCAGATGAACATGTTAGTGTTCCGAAGACACACAGAAAACATGAGATCATACGTGTTTTACATGTTCATTTAACATGTTTCACATGTGAATGTGTTCACTTTTTAAAATTTTTTTAATCTTAATAAAATAACTTCTCACTATAAAGTAATAAAATAACGGCACTCTGGGGGTTTGTTTTGCTCGTCACAAGTAGTGATCAGTGGATCAGTTTTCTATATAGAGAACGGACGGTCTCCCTGAACTGTCGTCACTTCCGGTTTGGTGAAAAAATAGAAAATTCTCATAAAAATGAATCCAAAAGCCTAAATAAGCTGAATTTGTGTAAATTTTTATTCAGAAAAAGTTTCTATTATATTTCTCTAAGCATTTGTTTAAGGGAGTGTTTAAGCTGTAACTTGCTCTTTAAGCTGTGTAAACCACTGTGATGTGAAATGACTCTTTATGTTCAGGTTGATTAAAATGTTAGTTTCAGATGACATCAGTAGACGGGTTTTAGCTGGGCTCAGGCTAGCAGTTATGCTATCAACTGAATCTAGAACAGGTGAGGTATCACAAGAACAAACTAAAAATCCCTTTAAAGTAAAAAATGAAACACAGTGATGATTACATCAAAAATTCAAAAGGAATGAGAAAAGATGTTTTATTTTCAAAATAAAGGTAAAACTTGTTACTTTCATTTCTCTAACTTTTATAGTTTATTCTGCAGATGTGATTATAATAAAGAACTGTGTTGTGATGAAACAGGTGTAGCAATAAAAAACTCTCAAATCTGAGCCATAATTTGACTTGTTTCATCAACAACATGTTAGTTGTACATTAACTTATGAGTAATAATGATGCAATAAGTCATCTTTAAGGTGAGGTTGGAGTTTATTTAGCTGACAACACTTCTGTATTTATGGTGCTGGTTAAACTGGTTTCATTCACACAGGAACCTCAACAGGATTAACAGGTTTTCTGCATCAGTTCAGATCCATTAAGTCCCCTAACTGAATCAAATCTCCTCATTTAGAGTAAAGGTTTCAGCTCTCGGGGGATATTCGAGAAAGTCTTAGGCACTGGGGAACGAACACACACACACACACACACACACACACACACACACACACACACACACACACACACACACCATCCTCACCCCCCGACTCACCAAGGACATTTAACAGCAGTGAAGTAAATCACTGAGTGACTCGTCGTCATTCAGCAGAGAGGAAGTGCTGTAGAGGAAACTCAGCGTCGATGAGGAGTCTCCTCATCCTCCCACACGGCTGTCTCTATTGGCTGAGAGGCGTGATGTCACAGACTGGCCCATCCTATAAGAAGCCCCTTTCCCACACAGACAGCAGAGCAGCTGGGGATCTCATCCACTAACAACAGGGACAGCAGCTGAGCAGGACCAGACTGACTGGACTTTTCAGAACCATGTGCAGAGGACTGGAGTCGCTGCCCATCACCTGCCTGGAGAGGTGAGCTCAGCAGGACCTTCTCTCGACCACAGCATCAGCGGGCAGCAGAAGAGGGGCGACAGGCTGAAGTAAGATCACCTCACAATGTTTTGATTTAAAACTTTTAGTAAAACAAAAATAAACCCTGATCATTTTTAATTCTCTGAATAATATTTTAGTTTTCTTGTTCTTACAGGTTAAATGAAGTGAATGAGCCTCTGAAATGGAAGGAGTCCTTTGAGAACCTGCTGTCCAGTCAAAGTAAGTCTATGATCCTGTGGATCCAGACTAGTCCAGATGTTTAGAGGAGATGTTAAGTTCTCCTGTCCTCCATCTCCAGATGGACTGTGCCTGTTCAGAGCCTTCCTGGTGTCAGAGTTCAGTGAGGAGAACATCGCCTTCTACTTGGCCTGTGAGGACTTCAGATCTACCAAACCCTCCAAACTGGCCCCCAAAGCCAAGAGGATCTACGAGGAGTTCATCTGCTCCGACGCTCCACGAGAGGTACGGGTGGAGTCCTCATCAGGTCGCTCCATCATGCTGCTTCCTGTCAAACATAGATGATGAACTGTTTCCTCTCTTCAACAGGTAAATCTGGACCACGCCACTAAAGCAGTCACCAAGGAGAACATGGAGCGGCCCAGTCAGTCCTGCTTCGACCAGGCTCAGTCCAAAATCTACACCCTGATGGAGAAGGACTGCTACCCCCGCTTCCTCAAGTCCTCCATGTACCTGGAGCTAACCAGTAAAACCAGAACGGGCTAAAAGACATTTAGACCACTGTTACTGAAGCTGCTGACGCCATGTCTCCTCAAAGTTTACTGAGGTGGAGGAGAAGGTCCAGATGGAGCAGAGCCCTCCGCCCGAGGAGCTGGTGGAGGTCTTTACAGACCCACACTGATCCTGGACCAAGCTGGAAGCCACAGTCCACCTAAAGCTGTGGGAATAAAGTGGATCGAGTCCCAACAGAACCAGGAGGAGCAGAAATGTTTATTTATTCTTATTTATTTAAATAAATGTTTATTTAATGAATATTTACAACTGACTGCTGAAAATGTATTTTTATTTTATAGTTTTTATACGTGAAAGTAATAAAAAAGACATTTTTATAGAATCTATTTGTTTTATGAATAATTATTGAGGATAGTTTTCCTCCTGTGACAGCTTCACACGTAGGTGCGTGCGTGCGTGCGTGCATGCGTGTGCGTGCGTGTGTGTGAGAGAACGGGTGAGTGAGTTCATGTCTAACAAGTCTGTTAAAGTTCAGCAGAACTGACTCATCAGAAATTAATATCCAAGGTCAGAAAACTGTAGACAAACGATCTATTGGAGCATTTTTTTTTTAAAAACATCAGCAGCCAAAGTCCAACTGAGCTAAATAAATAAATAAACAGGAGAATTCAGTGGATGCCCTGTAGGCAGTTTTGTGTGTGTGTGTGTGTGTGTGTGTGTGTGTGTGTGTGTGTGTGTGTGTGTGTGTGTGTGTGTGTGTGTGTGTGTGTGTGTGTGTGTGTGTGTGTGTGTCACACCTGTGCTGGGCCAAAAACTCCTGGATCAGATCGGATTTAGGATTTGAGTCAAAGAGATAAGATAATTTTTCAGATCAGCAGAAATAAAACTAAAAGATTAATAATAACTTAGCTCTCGATTTATTTTTTTTAGAACACTGTGCGACATTTTTCTGCTCAACCCTCATTAAATACTCTGTGCACCTCTCATGGGTCTGACAGAGCAGTGACCCGGTTTCTTCTGCTCACTGCGGTCTCACAGCTGCAGCAGGTGAGGGGTGTGACTATGGAGATACTGTGGCTCCTGACTGAACACCTGTTATAATATGAATGTTCATAAGAGCCCAACACAACAAGTTATCTTAGACAGAAATATGAGTATGGTTTCTCCATCAGATAGATCAGCTGACAGGCTCAATGCGCGCACGCTTCAGAGAAGTGATCAGATATTGATCAGACACTGATCCTTTGTTCTGGTCATTTAAAATGACTCAGTCTGATAGAGAGAACTTGATATGTGATGACAAATTAAATGCCTTTCTCAGAGGGGAATTATTTATCAGCAGATTCAGAGCGTTCGGACTGAACGATAGAATTGGACAATCCAGCAGTCTGTCTGCTGCACTTCTGCACTGCTTGGATCCGCCATTAATCCGCCCGGGCGCATTTTGCAGTAGAACATCCCGGAAGTGAGAGAAGGACAGAAACAGCTGGCTGTTAGCGCTTCAATTTTAGGAAAAAATATCAGAGTTCCCCCAAACTACATTTTCAGCTAGCAGAAAACTAAAAACGTTTGGAGGTAAAAAGAGGAAAAGCTGGGGGAACATTACTACGGCTGGAGTTTTGGTCTCTATTGTAGCTGTGGCAATGCAGGGTCCCATGTCCGCGGAAAGGCTGGCTTAAGGATTTTACCCGACGGGAGGGGTGAGAGCTCTGAGACGTGTTTGTGAAAAATAGCTAGTGATACGTAGCTTGTTTACCAAATCAACGAGTGCAGCTTTAACACCAGCTGTTGATGTTAAAGAGAAAACAGGACAGTGGTTCAGTAACAGACTGAGGGTCTTCAGATCCTCTGCTACACAGAAGATCCTTCCTGTCCACAGAGACATCCTGGTACCATCAGAAAGAAAGAAAGAAAGAAAGAAAGAAAGAAAGAAAGAAAGAAAGAAAGAAAGAAAGAAAGAAAGAAAGAAAGAAAGAAAGAAAGAAAGAAAGAAAGAAAGGTCGACCCTAAGCTCTGTGCAGTAAACTAATATTTGTGACTTGTTTGTGACTTAGTGTGATGTGTGTGTGTGTGTGCATGCGTGTGTGATTCTATGGCTCTGAATGTAAGTACTATGTGATGGTGTGTATTTTGTCTAAACTTAAGCAGAGTGAAAGTGAAACTAACTCAGAGATAGTGATCATGGCAGTCACTACGCTGTCATTGGTTGTTGGTCTCCCTCAGCCCGCCTCCTGCTCCTGATCAAAGTTCTTTTTGTTTCTTTGTTCAACTTATGTAAAACCATAAGTCAACACTAGAGACCAGCAGCTGAGTGTCATCATACCAATCAAAACTGATCAATAAAAAGGCCTCGATAAATAAATACACTACAAAAACAGTCCAGATCTAAGGAGTCCAGATAGGTTTGGTAAAACGTTTTAGGAAACTTGAGCTTAAACTAACTTTGATCATTTAATCGATGGTCAGTATTATAATGTCCTAGAAGTTTGAACAGGTCAGTGGTTTCAACTGTCTCCTGTATCAGCATAAAGAAATAAAATGAGCATGGTTCTCATTTATTTGTCTCACATCAGCATTTGGGTCTGGGTCAGAGGTCAAGGCCTGAGCTCTGAGGGAGGTAAATGGGATTCAGTGGAATAAAGTGTTTGAGTGGGCACGCTGTGGGTGCGTGCAAAAACAAGCTCACTCTGCCGGGAAGCAATGGAGCGAGAGGGCTGGTTGCCATGGAGACAGCAGCCACCTCCACAGGCAGGTCTGTTTACTACCTTTGCAGCCACTCAGCCTGTGATTCAGACGCACCTCGTCCCTTTTGTAAAGCAGCCCCTTCCTCCCATCCTCCTGCCATTCATCCATCATCTCCTCCTCCTCCTCACGGCTCTCCTCGCTGCTCCCCCGTCCTACGCTTTACTACTGAAACAAATGACTGCTGTTCAAACACAGAGCTGTTAAGGAGGTGTGGGTGAAGTCATTAACGCCACTCTGACACCAGTGGAAAATGGCAGAGGCTATTCCCTCCTTTCTGTCTCTCTTTCTCTGACATTTGCTCTTCTGAGCTGCACTAAATGAGATTAAGTGATTAAACTCTGGTTTAGGGTTAGGGTTAGTCTTTACCTTAGGGATACAGAGCAACGGGGCTTCATCTGTTGCGCACGTTTGTTGCTTTTCTAAAAGATGTGACCTACAAATTCTACTGGATTGACTTGATGTAAAGAGCTTTGTTTTTACAGATGTGCATGATTCATGTCTAATTTAAGATCCTAAATGCCAGCCAACACACTGGAAAAAGAAACCAGCATGTGTAGACATGAACGGGCGTGGACTCCTGTGGGTGGACGAGTCTTGTTCTGACATTTTATTTATTGTTGTTGACCTAAGGACCATAAAGATGGCAAAAGGTCAAAAAAAAAATTCAGGTTCCCTGGAGCAACAGCTTTGATCAACATAAATATATCACAACGTGTCAAAACTTTAGTTTTTTTGCATGAAAGGATGCAGGGCTTGAAAGGATGCAGGGCTTTGAGATGTCTCAATAGTTAAACAAAAAAACTTTTAATTTTTGTGAACTTTTATTTGAGTAAGACAGAATGAGTTTCAGCTGCATCCTGCTACATCTTTTGTTTTAAATCATTCAATACAAACAGGGCAGTTTCAAGGCATTTAGGGGCCCAAGGCAAGATGGATTTTGAGGGGACCCCCTATCAAAATGTGCTTTGAACCCCCCGCCCCCTTTGTAATCTTTACATGTGCAAAAAATCCTGACTCATCCCTTTAGTTATGCTAGGCTTAGACTGCTGCAGGACAAACTGATACCTTCATACTATGCTGCGTAGAATGGGGACTGTTTTGAAGTAACACTTCTAGCACTTTGACTGTCATTCTTTAAATAATCTATTTTTAATTACAAGTCAGTTATATTTATTCAAATCAGTTGTCCTGAATCTGGACCTGATCTGGACTTGTTGTTTTGTTCGGTGCTTTGAGATGAATCGTGTTGTGACTGTAGCTTTAAAAAAACTGCTATTAGTTTAATTGAATTGGCCCACAAGAAACCACAGAGAAAAACCCAACAATGCAGATGATCTGAAGACTGCTATCAAAAAACCTGGACTTCCATCACATCTCAGCAGCTCCACAGGCTGATCACCTCCATGCCATGGAAATCATGGAGAAGGAGGTCCAACCAATTACTGAGTGATATCAACCGACTGTCATATCAGTGTCAATGTGGTAAAATGGTTGTGTTTAACATTGTAAAGCCCGTTAACATACATTTGCAACTTGTCATTTCAGTCTGGCTGTTTTCTGGATGGGATGAAAACTGCCAAAGTAATACCCCTTTTCAAAAATAATAACGTACACAGTTATACTAACTACAGACCCATTTCTTTATTACCTCAGTTTTCAAAAATTCTTGAAAAACTCTTTAACTCTTGACTTTGTCATGTCCTGGGTGCCTGCAGGCAGTCTGTGTTGTTTCTCTCACAGGGCGTGGCAGGCAGATCCTCTCCAGCTGCAGCTCATCACCATCAGAGGAGGACCTTTATAAGGACCGGATCAACAGAGGGATGACGCCAGACTTTTCCACTTCACCAGTGGTAAACTCAGGTCTTCTTCTCAAAGTATCTTGCCTTTGCATTCTATGATTATTTACTCTTATTCCTCCAGTCTATCTGCTCAGTGTCATCCACCTCAAGATCCTCTGGCTGTCTATTATTTTCTTTACTCTTTTTATAAAGCCATATTTTGCTCCAGCAGACGAACCTAGTTGAACATTACTGGTCCATACTTTATTGCTGAACACCCCCATCTGATACTCACCTGTAAACACCCTAGTGAGGTGTTACATATACACTTGTGCTCCCTTACTTCATGTATTATGTAGAAATATGGGGAAATATTTATCAGAGTGTCACTAACCCACTAGTAGTACTACAGAAAAGCGCAGATTTCAACAAAATCTTGGCTTCCTCAACTGGAGCTCTTCAAACTGTCCTAAACCAACCAATCAGGTCACTTTTCCTGAGAAAAGACTTTGTTTGGGTCTTTTAATTACTGTCTTTTTATTGGATGCTTCTGATGAATTAATCAGTTTGAGGTTACTGTTACTCAGTCTGCCTCCTGTGGTGTTCATTCACTAAACCTTTATTAGGCAGTTGTTGTTTTAGCCTAATGTTTCCATGGTCATTAAACTGATGTTCAAAGACGTCTGTGAGACTGGAGCAGCTTTGGTCTTATGTGAGCTGCTGGAGTTTCCATGATTCAGGAACATGAAAAACTGCAGCAACACAAACTCAGAGGTCTGGAAAACCACATGAACAGTCCTGACAAAATAACACTGGAAACACAAGCAGAGTTTCCCTTGGTTAGCTGCTGTCTTGTGGTCATTTACCAAGCTCATTTAGTTACCGTGGCAACCTCTTCCAGGGATGTTTAGGGATCTCTTCATATAGAGTCATTTTAAATGATGTGTTTGAAGGGAAATTAACTGATTGAGAAGCTCTGCAGGTTTTCATTTTTAGAGAGATTAAAACCTTCATCTCCTCATCAGTTTCCCACGTCAAACCAGAAAAAGGTGCCTGTTAAACCTGAGCTACTTCAAACTGATTCCACTCAAACATCTGTTTCCTGTTCAGTGAAACTGATCACAGCATCCTGACTCCAACCAGACAAAGGCTCCCTTCTCTGTTCTCCATCAAACACAGCCTTTATTCACTTAAATGAATCAATTCATGATATCAAAAATGTAGACGAAAATAAAGTGGACTCTCATAAGTAACAGCCCATATCACTGTAGCACTATATATACTAATCAGATGATCGATAAAACAAACAATAAAGTTTTAAAAAATCAGCTGCAGAAATCTTTTGTGAGCTCGGAGGCAGAATAAATCTTCTTCAGGGTCTGGTTGTTGATCCTCAGCTGTAAATTCTTATCATTTAAAATCCTTCACATATTAAAGTCCTAACATCACTTTAAAAAAACACCCAGTGCTTTTGATGTTGGAGTTTAATAGAAGATCCTTTTATGTTGTTAGTGATAGTCCTCACAGCGTCTGCTCTCTGCTACGATCACTTGAATTTAAGCTAGCTATCTTTGCTAATGCTAATAATCTGCAGTTAACTGACTAATTTGATTATGCTGTTTTTAAACACTCTTCCTCTCCTTCAAACCAAATATGAACTGTGAAATCTTCACAAGCTGGATACTTATAATAATAATGGATTGAATTTATATAGCGCCTTTCAAGACACCCAAAGCACTTTGACAGAAGCTCCATTATTAATTCACGCACACATTCACACTCTGGTGGTGGTAAACTACGACTAACGTCTGTAGTCACAGCTGCCCTGGGGCAGTCTGACAGAAGCAATTGGCTACCATTCTGCACTATCGGCCCTTCTGACCATAGATATCATATATATCACTAGATGCCCTATGTGGGACTCTACGGCGTCCCTACACGGCAGCCATCTTGCTTCGTACAGCTGACGTTCTGCTCTCTATGGCAGCAGATGGAAGGTGAGCGATCAGCTTAACTAAAAACACTCATAACTCGATTAAAAATGAACGGATTTACAAACGGGTTACTTTCTTACAAACCTTATTATGTATAGACTTGAGATTTGATACTTTTACAATTTATGAATTTCTCGACTATTATCATTATATTTTGATATATATCCATGTATTTGTATCACATATATAGCCATGTCTCTGACGTTTATAAAAATGGAAACCGTTTGAAAATCGGTTAAAAATTGAGCAAGTTAGAGGTATTTAATAGTACATGCTCCATTGACACCAAGAAGGGGGGCAGCTGTACGAACTAAGATGGCCGCCGGTGTAGGGACGTCAGGGTCCATTGACGAACAGCGCGGGTGAGACATCTAGTGATATATATGATATCTATGCTTCTGACCACCACCAACATTCACACAGGCAAGGTGGGTGAAGTGTCTTCACCAAGGACATGACAATGTAACCCAGATGGAGCTGGGGATCGAACTGGTGACCCTCCGGTTACCAGACTGGCCACTCTACCAACTGAGCTAAATGCCTCCACTTGTCCAAAAGGTTGGCCAGAAAGAGCCTTTAAAATCAAAACAACTCCTCTAATAATTCCGTTCAGATTTTTGTCAGCTAACACCTAAAGATTTTGCTCAATATCTGTATAATTTCCCATTGATTGTTGATTAGTGGCCATGTTGAATCATGTATCAGTTGTAGATTTTCATTAAAATCCCCCCTGTGAGATGTTTTGCTACAGAGACATGTCTGAAGTAGGACGGTCACTCAGATCCTCACATCTACTGTAAACATAGAAAATAGTCTCATTTTAAACTAGACCTCCTGTTTCTGTCTGACTGGGATTGTTAGTGATCTGTTGTTATGCCTTTCTATTTCCACTATAAACTGTGTTGTTATTATTATATTAAAGTCATAGTTTTTATGTGCTAAATTTGTGTATTATTTGTTGGTTTAATAATGTGGATTTTATTTAATAAAATCAATTTCCTTTTGTGTCTACATGCCTTACTTTCAGCATGAATTCTTTTTTCTCACTTACCTTCTTCCATTTAAAACCGGGTCACAGAGGGAGCATACTGAGTGGAGAATCCCAAACTGTCCTCTACCCAGTCACCTCCACCAGCTCCTCGGGTAGGACCCCATGGCGTTCCCTGGAGATGTACTTCCTCCAGGTTGTCCTGGGTCGACCCGGGGGCCTCCTGCTAGCAGGACGTACCTGAAACACCTCCCCAGGGAGGTGAGGTGTCCAGGAGGCATCCTGACAAGATGCCTGAACCACCTCCAATGGCTCCTTTTGATACGGAGGAGCAGTGGTTCTACCTCAAATCTCCTGGATGTCCAAGCTCTCTAAGGCTGAGCCTGGACGTCCTGCGGAGAAAACTCATTTCGGCCACTTGTATCCGTGATCTCGTTCTTTTGGTCATTACCCAAAGCTCATGGCCATAGGCGAGGATTGGGATGTAGATCGACCGGTAAATCGAGAGCGTTGCTTTCCGGCTCAGCTCCTTCTTCACCACAACAGACCGGTTCAGCGTCCATCACTGCAGACGCTGCCCCAATCTGCCTGTCGATCTCCCTCCTTCCCTCGTGAACAAGACCCTGAGAAACTAAACTCCTCCACCTAAGGTACGACCTTCTTGTTTACTTTCAATGACATTAAAATGTTGATAAACTTGACTAATACATATTCAAATGTAATAATAGATAGACTAACCAACAGTGACAAACCAAGCACAGATTTTATTGTAAAATGACAAAGTCAGTATCACACGCTCCCTTTTTTATTTTAGACTGGTTTTTCCGTTTGTCACTGGATAGAAATAACTGTGTGTCAACTGGATGCTTGGAGAGGAATAAACTACAAACTGCCTGATCAGGTTTGATTTCAGTCTGTTGTTTTCTAAACACTCTGGATCACCAGGTTTATCAGTGTAAACACAGGCAGGTGAAACGCCAGGTGGTTTGTTTCTGCAGAGCGAATCAGAAGAGGAGAGGTGGAGCTCAGTGAAGCTGGTGGAGGTGAGTCAGAGTCAGTCTGCTGCGGGTGGTGAGTAACGGAGTGAAAACAAAAGGCAGCATCCATGGTTACCAGGTTACTAAGGCAACAAAGGCAGCACAATGAAGTGGTCCCAACTCAGTGTTCAATGTAAAATAATTACAGTAGAAGAGCCTGAGGTCATTTTGTTCTCATCTGGATTGTAATACAAGAGACAATAAGCTGCAGATAAAATCCTTCATGTCCACTTGTTCCAAACCATCGATGGTTCATTGAAACCAGCAGCAGGAGACCAGACCTGATCCCTCAACTCATCTGCTCTCCAGCAGTTCATCACATCAACACTCTATAAAACCACTGACAGTTAGGACTCACTGTTTTATGCCATGTTGGAGCTTGTTTTAATTTCCAGAGAAAAATCAGAACTTGAACTTTGTCATGCCTTTAGGGAGGTTTTAGGACAAGATGAAGAGTGATGACCATTATCACTTTGTGTGTCAGTCTGAGACTTTACCTCTCTAATAATGAAAAGTGAATATACACAGAGCTGTATTTGCCCCTACCGATTTAGCTGTTCTTAAATGTTTCAGCCTGAGTAAACAGAAAATACTGTCCCTTTATTAAAGAAAGGAAACTAACCCTAACTAACCTGACCCTGTTTGAAAAGGTAATTACCCCCTTTGTTAAATCATGAATTAACTGGGAATAACCACATTATTTATAAAACTGAGTTCAGCTCCACTAACTACACCCAGACCTGATCACTACCAGACCTGATCACCACCAGACCTGATCTCTACCAGACCTGATCACTATCAGACCTGATCACTGTTAGACCTGATCACTACCAGACCTGATCACTACCAGACCTGATCACTGTTAGACCTGATCACTACCAGACCTGATCACTGTCAGACCTGATCTCTACCAGATGATCACTACCAGACCTGATCACTGTCAGACCTGATCACTAGACCTGATCACTACAGACCTGATCACTACCAGACCTGATCACTACCAGACCTGATCACTAGACCTGATCACTCTAGACCTGATCACTACAGACCTGATCACTGTCAGACCTGATCACTGTTAGACCTGATCACTACCAGACCTGATCACTACCAGACCTGATCACTACCAGACCTGATCACTACCAGACCTGATCACTACCAGACCTGATCACTACCAGACCTGATCACTGTCAGACCTGATCACTGTTAGACCTGATCACTGTCAGACCTGATCACTACCAGACCTGATCACTACCAGACCTGATCACTACCAGACCTGATCACTACCAGACCTGATCACTACTAGACCTGATCACTACCAGACCTGATCACTACCAGACCTGATCACTACTAGACCTGATCACTACTAGACCTGATCACTACCAGACCTGATCACTACCAGACCTGATCACTGTCAGACCTGATCACTACCAGACCTGATCACTGTCAGACCTGATCACTGTCAGACCTGATCACTACCAGACCTGATCACTACCAGACCTGATCACTACCAGACCTGATCACTACCAGACCTGATCACTGTCAGACCTGATCACTGTCAGACCTGATCACTACCAGACCTGATCACTACCAGACCTGATCACTACCAGACCTGATCACTACCAGACCTGATCACTGTTAGACCTGATCACTACCAGACCTGATCACTACCAGACCTGATCACTGTCAGACCTGATCACTACCAGACCTGATCACTGTCAGACCTGATCACTACTAGACCTGATCACTACCAGACCTGATCACTACCAGACCTGATCACTACCAGACCTGATCACTACTAGACCTGATCACTGTCAGACCTGATCACTGTTAGACCTGATCACTACTAGACCTGATCACTACCAGACCTGATCACTGAGACCTGATCACTACCAGACCTGATCACTGTCAGACCTGATCACTACCAGACCTGATCACTGTCAGACCTGATCACTGTCAGACCTGATCACTGTTAGACCTGATCACTTCCAGACCTGATCACTACCAGACCTGATCACTACTAGACCTGATCACTACTAGACCTGATCACTACCAGACCTGATCACTACTAGACCTGATCACTACTAGACCTGATCACTGTCAGACCTGATCACTGTTAGACCTGATCACTGTCAGACCTGATCACTACCAGACCTGATCACTGTCAGACCTGATCACTGTTAGACCTGATCACTGTCAGACCTGATCACTACCAGACCTGATCACTGTCAGACCTGATCACTACCAGACCTGATCACTGTCAGACCTGATCACTACTAGACCTGATCACTACCAGACCTGATCACTACCAGACCTGATCACTACCAGACCTGATCACTGTCAGACCTGATCACTGTTAGACCTGATCACTGTCAGACCTGATCACTACCAGACCTGATCACTACCAGACCTGATCACTACCAGACCTGATCACTACCAGACCTGATCACTGTTAGACCTGATCACTACTAGACCTGATCACTGTCAGACCTGATCACTGTCAGACCTGATCACTACCAGACCTGATCACTATCAGACCTGATCACTACCAGACCTGATCACTGTCAGACCTGATCACTGTCAGACCTGATCACTGTCAGACCTGATCACTACCAGACCTGATCACTGTCAGACCTGATCACTGCCAGACCTGATCACTACCAGACCTGATCACTGTCAGACCTGATCACTGTCAGACCTGATCACTGTTAGACCTGATCACTGTCAGACCTGATCACTACCAGACCTGATCACTGTCAGACCTGATCACTACCAGACCTGATCACTACCAGACCTGATCACTACCAGACCTGATCACTACCAGACCTGATCACTACCAGACCTGATCACTGTCAGACCTGATCACTGTTAGACCTGATCACTACCAGACCTGATCACTGTCAGACCTGATCACTACCAGACCTGATCACTACTAGACCTGATCACTACCAGACCTGATCACTACCAGACCTGATCACTACCAGACCTGATCACCACTAGACCTGATCACCGTCAGACCTGATCACTGTCAGACCTGATCACTGTCAGACCTGATCGCTGTTAGACCTGATCACTACCAGACCTGATCACTACCAGACCTGCTCACTACCAGACCTGATCACTACTAGACCTGATCACTACTAGACCTGATCACTACTAGACCTGATCACTACTAGACCTGATCACTACCAGACCTGATCACTACCAGACCTGATCACCACTAGACCTGATCACCGTCAGACCTGATCACTGTCAGACCTGATCACTGTCAGACCTGTAGGATTAATAAATCACTTCAACTGCAGGACTCACTGGGTTCAAGTTAAGGTCAGAGGTCATGATTCAGCAATAAGAAAGAGACGGGACAATAATGTCCTCCATCAGAGAGTTCAAAGGTCAAAAACCTCTCCTGACCAAAAACAACACAAAGACCCATCTGATATTAGATAAAAACATCTTGATGCTCCCAAAGACTCCTGGGTAAATATTCTGTCAGCTGATGAGACAAAAGTAAGTAGTAAGTAAAGTTTATTTATATAGCGCCTTTCACAGATATACTGTACATCACTAAGCACTTTACAACATAAACTGCAAAACAAAACAGATTTGGGGGTACCAGCAGGGGGATCTACATTGTAAATTATGAGATTATGTGGGACACTGACTTGGGCAAAAGACAAAAATTTGAGCAGAACTATATTGGGGCAAACTTTAATACAATATTTTGGCAAAATAATAAAAGGGAAACAATGTGAGCAGAAGAAAAGGTAACAAAAGGGAGGGAGGGAGGAGCATGTTACTCACACACAACAACCAAAAAAACACATCAAGGAGGGTGGGTGGGTCAGGAGCTCACTTTCAGCAAAGATAAAGGAGATGTTAAGATGAGAGCATAGAAAAGAAGGGGGGCCGAGCATCCGCTTCATTCACTCTGGTGAGTGGGGGTTATAGTCCTCAGGGTTCCCAGACAAGAGAGCAGAATGTGTTCTGGAACAGGCAGTGCCATGTTTGTTTCAGCTGCCTTACAGTCTGTTTCACTGGCTTCTTCCCTTCCAAATTCCAAATACTGGCCATCCCCACCTGATCCGTGAAGTTCGACACATCAATTGTAATCTGCTCTGCGCCAGAGTTCGTTTGCAGCCAGTCCTACAAGGCAAGCTGAACTTTCTGGAAGGTGTGTGTCCCTTTCCGCCTGAAGGTGTGTGTCCCGTTCCGCCTGAAGGTGTGTATCCCGTTCCGCCTGAAAGGTGTGTGTCCCGTTCCGCCTGAAGGTGTGTGTCCCGTTCCGCCTGAAGGTGTGTGTCCCGTTCCACCTGAAAGGTGTGTGTCCCGTTCCACTAGAGCTGGAGCGAAGCGTCAATGACGTTGACGAATCAATTTTTAAAAAACGTCGATGTCAAATCCGGAAGCCGACGCATCGCGTGCACTCACCACACGCACGCGAGGAACCAAAACAAAGCCGCATGGAGAACAGAACTCAGTCTCTAACAGCTTTCAGGCTCAGCAGTTTGCACTCCCAAGCTCTACATGTCTCCAGAACACAACCCGCCGCCCAACCTCTAAGTTTTAGGAATACTTTAAACGCAGCAAAGGACAGAAACCTGCTCCAGTGGTGGAAGGAGAATGAAAAGAAGACTCACCGCCCTGGCTGTGATGGTAAAATCCTGCTACATGTACCTTCTGAACGTTTGTTCTCAGATTGTAAGATAAACAATGCTAGCCTCACCAAAGAGCAAAAAATTCCTCCACAGCAGGCTTCACCAAATGCAGGTCCGATCCCAGACCCAGATCCGTTCTGACCGGGAAAACCCAGAACCTGGTCCTGCAGAGGGGGGGGGGCAGTCAGGGAAAGACCCAAGCGCTCCTGAGGAGCTACAAGGGCCCGCGGTTAGCTCGACACCTGGCTCGCCCCCTGCCCTCGAACTGGACCGAACCATGCGGTTCGGTTCTTGGTTCGGGTTGGAGGTGGCGGTGACCGTCCGGTCAACGGTGCTCGCGCCTCTCGCCACGGGAGCGTGCGCCGCTCGTCTAGCTGTGTTTCTCAGTAGCTGTGACTTAAACAATATTAACACTAAAACCACATATTTATCTGTCAATGTCTTTATCAGAAGTTAGTCTTCCTTTAACTTCAGTTGTTTTCAGAGACTCACATTAAATACTAATAACCTCCAAAAGTAGTTTCTTTAGCCAAATATAAATGTAACCGACTCCTCCTGTTCTACAGCGACTCAGAGGATAATACAGAGGAGGTGATGAGGGAGGAACACAGTCCTATATTGCACACACTAACAGAATAGTAGTTCAGTTTCATTTTGGGACTATGAAATAGTTTAACTAACACACTCAGGAATGTTTGCTATGAACTGCACAGTGTTTGTTTTTGCTCTGCAGTTTTTAAATCTTTAAAACAAGAGAGATTTATGTCAAACTGCAGCTCTTCCTTAGAAACTGTCATTTTATTTTGTGTTAAACACTCAGGAATGTCCATACTGTGCACCTGACAGTGTTTTGTTTAGTACTATAACTTAGTATTTTTTCCCAACCTTTAAACTAGTTATTGTACTGTAAAAGAGTAAATACTGACAGATCTTCCAGTTTGTAGAACACTGCTTTGATTCTGTTTTAAGAAGAAGATGTTTGGCTTTGGAAAACAGCTGTACATTTAAGTAATTTATTACTGGGGGGGGGGGGTATCTATTTGAAATTTTATGGTTTTTATTAATCGTGCAACAGAAAAATAATCGTTAGAATAATCGTCTAATTATCCATCAGAATAGTCGACTATTCGATAAAATAATCGCCCGAATAATCGTTTTAAAAATAATCGGTTTCCCCCAGCCCTACGTTCCACCTGAAGGTGTGTGTCCTGTTCCACCTGAAGGTGTGTGTCCTGTTCCACCTGAAGGTGTGTGTCCCGTTCCACCTGAAGGTGTGTGTCCCGTTCCTCCTGAAGGTGTGTGTCCCGTTCCATCTGAAGGTGTGTGTCCCGTTCCTCCTGAAGGTGTGTGTCCC
This sequence comes from Callopanchax toddi, assembly GCA_006937965.1. NCBI lineage: Eukaryota > Metazoa > Chordata > Actinopteri > Cyprinodontiformes > Nothobranchiidae > Callopanchax > Callopanchax toddi. The sequence goes on along the minus strand of SSNR01000111.1, from coordinate 614,842 downwards.
GTTCCATCTGAAGGTGTGTGTCCCGTTCCTCCTGGAGTCAAACTAACTCTGTGTTTCATCCTAACAGTCAGACATGGTGGTGGTAGTGTGATGGTCTGGTCTTCAGGATCTGGACCACTGGCTGGAACTGATGGAACCATGAATTCTACTGACTACCAGGAAATCCTGAAGGATCCACAGAGACGTCAGAGACTGATCACTAGTTATCTCTAACCAGGACTTTACCTGTTGTAATGTTTAGGGAGCAAAGGTTTTTCAGTCAGGGCCAGACTGGTTTGGATAGATCAGCTTCATTTAGAAACTTCATTTGGCGTTCACTTGTGTTATCTTTGTTTAATATTTAAATTTGTTTGATGATCTGCATCTTTTAAGTGGGACAAACAATCAGGATAGGGGCAAACATTTTTTCATACAACCGTATATCATCATACGTCTGGGAGAAGTTATTACTGGTTACTAACAGGTGCACAGTTCAATCAACTCTAATTAGAGTTAAGAAGCCATCATCAGTGGAACTCCCCATATTTATTTAACCATAGCAAGCACAGGAAAAAATAAAGTTAGCATACAAGTCTGGAATGAAGATAATTATCTACCCTCAGCCAGGGCGGCCCAGCAGTATGCAGTACCAGCACTTTCACATTTTACCACTCAGTACTACTACCTGTATACTGTGCAGTACCAGCACTTTCACATTTTACCACTCAGCATACCGGGACTTTTTCCAGTGTTATGTCAAAAAGATTTTGAGAAAACACAGATTTCCTTAAGTCAGAGTTAACATACTCAGAGTTATACAGAACCTGCTTTCTGAACACCTCAGAAGTGAAAGATCAATCATGAAACTCCGACACCACATCTGGGACTTTTAAAGATTTCACACAGTTACTTCTAAAGGGGAACTGGGAAGAACAGGTTAGAGTTTGCAGCTCTATATAAAGATCTTTACTGAGATAAGACTATTTTATTCATCTCACTAATTGGACTTTTTAATGTGATTTAATCACAAAGTTTCATCAAGTTTAAATCTCTGTAGGGCAACAAATAAAAAACCCTTTATGCTGAGTCCTTTTGCAAAATGCTATAAAATCTCCCAAGCCTAATTTTAGGTATCATAAAAACCACTAACACGTCTTATTTTCCTTCATATAAAGCTGAAGTAAGGCTCGGGGCTGCGTACCCTTGAAAGCACGTTTTCCATGTAGAAGACACAGGAAACCGTGGCATACAGTCACACTGTTGCCATCTACGGCAACAATGACAAATGTGTTGGGTAATAACTGAGAGACTTCCCCAGCACTCACGAGGTTGTTAGGTCACTTCTGCTCTTCTAGCTGCAGCAGGGTGAGTTATCACTGACCTCTGAATAAAAGTGAGCATCTCAAAGCAGCTGATCTGGTGTCAGTCAGCAGCTGATGCTCATCAAGCTGGAAATGGAAACATCCGGTTGCTGAACCTTGGTTTTAGAGAACCTAGTAAAATATTCATAGACACATTGGAGAAAGTGGAACTGCTTTTATCACCTGATGATGCAAAGTGGTGATGATATTTTTGCCTGAGTCTGCATCAGCTAGGAAAATATCTTTGAACCACTACATGGATGTTAATGAAACATTCAGAAAGTAATTATTTGATATAAATCTAACACTGGTTGACTGATAGAGCCAACATAATTCAAGAAAATGTGTCAAAGTGAATTTTACCACTTCACTTTCTGCCTTATATTTTTCTAGCAGTGTGCTGATTTAAAATGTCTTTTTTAGATAATCCTGTTGTCAGTCCAGGGCTGTACAGTGCGACATATATGTCGCATGTGCGATAAAACAAAATGTCTGTGCTACAAACTATTTTTAGACGTAGCACTTTTGCGATCAGGGTTTCCTCTACATGTTAATTGATCGTGGTGCACCGCCACACCATCAGAATTAACTTAATATATATATATTTTAAAAACAATGTCAGGTGGCCTCAGCGGGTCTCCAACCTTGCGCTAGAACGCAGTGCAGAGCATCTTGCCTGGCAGCACAACGCGCTGCATCTGCTGGCTCGGGCACGTCCTTCGTCTCCGTTTTGATCATCTGACCAGAGCCATTCTGCATTTTGACCCGAGGGCCGCAGCCTGGAGACGACCACGACCTAAACCCCGGCCGCACCCGATGGTTCCATGTCGTTGCGGGCGACCTCCCAACAATCCGGAGTTGCCGTCATGCCGTGGCGCAGCTAGCACAAGATTGCCAGTACTGGAAACACCCAGGCTCAACGCACTGGTGCGGGACGACACCCGACCCTTCGCAGGAGCCATGATGATGATGATGATGAAACAATGTAAAGCATATTAAATATATATAGCCTATATTTGCGCACTTGTATGGATTAAAGTTCTGCGTCGAGTCGACTGGCGAGTCTAGTGACGGAGTTCCATCAGTTCTAGCTGTTTGGAAAAAAACTTTGTGACTCTGAAAGTCTCCCTGTGCTTCAGACACACATTAAACCAGAGGAACTAATAAATCTGAATGGGTCACACTGATGTCTGTTAACGAGTCCACGGTCCGAGTCAGGGGGAGACGAGGCTTCACACCGGAGTCTGACCCTGCTGAACGCAGCTCAGCCCCAGGGGCGTATCTAGAACTTTTTTCTTGGGGGGTCCAGGCAGGTGCAAAGAAGGGTGGCTCAGTAAAAGGTTATTATATTTAAATGCTCTGCAGTCTTGGACTGCAATGGACAGCAGACCAAAGTTTTAATAACATTTATTTACTGAAGTAAAATCTGTTTAGCAAGAACTACGCAGCAGATTCAAAATCAGGAGACAAATGAACATTTTAAAACATCACAGTCTCACTGTACACCATAAAAACTGTCTGCCTGTGAATTTGCTTTCAACATTAAAATTATTAATAATAAATTTAACTTATATAGCACTTTATGTTTCACAATCTCAAAGTGCTACAGAGCAGAAGCTTAAAATAGATGAGTCAAAGTTCATAAAATAAGTACTATAAAGTAGAATTATAACAGTTTCTGCATTTTATTAATAAATCAAAGATTATAACAGCTGAAAACATCTGTTTTTGTGGTTTTGTGCACATTTCTCAGCTCACACTCGCACTTTGAAAAAAATCTACACTAATTTGAATGAATAAATGTTCTTCTTGAAATTACATTGACATATAAACATGTTTGAAGATATTTCTTGTTATTGTGTTTTCACAATAAGCACTTTCTCAGTGTGTTAAAACGATGGGTACTAATTTTGGCTTTAGAGATTGTAGCTGAATTTTTATGCTGGTGCTACAACTTTTTGTTCTGTGCTACAAAACCTGCAACCTTTGTAGCACCAGTGCTATGAGCTAAAAAAGTTAACGTACAGCCCTGCAGTCTCCTGAACTCCAGCTTGGCTTAGAACTGGCATTACATTCAGTTCAATTCAAATCTATTTCTACAGATCCAGTTTAGAACAAGTCACCTCTGAACAAAGCAACAAGTCCACATTCTGTCAGGTCCAGATCAGGTCGACTGTTTACAGTCAATGTGATTCAGTTGTAATAAAGAGATTATTATAAAATAATAATCAGTCAGATTGTCTCGTTATAGAGGAAGCAGCTGATTGGACTGAAACTGTAATCCTCCAGGAAGAACCAGGATCAGGGTGGGCAGAGCATAATGCCTCGACCCACTGGGACCTGAGAGGACAGGATAGAGACAGACAGAAGGACTGGACCAGTCATCGTTTCTGTAGCGTTTAGAATAACTGGTAGCTACATCCTCTTCTAATAAATATTACACTCATTTAAAGATTAAGATGAGAAGTTATGAACTGTAACATTTAACCTTAGGAAATGGATAATATTATTGAAGTTATCTTTAGGTTCTTTTGAAGTGGTAACAGTGAATTGAATACCTTATTAATAATGTGAAGCTGAGACAAGGTCAAGATTGAACAATCATTTAATTTGTAAAACCTAAGAACACAGACAGGTAAAACAGTTTGGAGGTTTGATGTAAACACAATTAATATTCTTAAACATGATGAAGATGTTTAAAGATGGTTTTAATTGTGAGGTTAACGGACCGTAGCATATGTTTTAATTAGAGGTGTCAGATTAGCGCGTTAATTACGATTAATTAATTACAGCCCTAATTAACGCGTTATTTTTTTAAATCGCGTTAATCGCATTTTTAATCGCTTGACCGGTCAAGACCGTTTTAGAAAATAGGTTTTTAACTGATTGACAGACTGCAGAATCAGAACCATGGAGCAGCATGATGTCTCCAAACGGTGCGCTCTCCGCTTCTCTCTCTCTCTCTCTCTCTCTCTCTCTCTCTCTCTCTCTCTCTCTCTCTCTCTCTCTCTCTCTCTCTCTCTCTCTGTCCGACCTGAAATAATTAACGTATTGGTATGAAGGTATATGCCTGACATTAATCAGAGAGCACAGATTAATCGGGCTGAAATTGAGACCTCTAGTGATAAACAGAGCAGCTCTCAGCATCAGCTGTTTTTTTTTTTTACCGCAACGAGCAGGTGTCCGTCAGACGCGATCAGAAACATCAATTAAGTGATTTATTCAGCCGTTCTGATGGTCAGGTTGTGTTTAAACGAGATCAGTGTGAAAATGTTAATGCCTGTCTGAGAGAAGTGTATAAAGTGTGTAGTGAGGGGTTTTACAGGCTTAAAACTTCTGGAATTATTGTAAAAATATATAACTGATTCTTGGTGGATTTCACTGCATCTGTGGGTTATTTTTAGAACATAACTCACAGAACAAACAAGGAATCACTGTATAGGCACATTTGCTTAAACAAAAGTGACATTGACAAATACACTTATTTTCAATTGCATTTTTGGGCCCACCCATTTTTTATTAGGCCCGGCCGAAAATCTATTTCTGGCTACGCTACTGGTTTAGATGTCTCATGAGGCATAAAAGAAATGCTCAGTTTAATGTAATCAACATAAACGTGATATGAGATTTCTTTGAAAGAGCTCAGGTTGTGCTACATTTTGTGCAGGTAGATAAGGACGTTAGAAAGGTGCTCCAGAGAACTAAATGTAACAAGAGTCCTGGTCCAGACCAGGTCTCTGGGCACCTCCTCCAGCACTGTGCTGACCAGCTCTCGGGGGTCTTTTGTCACATTTTTAAGAGGTCTCTGGAGGAGCAAAGAGTCCCTGCTCTATGGAAAAAATCCACTATTATTCCTGTACCCAAAAACAAGTCCCCTCAGGACATTAGTGATTTTAGACCAGTGGCTCTAACGTCTCTAGTTATGAAAGCTTTTGAAAAACTGATGAAGATGAAGCTGGTCAAATCCACTGAAGGCAAGTTAGATCCTTTCCAGTTTGCTTACCGGAGTGACAGAGGGGTTGAAGATGCAGTTTTAACTCTTCTTAACCTAACTCTTAAACACACTGATGGCCTCGGTTCTTATGCTCATTTACTGTTTTTAGACTTTTCATCTGCTTTTAACACAATCCAGCCCCACATTTTAGCCGATAAATTATTGACTAATTTTAACCTAAGTCCAGCTGTTGTTGGATGGGTTTTAGATTTTCTTGTCGACCGATCACAGCGTGTCCGGGTGAATGGTTCCATGTCTTATGAGGCTTTTTCCTCCACGGGTTCTCCTCAGGGTTGCGTTCTCTCTCCTTTACTGTATATCTTGTACACCAATGACTGCCAGAGTCACCACACAGGACGACACATTCTAAAGTTTGCAGATGACACAGTTATTGTCAGCCTGTTGAAGGGGGAGGACGACTCACCGGGTCAGGTGGTGGAAGACTTTGTCGAGTGGTGTGACAAGTCCTACCTAAAACTTAATGTCACTAAAACTAAAGATCTGTGTGTAGATTTTAGAAAGAAGTCCAGTCCACCACCTGCAGTTATCATCAGAGGAGAACCAGTGGAGCGTGTTCAGCACTATAAGTACCTGGGTGTTGTCATTGACCAGAACCTGGCATTCAGGGAAAACTCAGATAAGGTCATCAAAAAAGCAAATCAAAGGCTGTACTTCCTCCGCAAATTAAATCAATTTGGAGTGTGTAAGAAACTGATGACCATGTTCTATTGTTCCATGATTGAATCCGTCCTGACATTCGCTTTTATCACTTGGTTTGGGAACCTATCTGAAGGAGAAAAAAACAGGATGAAACATATAGTAAAGGTGGCCAGTAAAATTATGGGTATCAAATTACCTGATTTGACACAGACATTCTTAAAGAGAGTCTCACAGAGAGCTAAGGTCATCCTCCACTCCCCTCATCATCCACTGCAGGGAGAGTTTGAGCTCCTCCCATCAGGAAGAAGGTACCGGCAGCCCAAAGCGAGGACCAATAGATGGAAACACTCCTTTATAACTCAGGCCATCATTCAACTGAACTTAAAACGGGAGTAGGTTCGATTGTTTTAGGTCTTTTAGTCTGATGGTTTTAATTTTGATTTTTATTGATTTGTGATGATATTTGCTTTTAACCCAGTATTTTATTTTTTATTTATTATGTTTTTATTTTTAAATGTTTTTAAATGCTTTTACTGTTTTTACTAATTGTGTCTGGGATTGTGTTTCATGTTCACCTGTCTGCAAGATGAATTTCCCTACGGGGACTTCTATAATAAAGTGAAGTGAAGTGAAGTGAACCTAAAAGTGCAGTCGTGCTGACCTTTGACCCTTCCCGGGGGACTACGGGTCTGAAACTCGGTGTAGAAACTACAGTCCATGCCCTGATGCATCATCTCAAATTTCAGAACCCTGGCTCAAAGCGTTTGTGAGTTATTCACATAAATAGGAGTGGCAGGCCTAAAAGTGCAGTCGTGCTGACCTCTGACCCTTCCCAAGGGATCACGGGTCTTAAAATCGGTGGAGTTTCTCCAGCCCATGCCCCGATGCGTAATCTCAAAGGTCAGATCTCTGGCTCAAAGCGTTGGTGAGTTATTCACAAAAAGAAGCGTTTGAGGCCTGTAAAGCCTGGTAGAGTGCCGGACGGCTGACCTCTGACCTTTCCCGAGGGACCATGGGTCTGAAACTCGGCGGAGTTACTACAGTCTGTGCCCTGATGCCTAATCTCATATTTCAGAACCCTGGCTCAAAGCGTTTGTGAGTCATTCACATAAATGGGAGTGGCAGGCCTAAAAGTGCAAGCGTGCTGACCTCTGACCCTTCCCAAGGGACCACGGGTCTGAAACTTGGTGGAGTTACTACAGTCTGTGCCCCAATGCATATTCTCAAATTTCAGACCCCTGGCTCAAAGCCTTGATGGATTATAGGGGTGGAAAGGCTCCAGTGTCAGTCAGGTCACTTTTTAGCACCTGTCTCTTTGGCCGCAGCACGAAGACCTTTGACCCTAGGGGCCCCATATTCAGAGCAGGCAACCCCCCTGAGCCAGTGAACCAGAAACCGGGTGATAAAAAGCCAAAAACCCTGTAGAAAATTTTAACCCCGTACTCAAATCATGAACATTGGGCCCTGTTAGACTTAAAGCCCCTGACACCCTCTGTGCTCAGGGGGTGGGTATGGAGGACATGTCTTTCCCAAGGTGGCACAAGTCAGAAATTTTAATATGTTTTTCGGGGGCCCAAGACGAGCAGAAAAGCACCACTTTGGTCCCCAACGGGCCAGTTCTTTTCGAATGGCGGGGAGGTGAAAGGTCGCCTTTTGCAAATTTTCTCTAGCTGCCGTTGCCACAAAAATGGACCAAACTGCGTGAAACTTGTTGTGCTGCTCCCACTCCAGGCCTAGATCAGGCTCCCAAAGTCAGTCAGATGAAAATATTTTGCTTCATTCTCTGCTCTAGTGGTGAGATGTGAGTTTTTGAACATCTAAACTGACTTGCAAAAATGCGTCCCACCCCAAAAAAATTTCACCAGCCGCCATTGCTTACTAATAAAGTTTAAAAAAAGTCTTAAAAGAAAAGTCCGTGTTTGAACATAGCAGCAGATTCAACATGAAATAAATGACGTATATACCAGAAGGTGGCTGACTAAAAATAATTTTCACATCCGTCTCTTGTAACAAATGGACTTGATTTTGATTACTCACCTTTCTTGTTGCAAATCTCGTCTTATGTGTGCCGTAAATGCAGGAAATGCCGCAAAACTGTCGTAAAGATGTAACTTTCCTAATTTATACACCATAATATTAATAAAATAGTAATTTAAGCTTCAATTTTTATCATAAGCAGAACTTAGTGGCATTAAATTGACATAAAATGGTTTCCTGGAAACAAGTTCAAAAGCTATGGCTGTATTTTTATAATAGTTTCATGTACATTTGTAATAACGTGGATTTATTACAAATAAAATGTAGAGATTTAAATAAAGAAAATTACAATGAATTTTAATAAAGGCGTGTGCACACATTTACACTAGCATTAGTGAATAACATAATAGGCACCAGTCTGTAATTTGCATTACAGTTGAGTACAGGGACACAAACATCAAACTATCAAAGTTAGATATATTTTTTAAAAGTGTGGTTAAACGTTTTTTTAATCAGGAATCTCAGAAAATAACTTCCTAAAACTTATCCTCCTGAGACCTACCAGTTCATTTTTGTTCTTTGTAGGGGACATCATTCTCAGACCTCTGTGTCAAACATAATTTTTGCAATCTGAGTTAGTCCCACTGTACTCTAAAGAGGACATCCTGGGCTTTCACCTGATGCATCATTTGTGGGGATGTGGCACACAGAGCACATGCACAGTCATTTCAAAATGGCAGAAATCCCAACATCCAAATTTTTGTGAGCAGGGAAGGTAAATTATCATTCTTTTAAGAAAAATTATGTAGCTGTTGCTAATAATGACATTTCGTCTGTAATATGAAAAGCTTAAGCTTATTTTTTTTACAAAATTTTAGAATTAATTCAAACCCTGTCAAAGCTAAACTTTTTTCAATGTCCTTTATAGGGGACAGCGGGACTTGGTAATGTCTATTTTAAACTACTTTCCATGCTTTAGGAAGCAGATTGCTAAGTGAGACAGAAAGGTTTACTGAGGATTGTGGAAGGGGAGTCAGACATAGAACTACAAGGAGATGAGGAAGAGGAAGGCCTGGCCACCAGGTTTATCTGACCACCACCACATCCATCTGACCACCACCAGGTCCACCTGACCACCACCAGGTCTCTCTGACCACCACCAGGTCTCTCTGAAACCCACCACATCCATCTGACCACCACCAGGTCCACCTGACCACCACAAGGTCCCTCTGACTACCACTAAGTCTCTCTTACCACCACCACATCCATCTGACCACCACCAGGTCCATTTGACCACCACCACATCCACCTGACCACCACCAGGTTTATCTGACCACCACCAGGTCCATCTGACAACCACTAGGTCCCTCTGACCACCACCACATCCATATGACCACCACCAGGTCTTTCTGACCACCACCAGGTCCCTCTAAACACGACCACATCCATCTGACCACCACCAGGTCCATCTGACCACCACCAGGTCCATCTGACCACCACCAGGTCCATCTGACCACCACCAGGTCCCTCTGACCACCACCAGGTTCCTTTGACCACCACCAGGTCCCTCTGACCACCACCAGGTCCTCTAAACACGACCACATCCATCTGACCACCACCAGGTTTATCTGACCACCACCAGGTCCCTCTGACTACCACTAAGTCTCTCTTACCACCACCACATCCATCTGACCACCACCAGGTCCCTCTGACCACCACCACATCCATCTGACCACCACCAGGTCCATCTGACCACCACCAGGTCCATCTGACCACCAACAGGTCCATCTGACCACCACCAGGTCCCTCTGACCACCACCACATCCATCTGACCACCACCAGGTCCCTCTGACCACCACCACATCCATCTGACCACCAACAGGTCCGTCTGACCACCACCACATCCATCTGACCACCAACAGGTCCATCTGACCACCACCAGGTCCCTCTGACCACCACCACATCCATCTGACCACCACCAGGTCCCTCTGACCACCACCACATCCATCTGACCACCAACAGGTCCATCTGACCACCACCAGGTCCCTCTGACCACCACCAGCTCCATCTGACCACCACCAGGTCCCTCTGACCACCAACAGGTTTCTTTGACCACCACCAGGTCCACCTGACCACCACCAGGTCTCTCTGAACACCACCACATGCACCTGACCACCACGAGGTCCATCTGACCACCACCAGGTTCATCTGACCACCACCAAGTCCATTTGACCACCACCACATCCATCTGACCAATACCAGGTCTATCTGACCACCAACAGGTCCATCTGACCACCACCAGGTCCCTCTGACCACCACCAGGTTTCTTTGACCACCACCAGGTCTCTCTGACCACCACCAGGTCTCTCTAAACACGACCACATCCATCTGACCACCAACAGGTCCATCTGACCACCACCAGGTCCCTCTGACCACCACCAGGTTTCTCTGACCACCACCAGGTCTCTCTGACCACCACCAGGTCTCTCTAACCACCACCACATCCATCTGACCACCACCAGGTCCACCTGACCACCACCAGGTCCCTCTGATGACCACCAGCTCCATCTGACCACCACCAGGTTTATCTGACCACCACCAGGTCCATCTGACAACCACTAGGTCCCTCTGACCACCACCACATCCATATGACCACCACCAGGTCCTTCTGACCACCACCACATCCATCTGACCACCACCGCATCTATTTGACCACCAACAGGTCCATCTGACCACCACCAGGTCCATCTGACCACCACCAGGTCCATCTGACCACCACCAGCTCCATCTGACCACCACCAGCTCCCTCTGACCACCACCAGGTCCATCTGACCACCACCAGCTCCATCTGACCACCACCAGCTCCCTCTGACCACCACCAGGTCCCTCTGACCTCCACCAGTTCTCTTTGACCACCACCAGGTCTCTCTGACCTGACCTGAAGTGAAGCAACATTCTATAACAAGCAAGTCCTGATGTCCATTGTAAGATACATTTGATAAAACTAAAAAAAATTTATGAAAAAAATAATTATTGCAATAAATTTCTTTCAACTTCATTAGCTAAACTATCAAAAAAAATCTACATATGTAAACCTTTTTTCTTCTGGGTCTCAGGAGATTAAGGAAGTGAAAACATGTTGTTTAGGTGACAGCCAATCACGTTTTCATTCCAAAATGGCCGCTAAAAGAACTACAGGAAGTGTACAGGAACTACAAGTGTGTATACTCACTTCCTGGCGTGTGTATACTTGTAGTACAGGGACCCACCAGTAGGGGACCGCCACTGAGCACACATACCTCACACACACTTTTCTTGTTTTTGCAACCTTGTGGGACAAATGAAAAAAAGCAGGAGGCATATAAGGAGAGTGTCCCAAGCTGCTTGAGAATGGTTTCCCGAGCAAGGTCCTGGATTTTGGTCCCTACAAGGTAGGTGGGCCCTACACTGTTGTTGTGCTCCCGTGAAAATGTCCGTTAACCGTAATAAAGACAAGTACACACACACACACAAAGGTGTGTGATTTTAATCCGTCAAATGACCGAAAATGACGAAAAACGATCAGCTAGCATCATCGGTACCACCGGTTCCTCATAAATCCTGGAACCGTATTTGTTTTAGTACCGACTTGGTACAGAAGAACTGGGTTTTTTGACAACACTACTACTGGATACAAAAAACCCAAAACAATATTTACCTGTTTGCTGCAACTACGTAACATCCACACAGCTGCGGGCAGAGTGAAATCAGCTGGAGGCGGCCGCTATGCAAATTTGAAAAACCCTGCTGACCAATGGGGGCCCCCAGACACACCGGGCCCCTAGGCTTCAGCCATACCTAGCGTGTGCATTAATCCGGGCCTGCTATTGATAGTAATCATAACAACGAAATGTTTACAATAAATAAGTATAAAGAGCAGTGGCAGCCCATCCATAGGGGGCGCTCGGGCGCCGCCCCACCAGTCCCAAGAGGAAGAAGAAGAGAAATAGGGATCACAAAATATAAAAAAACTAACATAAAAATAAAACTAAACGAGCCATCCATTATATATACAATAAGTGCTGTGTATAATCTGCATTTAGGTGTAGTTTAGAAAGGTTTTCTTACTATTTTTTACTGGACCGATCGTGTCCACCGTCGTGTTTCTTTGGGTTCTACTGCGCATGTCTGGACGGGACGCCGTCCCAACATAGCGCATTGTTTTTTGCCCCTGACGCATGCGCACTGGCAAATTTTTCCTGACGCATGCGCACTGAGTGCAAAAAATAGGAGATCGCTCGGGACGCAGGTCTTCAGCGTCTCTGTGTGACATGCGCACAACAGCAGGAGTCTGGAGTGTTGCTCAGACCGAAACCGGAAGTTCTTGCTCTCTTTTTAATGGAGGGTAGAAAATGGATATTTATTCAAAGAATTCTTCTTTCCTGCTTGAAAACAAGCCGAATGATTCAATTTGTCCTGATTTCATCAACTCAATGGTGAGTGACTTCGTTTGTTTGTTTCTTTTTCTTAATGACTTTGTGTCTGTCACAGATTTTCCCATTCAAAAACCCCATAGGCGGAGCTAGCCGCGGCTAGCAGTGCTAAGTCCTGATGAGTGAATTTATACCTTAATGAGATGAAGACGAGACAAACATGGTTCTTTGGAGATGGGATGATAATGTAGTGGGTGGTGTCATGTGTAGCAATGGCTCTTTTTGCTGCAGCATGTGTATGTCTCTGTTTAGCTTCTGTCAGCAAACACAACCATTATTAAGTTGTTTCTCCTGACATCAAACGCCACAGGTGGTCTGAGACGTTCAAATAGTCTGACATTTCTACCTATTATGTGTGTCATCTGTCTGTCAAAAGTTATGAGCAGCTGAGCGTGCACTGAGAGTTGAGCGTATGCTCCTCAACACCTTGCTCCATCAGCCCAAAGTTGTGTGCACATTAGGTGACAGTCAGTCACCAGATGCTTCTGTGCTACATAAACTGTTTCACTCACAGCTCAGAAATGCCTTTCCGCGATGTCTCTTTTCACTCACAGGTTCTAACTTCTTCTCTCTTTTCACATTTACACGCTGTTTAGTTGTTTAGTGTGCGCACACATAATGCACGTTGTTTTGAAACTAAACACCATAAATGTGCAGGGACGTTTGGACAGACAGCAAGTGATCCCAATGTCCAACTTATTGACCTACTTTGTTAAAAGGTTAATATTTTTTTACTAAAATCTTTTTGAGTTTTTGTTGACTAAAACTGGTCTAAAACTATCACATATAGACATGATTGTTACATGTCCCACGTTTTGTGCTTCATCCTGCACCCAGGACTGTTTGCCTGCAGCCTGCTGCTCTGAGGAGCCTCTCAGCTGTGGCTGATCAGCAATCAGCTACTAGCCTAGTATAATAGACTGTCAGTTCTGCTCTGCAGACTTTGGTCTAGACACGCTTCATTGGAACCTCTGCAGCTCACTGATTGGTCCGGTCAGTCCCGTACCAGGTCAATCACAACACTCTAACGGGTTGGTGGGTGGGATTAATCGATGAAGTCAGAGGTCAGACTCTGAATTTAAACAACATGGCGGCAGCTCGGGAACCGCGTTCGTTTGAAACGTCTTTATCATCAATTTTGGACGATTTAGATTTGGATTTTTCTCTAAGACGTGAACAGATAGAGAAACTTAAGTCTTTTATTTTGAAAGAGGATTTATTGGCTGCTTTGCCGACAGGATACGGTAAAAGTTTAAAGGGACAAGAGGGAATATTTTAAATAAAAATAATCATGCATGGTCAGTTTTAAGTGATGAAGCATTTTAAATAAAAAAGAATGAAGCCACCAATGTATCATTCCATTATCTTGGACAGGCTGTGAGGTGTAAAATGTTCTGCAATTCGGGAACGAATTTCCCGCGCTGTCCTACGGATGTGATGTCAACTGACGCTTAATGCTCGCACTGGAGAGCTAGAAAAGTAATAAGAAATGTATATCCAGTAGATGGCAGCATTGCACTGTTGTGTTGTGTTGCTGGCCTATGGCGGACTTGTTTCGTCTAATCTGTGGTTTTTCTCATAAAACTGGTGTTATTTTATAGGGCTGAAAGCCTCTCTGATGGATTATAGGGTTTCACAGAGCCAAAGGTGCTGTTATAAATTAGCGCAAAGCGATCTGTGGAAGTTACTGGGTCTCGAGAATTTAGGCCTCAAATCCCCGGATGTTTCCTTGACTTCAGTCCGCCTCACAGTGCCCTCACAGCCTCCAGGGCTACAAAATAGAACTCCACACAACGGAGAAGAGAGACGGCACCGGAGCAGGAACATAGCAGCTAGCGACAACATTTATACCGATGTGTATGTGTGTGGCGCGGGGCATTGATTTTGCCATATTTTCTTTTGTTTGTTTGTCCCTTTAAACTTTTACCGTATCCTGTCCGTCTGTTTATTTATGGAATCATGTTTCTGCTTGACTTTGGTTGAACCTTTATTATGAAATAGTGAGAAGTTTGTGTGCTCCCCCTCTCCCGCTCAAGGCTGCAGCTATTCGGAGGTTAGTTTATGAAAGCTGCACAAAGTCCCTTTAATTTACCAGCTGGTTCAGGTTTTTGCTAAGTGGCTCTAACGCTATCCAATAGCATGTGAAGATGGTTTGATTGACAACTACTGATCCCGCCCCTATGAATGAGTCATTTCAGTGGACCATGGCCAGGCTATATATCCACATATATCGGCTGTGTCCGAATTCAGGGGTAGGATGCTTATGAGTACGCATTTTGAGACCGATGACGTCACAGCGCCGCGACGAGTGCTGTCCGAATTCGAAGGATACTCATCCATGCGTCCTCAAATGCGTCCTCGCTCCACCCCAATTTTGAGGATGGGTCTGGTGTATCCTCGCTGGCCAAGGCTATCCCAGGATGCTTTGCTGTTGGATTCTACTTTTTTTTTTTACTTTATTGCATATACAACACAAGTCCCATTGGTTTCTACTGATTCATCAATTTTGCAGCAGTAGCAGAAAAAACCAGAGAGCAGTACAGTTTTAAATGTCAGTTTCTCAAAACATTATAAAAAGCTTGTGTTTAGGAACTTTTTGCTTATCTTTATATGAAGTTTAATAATAAAAATCTCCACAAAAGAGGTTGAATGTTTTATTTTTCATGTAATTTAAGACAAGAAATCCATGTAAGCTAGCTTGAATGTTTTAAATGAAAGTTTAGTAAATAAGTCACCCTTAAAGAGCTTAAAGTGTTTCTTTAGATCCATTTTATAAGCTTTAGCCTGCCTGTCGGCGCTGTCACGGTTGCTAAGCGACTGGACTGAGGATAATTATGAGGCTAGACCGTCCGAATTCAGAGTCGTTTATTTCCGGTCTTAGCAGTCAAGCAAGTACCCAACCTAGGTAGACCAGCAAGTCCACGTCCTCAGAAGCATCCTACCCCTGAATTCGAACACAGCCATGGTCTGGTTTACCAGGATAATCAGCCACAGTTTTAAAAGGCTGGGCTGATCACCAGATCAGGGAGAAACAGATCTGTGCTGCTTTCCCCAAACCGCTCCCCCTCCTCAACCCCCTGCCCCCCCCCCTTTTTTTTAATACATCCTAGACATTTTAGGGGACGTACCAATGATTAAAATGGGACTAAAACTAATCAATGTTTTAGTCCAAAAGACTGAGACTAAATCTAAAGTGGTTGATAAAAACAAGACTGCAGCAGAAAGAGTCAGTGCCTCCAAGAAGTTGCGATCACAACTATAACACAAATTCAACCATTAGTCACAAATTTTCCGCTGCCTTGCAATTTTTGCCAATCACTGCAAGTTTTCTGAAAATCTGACCATCTGTCCCTTTGGGATATCCAGGCTGGCACTTTGTAGGATTCACCTGTCTGAAATGAAAGTAGGTTCACCAAATGGAATCTGACCTACGAGAACCATCACACTGCCTGCAGTTTGACACACTGAGAAGAACAGATGTTTTCTGAGATGTTTACTTTTATTTAAGTTTGCTTCCTGGACAGTGCAGATGAAGCCAAAGTCCTCTCTGATGACCAGCCTGTATGATGTTCCACTTATCAGCCAAAGGTCATCTCAGCTGCCTGCAGCTCTCCATCCATGTGATATGTTACCTCATACCTATGTACTGTAAATATTGACTGCCTGGGTCTTGTGAATATTAGAGTGTGTATGTATGTATGTGTGAGTAGGGGAGACGAGGGTGCGTTATTTTATTTGGTTTGTACTTTTTAAAATTATTATTATTACTGGTTTTTTGTTAGTTGTATCAACTCCAGGAAGAGTAGCTGTATAGATTGCAGCTAATGGAGTTCGAAATAAATGAGAAATCACACAGCATCTTGGAATATTGTTAAAATTGTGCGTAATATCTTCAAGGTTTGATTAAATAATTATTTCTCCACATCAGATGATCTTAGTTTAAACTCTGGCCTCACAGGCAGCAGGTCATTTGAGTTCCTTCAGAGACGGAGACTTTAGATCGCTTTGGTTCAAATCTATAGAAACAATCCGCTTCACATCTTGTGAATTGTTTAGTTTTAATTATAGTTTTTTGGGGGCTACAGCTGATCCTTGTATGGCAAATGTAAATAGATTTGGGTTCTGATGGAATAATGTCTACATTTAAATACTGTCTGCTACCAAACATCAGCTGACAGCACCTGAGAGTGTGATTTAAATTAATGATGTTTTCCTGAAAAGATAGAAACACCAGATAGCTGCATCTCCAGACACAGTAATGGTTTAAAAAACATCCTGAGGAGTTAGATCCGAGTGGAGCTGGATGCTCCATGTGAGACCTGGTTTACTTCAAATGAGGCAATTTACACTAAAAAGGTCTCTTCAAGCACATGATGGCGTATTCCTGCCCTTTAAAGTGGATCTGAGGGAACACTTTGTTCCTGAAAAACAGAGGTGATGTGCTCATGGAGAGAGAGTGTCCTCTGTTATGTTGTTGCATTGAGCATTGTGAAAATTAAAGAAAAAACAAGAACAACATGACAAGAACTCTACCAGACAAGGAGCTCTGCTGCCATCTGCTGGAGAAAGACATCACCTAATAAAGGTTCAGCTCAGATTTTATTCTCTGCAGATAAAACGTTACAACCTCAAATCTGTTGTTGTTATTTTGAATGATAAATGATTTGTTAATTCACTACGTTCACCTCTTTCTGCTGAGCTGTGATCTCTTTCTGTTTCAGCGCTGTAGTTTAGTTAGACTGAATAAATTCAGCCTCTTTTATAAACAAGGCATTTTAAATGGTTTGAGCTGAACGAAGCAATCAGAACTTATTTGCATAAATACAAAGAAAACAGGGTGTTAAAGGTATAAACAATGAATAGAGCTCTTAAGAGTCATTTCCTGCTCTGACAGGATTAAAGAAGCATTCTTGATCAGCTGGTTGTTCCTTGTTTAGGTTTGTTTTTATTGTAGATGTTTAAAATCAGCCTTAAATGGTTGAAATTCTTCCTGTTCATCATGTTCAGACAGAACGAGAGAACTGGTTCTGATGACAGGTTTGTGTTTGTTTGTTTGTTGTTTCCATTGTTTACAGGACTAAGCAACAATCTTCATTATTTTTGTGCATTTAGCCTCCAAACGTCAGCCTTATTGTTATCTTTAATAAAAAGAAAACGTGTATCTAATGCATCCTTAAATGCTGAGAGAAAGTTCAACAAGTGGAGGACAAAAGAAGAAGTGACCTCTCTAAAAATGTTCTAAAACCAATAACAAGTCTGACTGGAATGTTCTGAAAAGAAGAAAAATCCAATAAGAGAACTGAAAACCCATCATCATCTACAGACCCATACTGCTATTTAAACATCACCTGTTATACTGTTTGTTTTGTTGGTTTGAGTTTCCATTTATTCATCCATCCATCCATTTTAGTGAAACCTGTCTTGTAAATCCCTCGAGGACTGAGACCAGGAGGGTCCTAATCAGATGCTGAGAAGCAGATCCACTCATGCCTCGGCTTCCCACACTAGACATCCTCCTCTCTATGACTACACTCAGAGAACACCACAAACACAATCAGAGAAATGGGGTCGCCCTGGTGGGGTCCAACCTGACCTGGAAATGAGCTCAACGTAGTGCTGAGAACCCTGGAACAGGAACTGAACTGCTTTAAAGAAAGCCCACCTGCACCCTATTGCCTCAGAGGACACAGACCTTTGTCTTCAGGTCCATGAAATACATTTGGACTTGAGAACCAAACTCTCACCAAAGATCCTCTTGAATTTAGGCATTATGGGACAAGCTGAGCAGTGTGATCCCTCCACACTTTGGTCCCCCTTTTTTAGATTTTCAAACCATCAGATGTATTAATGCATTGTCTCAGTCTTCTATACAACACTGATGAGGAGCCACGGCAGCCTGACAACATCCACAGTCTCACTCTGAATCAGGAGAGATCTGTGAACTCAATCAAACCCAGTCTGGGCCTTGATCACACCTGAGGTGTCTGACTGCTGAAAGGCCTGAAACACCTGATGAACACCTGACACCTGGTGATGGGCACAGCAGCTGTTTCAGAAAGCAGTCTAGTCACTTCCCGGATCGATTACTGTAACTCACTGCTGTTCAGTCTCCCTCTAAAATCCCTCCACAAGCTCCAGTTGGTTCAGAACTCTGCTGCACGAATCATCACCAACACTCCCCTGTCTCACCATATCAGTCCCATCCTCCAGGAACTTCATTGGCTCCCAGTTAAGCAACGAATCCAGTTCAAGATCCTGCTTCTCACCTTTAGAGCCATCCATAATCTCTCCCCCCCATATCTATCTGACCTTATTCAAGTTGTTTCACCTGTCCGCCTCCTAAGATCTTCCTCCTCTGTCCATCTTACTGTACCATCCTTCCATCTTAGCTCCATGGGGAGAAGAGCTTTCCGCTGCTCTGCTCCCCACCTCTGGAATTCTCTCCCACAAGCCATACGGAATTCTGACTCCCTCTCCACTTTTAAATCCAGACTCAAAACTCACCTGTATCAAACTGCCTACTGTCTCTGAGTTAGTTTTATCTTGTATTGTGGTTTGTGTCGTCTAGGATTTTATGAGTCTTGTGTTTTAACTACTTAACTGTTTTTAACTTGATTTTATCATTTTAGTTGTTGTACAGTGACCTTGGGTTCCTTGAAAGGCACTTTCTAAATTAAATGCATTATTATTATTATTATTATTATTAAAGCGAGTAGCTGATGTTTGACACCGAGGAGTGAATTAGGAGTAAGATACTAAAGTAAAATACTAGAGTAAGACACTAGAGTAAGACACTAGAGTAGGACACTAGAGTAAAATCCTGGCCTACTAATCTTACAGTATAGTTTGGACCAGTGATAAATATGGTTGAAAACAACATGGTGGAACATAGGGGGCTCGTGTCTCTGTCTGGCCTTGGGCCCCAGAATGACTAAACCCGCCTCTGACAGGAGTAAAGCCCTTTACCAGACCTTCTGGTTCCTGGTTCAGAGTCTGTTCCCTGAGCTGCCACTAGATGTCGCACCAGCCTACAGGGTCTGCTTCTGGTCTAACGTCCAGTTTAATGGCTGCAAAGCGCCTCTAGGTTTATAATAAACCATCGATCTTCTCTTCTGGTGAACGAGCTCTAGTTTGATGCCACGAGGTGCAAAAAATAATCATAATCATGTGCTGAGATCTGTGCGTCATCGGGACACCGGCGACGGCGGAGTCCGCTGTGTGTCCGTCGTGCGTCAGAGCAGACCGGAGAGAGACGGGTCAGGAAGAGCATCCACCGATCAGCGACTTAATCAATCAGTTAATCAATCAATCAATCCGGACCGGAGAGGCTCAACCCGCGCGTGACCCCCGGCGTGACGCGTCAGTGACGGGGGGTGGAGGGGGGAGAGGGAGGAGATGCGCATATCTGCAGGTCTCTAGCGCGGTCGTAAAACTAGAGAGCAGCCAGGGAGCTCCATCCGAACCATGCCGGGAGTCACCAAGTACAACCTGGTGGACGACGCGCACGACCTGAGGCTGCCCGTGCACAACGAGGACGTGTTCCAGCATGGGGTCTGCTTCGAGGCAAAGGTAAGACCCTCTGCAACAGATAGGGCTTCAGGATGGGGGACAAGAACCCATCAGACCCAGACTGGAGGACCAGGTCAGACTCAGACTGGAGGACTAGGTCAGACCCAGACTGGAGGACTAGGTCAGACCCAGACTGGAGGACTAGGTCAGACTCAGACTGGAGGACTAGGTCAGACCCAGACTGAAGGATCAAAGCCCATCAGACCCAGACTGGAGGACCAGATCAGACTCAGACTGGAGGACCTGGTCAGACACAGACTGGAGGACCAGATCAGACTCAGACTGGAGGACCTGGTCAGACCCAGACTGAAGGATCAAAGCCCATCAGACCCAGACTGGAGGATCAAAGCCCATCAGACTCAGACTAGAGAACCAGGTCAGACCCAGACTGGAGGACCAGGTCAGACCCAGACTGGAGGACCAGGTCAGACTCAGACTGGAGGACCAGGTCAGACCCAGACTGGAGGACCAGATCAGACCCAGACTGGAGGACCAGGTCAGACCCAGACTGGAGGACCAGATCAGACCCAGACTGGAGGACCAGGTCAGACTCAGACTGGAGGATCAAAGCCCATCAGACCCAGACTGGAGGACCAGGTCAGACCCAGACTGGAGGACCAGGTCAGACTCAGACTGGAGGATCAAAGCCCATCAGACCCAGACTGGAGGACCAGGTCAGACCCAGACTGGAGGACCAGATCAGACCCAGACTGGAGGACCAGATCAGACCCAGACTGGAGGACCAGGTCAGACCCAGACTGGAGGACCAGATCAGACCCAGACTGGAGGACCAGATCAGACCCAGACTGGAGGACCAGGTCAGACCCAGTTTGGAGGACCAGATCAGACTCAGACTGGTCTTGTGTCTCATCAGGACTGTTTGTGATTCCTGATTTGATGGAGTTTTATTGTGTTTCATACCTGAAGCTGAGTTATCTATTGCCATGGTAACATTATCAACACACAAGCATGTCTGTCAGGTTGGGGGTTGCAGCTATTTTCCCAGGAGCTTATTTGATTGTTTGTCAACAAAACAAATGATGTCATCACAAGCTGGCAGTGATTTTCTAATCAGCTGTTATTAAATTTGATATAATGAAAACTATTAAAGTCACTGATACATTTCAGTGAATTTGATGAAAAATACTGAATAAAAATGAAGAGCTGATAGTGAAGTTAAAAATCAGCAACATAACAATAAACATGGAGGTGAGAAATTCTAAATTCACATTTTCAACACATTTATTTCATAAATTACATTACTATGGGAGAAATACTATATTTAAAATCCAGTCTAAATAGTAAATAAATGTAATAATTAAAATCAAGTCTAAAAAGTCAAAGTTGAAATCTAAATCAGTGGGTGGTGGTTTTAAAATAATAAAGTATGTAGAAAGACCTTAGTTTATTTAGATGTGATCCTAAACATTTAGATTTATTAGACATATTTAGAACTGATTATAAATATTTACCTCAACGTATTTATGACCAGACACTCCTGTCCCTTTACCTACTGATCACACCATTCCTCACTCTAGCTCTGCTGTCTTTGATCAGTTTGAGCTTCCTTCACTCTCCTCCCTCTCAGACGTAGTTAATCACCTACTAACTGTTCCTCTGACTCCATACCCTCTCACCTTCTTAAAGACGTTTTCCCAACTGTTGGACCAGCTGTGCTTGCTGTGATAAAGGCCAGTCTTAGTTCAGGATGTGTGCCATCTCCCTTTAAGCATGCTACAGTACAGCCTCTTATCAAAAAGAGTAACCTGGACCCCTCTGTTTTATCTAAATATAGGCCAATCTCCAAACTGCCTTTTTTATCTAAAGTTTTAGAAAAAGTCGTTTTTAACTAGTTACAATCCCACTTAGTAACAAATGAGTTTTGTGAAAAATTTCAATCTGGCTTCAGACCCCGCCACAGAACAGAAACTGCACTTCTGAGAGTCACTAACGAGCTCCTGCTTACGGTGGACTCTGGTTCCCCAGCTGTCCTGGTGCTGTCGACCTGACGGCTGTGTCTGACAGGGTGGATCATGGGATCCTGCTCTCACGCTTGGAGCATTGTGTTGGCCTCACAGGCACAGCTCTTTTATGGCTGAAGTCCTACCTGACTGATCGGAGCTTCTCAGTCCAGTTAGGTGAATTCTCCTCATCTACAGTGCCCCTGTCCTCTGGTGTCCCTCAGGGTTCCGTCTTGGGCCCCTTGTTGTTTTTATTGTATCTGTTATCTCTAGGATCCATCTTTAAAAAGCATAATGTTGCTTTTCATTGTTATGCTGACGATGTTCAGATTTACCTGCCTCTGAGCCCAAGTGGACAGACATCCATCCAACCTTTGCTCAGCTGCTTCAGTGAGGTTAAATCCTGGATGACTAGTAATCTCTTAAATCTCAATGACAGTTAAGCCTGATTTATACTTCTCCATCTGCGTCGTTACGGAGACACGCAACGCCATTATGCGTCGACGCAAGCTCTCTACGACATGCTCGCAGAGGCTGACGGAGACAGGCCCAAAATTCTAACTATGCGTCGAAAGCGACGGACAACGCATGCCTGTGATTGGTCGGCTCAACACCCCGTGATCATTTCCGGCTTCATGCCGCTATCAACAGAGTAGTAATAGGTGAATCTCGCGGAAGCAAATATGGATCAGCTCGAGAAACGTCTGGCAGACGAAGTACGAACATTTATATCATCCATCAGTGTCCCTAAAGGGTTGAACAAGAGCTACATTTTCACTCGTCGTCTGCCTCGTCCTCACTGAACGGACGGACATTCAACAGACTCCTGTTGTAGTCTCCTCACTCCTGTTTAATTCTTTTTAACAACATTGTTTGTTCTTCGAGATCAATCTGTTCAAACTCAATCAAAATCCGCTCTCTGTCGGCCATTACTGAGCTGAAGTAAACAAACGTTGGTCGACCGAGGCATTACTGCAGAAAAGTTATGCGCCCTCTGCTGTCCTGGTGGAGAATTGCTTCACAACACTGACGGAGAAGTAAAAAACAAAAATGTCTCCGTCAATACGTCTGCGTCTGAGCGCAAACGTGCTGTCAGAGAAGTATAAATCAGGCTTAAGACAGAGGTTATTCTGTTTGGACCAAACTGCTGTGAGGGTCTGTCTGACTGCCTCGGCCCTCTCTCTGGTTCTCTCCGCCCATCTGTGAAAAACCTCGGCCTGATTTTTGATGGTGCTTTTAAGTTTGAAAAGCAAGTAAACTCTGTCATAAAATCCAGTTTTTACCAGCTCAGACTCTTAGCTGAGGTTAAAGGTTATCTCCCTCCAAACGATCTGGAGAAAGTCATCCATGCTCTCATCTCCTCACGCCTGGACTATTGTAACTCAGTCTACTATGGTATTGATAAGTCCCTCATTCATCGTCTGCAGCTGGTACAGAACGCTGCAGCTCGTCTTCTAGCTGGCAAACAGAAACATGACCACATCACACCGACGCTGGCTTCTCTTCACTGGCTCCCGGTTCGTTTCAGGATTGATTTTAAAATGTTAGTTTTTAAATCACTGAACGGACTGGCACCTCAGTATATTGTGGACTTGCTGAACATTTACACACCAGCAAGATCTCTCAGGTCAGCAAATCAGCTGTTGTTGGAGGTCCCCAGGACCAGGCTGTCCCGTGGTGACAGAGCCTTTGGGGTGGCTGGGGTGGCCCCCCCCCCAGGCTCTGGAACAGCCTGCTGCTGAACATTCGCTCTGCACAGAGCCTTGGATCATTTAAATCTCTTATAAAGACTCTTTTCTACATGTTGGCTTTTAATACTGGATAAGTGTGACTCCTTTACCAACTTTTATTGCTTTTATTATTTTTAATGTTGAATGATTTTATATTTTTCTGTTTTTAATGTCTAGTTATTTTATGCAATGTTCAGCACTTTGGTCAACACTTTGTTGTTTTTAAAGTGCTCTACAAATAAAGGTTGAGTTGAGTTGAGTTGAGTATTTAGATCAGAGTCTACATCCTAAGGTTTAAGTTTATTATTTAGTTTCCCATGTGAATTTGTAACATTTTAAACACGTTGATGTGGTCACATGTTTTTCTAAATGGCTCTATAGGGTTGGGTGATTGGACGAAGGTATTGGCTGAGCCCATCGAGCCATACATTTAAGAATGATTCTTTTTTGGGGGGACTATGAATTAGTTTCTTAAATAATAATAATTCTTTGCCAAAGACTCAGCCCATGTAGAAAATAATAAATAATGCTGTTTTTAGATGTTACTCCTGCCTTCAAGAGCAGCAGTGATTTATTGACTCATATTTCTAACAGACAGAAAGATTAATCAGAAAATCCATTGATAATAACCACCACGGTGGTGGGGAGGGAAACAAACAGAGTCTTTTTTCCAGTGTAACCGTGTTTACAGGTCGGTGTTACTCTACCGGTGCTGCTGTAGGAATATTCAGCGAGTCAGAACACCGGTCCAGTGTTTATCTGTCTGACAGATTCAGCTCAGTCTGAAACAACTAATACAGAATTAAACTAAAATAAGAATAAAAATACCTCCTTCAGTGAACATGAAGCTTCAATTAGCTGCAGTTTGAAGTCTTTCTGAGTGATTTGGTGACGGAGCAGCAGCAGCTGATAGCTCTGTGTTAGCTTAGCATCCTCAGCAGGAGGGTGACCTCTAGATGTTTGAGTCCTTTGCTGACACCTATACGTCTGAACAAGCAGCCTGTTTAAAGACAAAGTAATCCCAGATAGGAGACTTTGTGTTTTTTGGCAACTAGCTCCTCCGTTTTTGTACTTTTGAGTTCTAATTTGGCAAATTACTTAATGTCACATCACCTGCATGAATAAATCGCCCGTTGTCATGTTTTGGACTGAAGATTAATGGATGGAAAAATGTTATCATCCAACTGTAATGGGCTCACATGTGAAACATGTTCATGTGAAGCTGTCAGTTCATGATAATATAGTTTGACTGTATCATGTCATGATGATATAATTATGAACATGTCTTTGTGACTTAGACACATTCACCATCTGACTTGGGCCGGATCACCTCTGTAACAGGTGACAGAGGCAGAACAGAGCAGCTTTGGTCACATTGGGCTGCTTTACATGCTAACTTTTACCAGAGGTGTTCAGTATGAGGAGGTGATTCAGGTTAAAAGGATTTTTTGTCTCAGGTATTATTTTAGGAATGTGATGGTATGTACTGTAGATTTAGAATTCAACTCTACATATTTAGATCTGATTCTAAGTGTTTGATTATTGTTTGAAGCTAAATATGGTGACATATAGCTGTTAGTTGTGTATATAATGCTTTTCTCTCTGTGCCCCATACATACCTGTAAATCAACTCTTGTCTTACAGTACGTTGGCAGTCTGGAGGTGGGTCGCCCCGGCAGCCGGATGGAGATCGTCGCTGCCATGAGGAGAATCAGAGTAAGACCTAAAGATGAGTTTCTCTGAACCTGGTGATGTGAGCTGTGTCTCCCTAACTAGCTGGGTAACAGGGATGAGTAAGGAGTTCTTTGCTGTAATTCATCTCTGTGTGGAGCTTCGTTTATACACACATCACCTGTGAGGGAGGACCAGCACACTGGTCAGGTTCAGTGGGTCGTCAGTGACAGCATGATGTTTCATCCTTCTACACAAGACCAGGCCTCTGAAAACAGATCCACGTCACTGCAGTGTCACACAGCAGCAGAGCAGAGAGGCTTTAGCTGCTGTTCAGCTCTTAAATCTAATCCAACAATCACGTTGTGTCACCTGCAGGTCAGCCGCATCCCCACTGACACCCAGGACCCCTGCAGCAGCACGACCTGTAATACTGTGCTGCTCAGGATTTATTGATGCAGTGTTCCATTTGCTTAGATTTCTTCTGAGATGTTTTCTCACAGATCTAAACAGTCTGCAGGGAGATGTGACGACAAACCCCTTCAAACACATCAGCTCCCATCAAAAACCCAGAGAACGTCCTGGAGGTGGAAACTTTCTGAATTCATCTTCTGGTTATTGACAAATGAATGAAACTTTCACACAAATCAAAAAAACCTGAAGAAACACAAGATGTCATAAAGACAAAGAGACAAAAATACACTGAATGTCAGCTAGATTAAAGATATTATGCTTCTTTGTCTGTCAGGATTTTTTTACATCCTGCAGCTTTAAGAAAATCATCTAAATTATAAATCTAAACATGTTGAGCCAGGGTCGGTGTGGAGTTAGGGATTGGTTTTCACACGTTTACAGTTTAAATGTTATGTTCTCTGGAGATTTTCCCCCTGATGATGTCACTCATTTTAACTTTTGAACAACTTTTGTCTAAAATGTTCAAATCCTTTGCAAACTAACTTTTTTACACTCACAAATATTTTTGTACAAACTCAAATCATTTGATTTGATTTGGTTTATTTGAAATGTAAATAATAAACCTGTAAAACTCAAAATAAACATTTTAAACTCCATTTCCTTCCAGTTTGTTCATAACAGAGCAGATACAGGTATAGTCTCCTATAGATTTCTACTCCTTTGTAAACTCAATTTAAAACGATGTTTAATGTTATGATTAAAAACAAAAAGAAAAACACAAAAATAAAACAGAAATATCCTCTTTAGTTCAGGATTAAACAGCAGTTCTTCATATTTATATATTAGTATTTAAACGTAGATGGTCGTATCTTCTGTCACCCTCTGTATTGATCTCTGCTGAACTCACTGTGTATCTGAAATCCTTCAGAGTGCAGAGACACCCAGTCTTCATTAGACTTCACTATATTTTAGTTCACTAAATTGTCTTCAAAATGAAAGTGGTTGGTCTTTTTAACCTGTCACATCTACATAAAACACTAGAGAGTCACAGGTGTGACCATTACCGCCCCCTGCTGCTCAGTTTAAGATTTTATTTTAGTTTTCACTAACGCTGGGTAATATGTAACCTTTAATGATAACATTTGTCCAGCAAATGATGATGGGCGATTTAATCACACAAGTGACATTTTTATATTCTTGCAGGTGGAGCAATGTAAACACATGGGCTGATTTGCCAATTTAGGGCCAATTCATCCTCCACAAGAAGAAAGAACTTTGTTCTCACTGCGGGTCTTTGAGAGCATAAATGACGTCATTTTGTTCTCTATAGTCTCAGTTTGGCAGCACTAACGGCTTGTTCTTGTGAACATTCATTTGGGTGCATTGGAACATCTCTGTCAGGATCTGTGCTGAAGTGGCTATGTCCTCATATCTGTCTGATAGATAAACTTTCCTGGCTTCATCCACTTACAAATCCCTCTCTAGTCCTGTGCATTTTGGTGTTCCTCAAGGTTCTGTCCTGGGACCTCTGCTATTCCTGCTCTATCTGCTCCCTCTTGGTCAAATATTGTCATCCTTCAAGGACATATCTTATCAGTTGTACGCAGACGATATCCAGTTGTACATATCTTTTCCTCCGAACAACCTCTCCAAGATCCACAACCTCCTGAAATGCCTGGATTCAATTAAGAGCTGGATGTCAGGCAGCTTCCTACAACTAAATGAGAGCAAAACTGAAATAATCAACTTAACACCAGCAAACATCACTCCTAAGGTGAAGGAGATCCTTGGACCTCTGGCCCCTTTAGTTAAATCTACCATCAGAAACCTTGGAGTAACCATTGACTCAGGTTTCACTCTAGATAATCACATCAGCTCCCTGGTTAAATCCTGCTTCTACCACCTCAGAGACATTTCTAAACTTGGTTCCATGGTCTCCCGTCCTGAAATGGAGGTCTTAGTCCTGAAATGGAGGTCTTAGTCCTGAAATGGAGGTCTTAGTCCATGCCTTTGTTGCATCCCGCTTGGACTACTGCGACTCCATCTATACCTGCCTTTCTAAAACCTCCATAAACAGACTACAGTCTGTACAGAATGCTGCTGCCAGGCTTTTGACTAAATCATCCAGATTCACACATGTGACCCCACTGTTGACGCAGCTGCACTGGCTTCCAGTTAATTCTAGAATCCACTATAAGATCCTTGTCCTGACGTGGAGAGCCCTGCATGGTCAGACACCAGCATACATTACAGCTTATCTAAAACCCTACACCCCATCCAGGTCCCTCAGATCCTCTGAACTACGTCTGCTCTCAGTCCCTAAAACCAGACTGAGAACTAAAGGAGACAGAGCCTTTTCATCTGTGGCTCCAAGGCTCTGGAACTCACTTCCTCTCTCTCTGAAGTCTGTGGACTCAGTGGACATTTAAGAAAAAGTTAAAAACTCATCTTTTCAAATCTGCCTTTGTTTAACTTGTTGTTACTTGTGTCATGTTTTCTCATTTTCTGCTCGTTTGTTCACATCTGTGGTTTTGTACAATGTTTTCTCTTGTGAAGCGCTTTGTGATTTGTATCGTGAGAGGCACTCTATAAATACATTTTTACTTACTTACTTACTAACATTAGCTGAGCCAAACTTTTTTCTGCAGGACATCCGAGAACAACTGCTGTGATAATTCAGAAAGGGAGAATGAGTGTGGTTAGTGCGGATAGCGATTGGCGTTGTAGGTTAATAATAATAATAATAATGCATCAGTTTTATATAGCGCTTTTTAGGTCACTCAAAGACGCTTTACAGAGTTGCATCATTCATTCACACAGTCATTCTCACCGGTGGTGGTAAACTACGACAGACGTCTGTAGCCACAGCTGCCCTGGGGCAGACTGACAGAAGCGAGGCTGCCATTCTGCGCCATCGGCCCTCCTGACCACCACCGACATTCACACACAGTCACACTCACATTCACACAGGCAAGTTGGGTGAAGTGTCTTGCCCAAGGACACAACGACAATCTAACCCAGCCAGAGCTGGGGATCGAACCAGTGACCCTCCGGTTACCAGACCAGACCAGATCGTGAGGGTTTACACCGTAGACCCGTATGCCTCCTCAGGTCCCCTCTGGTCCAAGACCAACGAGGATGGATTGTTTAATCTGCACACACACACCCTCCCTTCCACACACACACACCTGATACACCTGTATGACACCGCGCTGAAGGAGTTCAGCAGCTGAGTTCATGGGGAGTATGAATGATCTCTGCCGAAACAAACTTTTTTCTCGTTCTCGAAGCTCCCCCAGCAAGAACAAAGTTCTTGCTTCTCGTGGAGGATGAACTGGCCTTTAGGCTCAAAAGTCCAAAAATGGAGGAACTAGCTGTCAAAAACACAAAGTCTCCTATCTGGGATTACTTTGTCTTTAAACAGGCTGCTTGTTCAGACGTATAGGTGTCAGCAAAGGACTCAAACATCTAGAGGTCACCCTCCTGCTGAGGATGCTAAGCTAACACAGAGCTATCAGCGGCTGCTGCTCCGTCACCAAATCACTCAGAAAGACTTCAAACTGCAGCAGAGATTTATTTAATGGAAGTGACATGTTCACTGAAGGAGGTATTTTTTATTCTTGTTTATTCTTATTAATTCTCAATTGATCCCATCTCCTCCTAACCTTAGCTTTCACTAAGAGGCTGTTTGTCTGAGGCAGATTTTTTATTAAGGATGCACCCAAATGAAAATTCTTCACCAAAACTGAAAATGAGGAAACCCAGGCCGAAAACCAAAACACCGAAATAAATGAATGAATTAATTAATTAGTTAATTATTAGAACCATAGCATTTATGGCTATGATGTGTACTAACCTCAGTAAAATCAGTTACAAAACTATGAAAACAATGGTGAGAAGAGGGGAAAATACTGTCTGTAACTTGAGAAGTGCCCTGTCTGATGATGTGAGAGCAGCAGCAGCAGCAGCAGCCACGACAGGGAGAAAAAACAAAAATCAACACTCTGGTCCTGGTCTGACTCGGTCCACTCAGGGCTGGACTGGGACGGAAAGACGTCGTGGCAGCCCAGCATGATCTTACAGGTGATGTTCGGTTTCTGTCCAGGGGGGCTTGAGGGCTGTAAGCCATGTCAAGCGCATGTGTGTCACCTGACTCGCAGTGTTGATGCAAAAATGTTTGCCAGGTTCAAAACATGAGTCAGGGAGACTGTACTTTTATAAAAATAATTATAGGTAATTTATTTACATATTTAATTAAGCCTTACATCGTTCTCACAGGCACAACACAGAGTGAGATCATTTTTCATAGAGAGCCCCCCAAACATGAGCGTCCGGCCTCTTTTATAACCCTGATACACTCACACACACACACGCACTCACACACACACACAGGCAATGTTGGAAAAACAGGATGAGTTTCATAACTCTGCCTTAAATGGTCAGCCTTCCTTCTCACTCGCT
>SSNR01000111.1:552708-570593 GCA_006937965.1 Callopanchax toddi | reverse complement strand
CCCCACTGCTACTGGACCTGCTGGTCCGCTGACCCAGCCTCCATGACCCAGCTGGATCACCTACTCTGTTGAGTGGCTGCAGCACTCGGTCCCGGTTCTAATGATCCGACGCGGGCACGCACACACACGCACGGACACACACACACACACACACACACACATTTGGCTGCTCCTCTCTGACACAGTGCGCACTCCGTTCAGTTGCGGTTACAGGTGAGCTCCTCCCGAGTCGGAGGCTCCGACGCACGCAGCGACAGCACCACGCACACAACATGCCTCAGCAGGTGATGCGCGCGCAGCATCAGCGACAGCTTATCAGGTTGAATCGCTGTCTCACAAGTTCTCATTAATGACGGACTGGAACCGAAACAAGGCACCGTTGTCCCTCTTCTTTAGTGCGTCTTAAAGGGACACGAGCAGCGCCGACCTGAACATGCCTTTTCTTTTTTTAAATACCGAATTTACCGACATGGGCAAAATGACGTCGGTTAGAGTCATACATTTCGGTAACGATAAATTTTCGGTATATCGCCCAGCCCTAGTTCAGATGAAGAAAAGAGGATGGTTCATTAAATAAAGCGCTGTGAGACGAAAGCCTCCTCCTCCCTCCCTCCTTCACCCTCCGACGCTGAATCCTGGTGTCATTGGTTTAATTATTTTGGGACATGTTTGACTGACTATGAGTGATTATAGATCCTGTATTTGAACCAGGAGAAGACAGACAGCTGAACCACCCAGGGATCAGCTGTTTTCTCATCCTCCATAAAAACTCAGCTTCGGCCCGTTTGAATACGTGTCAGCTCGGCTCGGTTCGTCAGGTCCGGTTTCATGTTCTTCAGGTCACTTCGAGTTCAGGTTGTGTTTATCCCAGTGTGGTTTGCAGTAGAGGATCCAGAGGATTTCTCCTCCGTAGTGGATCTTTACCGGGGCGACTCAGCTCGTATTCCTGCAGCTTTGAGCGGCTAAATGCTGTAGCATCACCAAATATGCTATAACCTCTGACCTTTGACCTCTGTTGACCATCACAACAATAATCCATTTCTCTCCCAATAACTTGGAATACAATGACTCTTGGATTATGTTTTAACCTGAATCAAGATCCCTACAGGTGTCCTACTGTCCACTTTCAGGTGTCCACCTCCCAGATGACCTTAACTGGACACTAGCTGGTCTAATAAAACACTCTCTGTAAAGATGTCTCTTCTTTAACACCACAGACTGGTGTTCAAACTGTAATCTCTTGTTTACAGAACAGTCTCCTGTAGTGTTCCTGCTGAGGGTCATCCACACACTCACTCTTCAAAGTGTTATAATATGCTTCTCTGCTATGTCATGCATTTCTACATTTATAATGTGAGTGTTTAATGGGCGGAAGTCATATGTGAGTTGGTAACTCCCCACAGTTCCCCTACCCAATCAGAGCTATCCACCAGTCCACTAACTCAGTTTTGATTAGTACACTTAATATCTTCTGATTGGTTGAATTTAAGATAACGTAGTCTCAAAACTAATATTCAGTTCCGGGACAAGCCAGTCGCAGTCTTGGTCTGTGCTACAGCCTGAATGTAGCTGAGCTGCTATCTTCAGAGTCTTAGCTGAACCCTTGTCAGCTTTGAACAAGGCCTTGAGAGACACCTGCTTGTGTCTCTCCCTCTCGTCTCTCCCTCACTATGGGAACTGATCAGAAATGACTTCAGCATGCCTGCTGAAATGTCTCCCTTGCTGACTGGGACGTATCCATGGACTGTCCAGCGAGGTCCTCGGCGGCCACGCCTTCCAGGACCACCACTCTGAGTCTGGGGACTCCAGCCTCAGCTCGTGGAGAAACCAACGCCTGCCAGATCCAGGAGCGTCCACCTTTCAGTGAGCGAACACCACTTTCTGATCGAGAGGTTTGCTTTGATAAAGCTTAATTCTCCCACTCTAAATTAAGCCAAAACTAAATCCCATTCCAAACTCAAAATAGCCCTAAATTGGCTCTTGAAGTCCTAACTAGGTTAACTAAATTAACCAACTTCCCTAGTCATTAAAACATATGCTACGGTCTGTTAAAACTCACAATTAAAATCATCTTTAAACATCCTCAACATGTTTAAGAATATTAATTGTGTTTACATCAAACTTTCAAACTGTTTTACCTGTCTGTGTTCTTAGGTTTTTCAAATTAAATGATTGTTCAATCTTTATCTGCCTCAGCTTCACGTTATTAATAAGGTATTTCAATTCACTGTACTCTTTCAAGGAACCTAAAGATACCTTCAATAAATATTAGCTATTATCAGGGTTAAATGACAGTTTATCACTTTTCATTATAAACCAAAAATAAGTTATAATGTTTATCTGAAGAGGATGTAGTTAAAATAACTAATAGTTATTCTAAACGCTACAATGCTAAAACACGTTGGTTGTGTTACCAGACTGGGTTTAATTGATTCTCTGCTCATTTTGCAAATGATCATTGTTTGGTTTTTGTCAGACTTGTAAAACCCATAACATTGCCATGCTGGTTAACTAAAGCGAGCCTAGCGATGTGCTCTGTTTTGGTCTGAGATGGGAGGGGCTTAGTGACAGACTGCCTAGGTCTGTGCTTCTGATTGGTTAGGAGTAAATAATGACTCTAGTATTACGTTACCTGGTTGGATAAAATGAAAAGAGACAGGAAAACTTTTTTATCGAACATTTTATCGACCCATTTTTTCTCTATTGAGCCACATGTCTATCAATAGATATATATTGATGTTGAATTATCATCCAGCCTTACTACATGATACAACGTGATACTACATGATACATGACAACATGATACAGTATGATACAACATGGTACATGGTACAATATGATACACAGTGGCGGCTGGTGACATTTTTTTGGTGGGGTGCATTTTTGCAAGTCAGTTTTCAGTTGCGCAAAAACCCACATTTCACCACTAGAGCAGAGAATGAAGGAAAACATTTTCATCTGACTGAAAATATTGCTGGTAAAAATCCCTGGCGCAGTTAGGTCACACACAGTTTTGGTCTACAGTAATTCTATACAACAAACAGTAAATAAATTATAGGTTCTTCATAAGGAGACCTTATAATATCAATATAATCAGAAACTAATAATAAAAAAACAACCACAAATGTGGTCACAACCCAAGTAAGAGTTTCAGGGGAAAAACAACCTGACCTACACAAGGTCAGAAACACAGCTTAGTATTTACAATGAAGCAAAACACGATACAATGAAAAGTTGTATTTTGAACATAAATTGTATTTGCGTGACATCAATGACATGATTAGACACAATTTACTTCAGTGTCTTTTTGGATAATTTAGTTTGTTGCTATTCCTTATTTCTGAAGTAGGGCAAGGTTAGGGTGGCAGGAGTTCTAGAGCGTTGGTCTTGCAGCCAGAGGGTCGCTGGTTTGAACCTCGCTCTGGCTGGGTCAATTTGTTGTTGTGTCCTTGGGCAAGATGCTTGACCCAATCCACTGGTGGTCTGCTGGTGCCTGGTGTATGTTGGCCTTGATTCTGTGGCGCTTACTGCTGTCAGTGTGTGAATGACTGTATTAAAGAGCACTTTGTTGTCCATGACGTAGAAGAGCATTTAGAATCTTTTCTCTTTATTGCTGTTTTTTGTTTTTATTATGCTTTCAGATGACAAAAATTGAGCAAACAATCAAAAAATGAACACAATACAACTAAAGTGAGAAGACAGCATTCAAGAACAGTGAGTGAGCTTTACTAATGTTTTCATAGTACATTAGACAGGTCGCCTCAGGCTTTAGGTGGGTTATGCAGATTGATGCACCTCCACATCTTGCAGAGGGGCATAATACAATCTAAAACATTAATAATAAAAATGATAACAGTAACTAATACAGTATATACAACTTCTAATGAATTCAA
Source organism: Callopanchax toddi (assembly GCA_006937965.1). Lineage (NCBI taxonomy): Eukaryota > Metazoa > Chordata > Actinopteri > Cyprinodontiformes > Nothobranchiidae > Callopanchax > Callopanchax toddi. The sequence continues at coordinate 566,700 of SSNR01000111.1, read as the reverse complement.
AAGAACTGGTTATAAAGTTTACTTCAAGTATTATGGCTGACCTATATTGGACAAAAACTAAAGCAGGAAAAGATTCATTAATTAATAAACAGGGAGAATGCTATAATTGAAGTAATTTGGTATATAAATAAAGGGTTAATGAAACAAGCAACAAAAAAGAGTGATGAAATGATCAGACTGATTAAAATAAATTACAAAATATATCAATCAATAGGAGTCATACAAGTAAAAGGAATTATTGTAGGGGGTTGCTGTGGAAATTAAGATATTAACTGTTTGATATTTAATGTACAAAAGATTTGCTTTGGTTTCCAGGAACAGAGGAATGTAGATGAATAAGAAAATGAATAATGATGGACCAGCAGTGATGATAGCTTTTCAGTTTAATTGGAGTCAAATAGAAATAAATATAGGAAACCAGAGAGGAAATGATCAGTTTCCATAGATTTCAGATCTTTGTTTATGCTATTGGTCTTTATATGGCAAAGAATTTCTGCAGAAACAAAACTGAACTAAACTATAACTGAGGAAAGTAGGTCCATTTCAGAGAGTGATTCTCTGATATTTCTGTATTTTATAATATTCTACTTGAAGAGCAAGTTACAGGTTAGAGACCCCCTTAAACAAATGTTTAGAGAAATATAATAGAAACTTGTTCTGAATAAAAATTTACACAAATATAAAACTTATTTAGAGTTTTAGAGTCATTTTTGTGACAATTTTCTATTTTTCTGCCGGACCGGAAGTGACGTAACAACTGGGTGACCCGTTCTCTATAAAATATGCCGGTTCTGACACAGAATAATCTTTAGATGTTTACAATTACTTAATAAATAAAGTTGGTAATTAGCAGATGTTAGACAACAAGACTTACAATACACAGCTCTTGTTAGCGTATAGCTGAGCCTCTCTGATGGATCCCATCTGGTCTCCTGCCTGCTACCGAATTGAAGCTGCTGCTAACAGAGGTGTCGTGAAGTTGAATGAACAGAAGGCACAGCGCCTGTCGAGTTGCACCTAATGTTTGCCTCGGTATCCCATGTTGAACTCCATCAAACCGCTGGGATTTCTAGCATGATACTAAACCATGTGACCAACTTTGTATGTATGCTTTGCTGAGAGGATGTGACTCAGCAGCTGGTGTTTGAGTAAATTTCTACAGCTTGTGTTTTAATCAAAGCCAAAAGATTTGGGTATTGTGCAGCCAGGACTGTCCACAGCTACCTGTGTTAGTAACTGTACCACGGGTAAGCAGTGGTCAGCGGTGTGCTGGACTGGTAGTAGTCTGGTTCAGTCACGCAGCCTGCTCTGAGCTGCTTTGCACTTCCTGTTGCAGGGCTCAACTAAAGAGTGCTCACAAAGGTCACAGATCCAATGCCGATGTCATAAGACCGGCGGTGTGTTATCTCACACACATGATATCTACTGCACATGTTCACCTGAGTACCACTTATGTGCAGCCCTGATTATGACCCATAATAACCCAAATGAATGAATAATGCAAAACATATGTTTATGGCATTTTGTTGGTGTTGAAGTCAAAGGTTTAAAAATGTTTAAACAATAGTTTGACTAAACACAGTGATGAGTGTGTTTTCATGTTCATCAGTAGACTCCTAGTGAAGGAAAGTATTTATGAACATATATGAATACATTAGGTTTACTTTGACTTATTTTTCCTTTTTTATTTATTATTATGTAACATTTTAACATTTTTTAGGTTTCATTGCAACAAACACATGAATGAGAGCCGATGAAGGAGATGAACCTTTTCACAGTTCGTTCTTGATGTTAATCTGATCAATCCTCCCTGAGGCTGTAGATCAGCTTCAGGTTGATGGGTGGTGAATAAACAGCTATCTGTGGGTAAAGCTGGAAAACATCATGTCTGATCTCATCCAGTCTGAGCAGTGAAGACACACTGAGCTGGTTGTGTTCTACAGATCATGAGCTTTCACTGACCTCAGCCTGTGAAAAGCTCAGAACCACTGGAGACACGAGTGGGTTGTCCTGCAGGTTAAGGTCATTTAACTGAAAAGTGTTTTTTCTTTATGTGAAGTGAAAACACCAGTAGGTTTGAGTTATTTATTTATACATGACTGCATTCCAAAGCTCTCTTTGCAACCTGCTTGTTCTGAATCTTCATCATTCTGACAAGGCTGACCGTCCATCAGGACCAGAGCTCTGCTGGCCAGCTTCTCAAGGCTGTTATTCTTCAGTCAGCTATAAATTATTTTCCTCTTCTACACACCCTCTCTCCTGAATCAGACGAACCAGCATGAAGCTCTGAGGATCCAGACAGAATCTCATGTGTTTCACTGAGATGTGGCTGCAGGATCAGATCCAGACTCCGTCTCTCTGCCCGGCTTTCAGACGATACCAGCAGACAGAGATTAGAAGAGGAGCAGAAAAAGCAAAGGAGGTGGATTATCAGCTGGTCAACAACAGATGGTGTAATCCAGGACCTGCTGCTGGAAGATCATCTCTGCAGACCAGATACTGAACTGAGATCTTCATTCAACAACAGAGTGTCTTCAGTCAGAGGCTCCTTCAGATCTGCTGCAACACAGGAGATCCTTCCTGTCCATCACAGACCACTACAGGAGATCCTTCCTGTCCATCACAGACCACTACAGGAGATCCTTCCTGTCCATCACAGACCACTACAGGAGATCCTTCCTGTCCATCACAGACCATTACAGAAGGTCCTTCCTGTCCACTGATGTGGAGTCAGGCTGCAGCCAACGGCTTCTCCTCATCAACTGATGTTGCTCCTTAATAACGAAGCTAACTATGATCCTTCATTAGAACTATATTAAAATGACTTCCTTGTACTACACATTTCAGTTTCATTATTAAGCTGATTCCATCATAGATCCTAAAACAGACTCATGTCTATTCTTTACACTTGATCTTGGTGTCTTAAAGACACACACCCCTCTTTAATTATGTTCCTTCTCTAAACTGAGACAAATGTTGGACGATTTAGAAGTCTTTTATTTTTAGCTCTAAAAGTTTTTCTAATGTTTTAAAGTACATAACATCTGCTAAATACATGAATGGTTTGTTGTTTCACTGTAACCCACCTCACTTATTCTACTGACTCTTTTCTTAAGGTTAATTATTTGATCCATGTTTTATTTTATCATCACCTCCCACATCCCAACACAACAGGACATGTATGGTTTAATAAGAGAACAAGATAACACATACAAACATTTCATCTCTTATTTTATAAAGAATAGCAGCAGATTTAGCTTTTTTGCACTCTTTATTTTTAAAGCTCTTTCCATTTGAACTCCATTAAAAAACAGGTTTATTTCACAGTTTGCTTCAACTTTGCCAAATATAATATCAGTCTGGTTTTACTTTCATTTATTAGCTTGATATCAATTCATTATTTTTTTCAGTTTTCAAAAGGTCCTTTATGTTTTTTCATCATATTAAACCAACTTTAACCTAATACAGAATAAATATAATTTACATAACATATAAATAACTTAGGTCCTAACACCAAACCTTGTGGTACACACAGCTTTCAGTATTATTCATTTTTACGTATTTAAACCTTTTCTGGACTGAGACTCATTGGTGACTCAGATCTGTTTCTGGGACTGAAGCTCCTGATGGAGACATCCCCGCCTCTTGTCCCAGTGATCATGGCCTCTTTACCTGAGCTGGGTATGTAACCCTAAAATAAGCATGTTCGTCTCCACATGTCTGCATAATGAGCTCAGCCAGTTTCCCTTCAGGGAGGTGGACTCCCGTCCCTTCACCATGGATACCAGGCCGACAGTGACTTAGTGAAGCTGAATACTAATCATTCTGGTAGGAGGAGAAAAGAAGAAGGGTCTTGTATTCTTTCTTTTTAATTTAAAACCCTTTTCACAGCGCTGTGAGGGACAGTCAGGACGTCTTCTGTCCTCCCTGAGCTTGTGAAGTCTTATCTGTGTGTTGCAGACTGATTGGAGCAGATTTGATTCATTTTCATCGCAGCATGTCAGTCCTCAGATGTCAGCTCATCAGTGAAGCCTTTTGTCCTGAAAGGCTGTCAGCTCGAGTCAAAAGCAAAAACCTCTCTCTCCTCTGAACCGATGAAACATAATCATCAATTTCCTCCACTGCATCTCTGCTTTTGTTCTATTTTATTTTACTGCTGCGTTCAGTTAAACGTCTTTCAAGCATGAGCTACCTTGACATATTGAGTGAAAGCCTGGGGGCAGGATGATCCTCCAGAGGCAGGTGGCAATGAATGTGTTTTGATGCAGCCTCAGCCAACGCTCAGCATGGAAAACATCACCTTTAGACGGAGGACAGGCATGGTGGATAACCTTTAAAACCTCTGATTTTAAACACCGTCAACAGATGAAGGCTTCAGACAGAAAGAGAACTGGAAATGATGAAGGAGTCCTGTTCACTTCTTACCTGTCTGCTCAGTTTAAAATAAACAAAAAGCATGTGATGATGGGACTGGACTGGATTTATATTCATCAGTGGTTCTAATTCCTTTAGACCCTCAGAGCCAGAGGATTCCTCATTAGTAGTTTGACTGTCAGACATTATTCAGATGTTCCTGAATCTTATCGCTCTTTTCTCATTAGGAGGAGAACAAACCCTCCACTCAGATATGAAACAAATAGATGATTATAGATCTAGAGTGAAGCGATCAACACAAACTCTTCTCCACCACTTCCTGTGAGGCGAGGTCAGACTAGGATTTATTAAAGACCCATCCCTCCTTTAAGGAAATGATGAAATTATAGTCATTTGGGTCAAATCTGAAAATACATTTATGTACAAACTCACACAGATCTATCCTGATCGGACTCAGTGTGGGATTGACTCTCAGCTACAAACACGTTCTGCATCAACACTGCTCCTGTCTGAACTCAACAACTCTTATCTTTAGTCAGAACAGAATTAAACATTCTTTAATTTTACAGTTACGACACAAGTCTCTCCCTCTCTGCTGTCCGACTCAACCTGATCAATTAACTTCAATATTCAGCCGACTCAACCTGATCAATTAACTTCAATATTCAGCCGATTCAACCTGATCAATTAACTTCAATATTCAGCCGACTCAACCTGATCAATTAACTTCAATATTCAGCCGACTCAACCTGATCAATTAACTTCAATATTCAGCCGATTCAACCTGATCAATTAACTTCAATATTCAGCCGACTCAACCTGATCAATTAACTTCAATATTCAGCCGATTCAACCTGATCAATTAACTTCAATATTCAGCCGACTCAACCTGATCAATTAACTTCAATATTCAGCCGATTCAACCTGATCAATTAACTTCAATATTCAGCCGATTCAACCTGTCGGTTCGCTTTGATTGTTTGATTAAATGGTTGAATTGAATTCAGATTTTGTGTTCATTATTAAAAGTGTTTATTAAGGAATAGCATCAAATGACTAAAATATATTTTCCTCATTTTTTCTAACCCTTCCAGTAATTATTGATATCCATCAATAGGGTGACCATATTTAGATGTTTGAAAACGAGGACACTTGGCTCAGTGAAGCATCTTGATACTGGTTAATTAACGAAGACTTAAACCTGTTTAAAGTATGTCGTCTCTGTGTGGTTTTGAAGAATAGTTAAGTAACAACCTTCAGATTGGTTTTCAAAAGTCAACAAGTGCAAAAATAAACTTATCAACCCAGCAGGAGTGGGATTTGAACCTATAATCCTCAGGTGGCAGGACCAGCAGTCACTGAGCTACTGTTACACAACAAACTCAGGAAAATCATTTGAGGTAGCGTCTGACGTTTTATTGCAAATAAAACACTAAACTGCTGTTTGTTCTGTCTGCTAGAGGGAGATTTGCATCAGTTAATTTAAGTACCTATTTCCAGTGAAAAACTATAAAACCCAGACATTTTCATTCATCTGAGACTCCCCGGACAGAGCGTGAGAAGAGGAAGTTTGGTCACTCTACATCTATTTGATTTTTTATTGAGAGGCTTGAGTTAGTGTTTCAGGAGATGATTCAAACAGATAAACAGGATTAACGCCTTCTTATCCACATCCTGTTGGTGCTGACAGGATGTCATTCTGATCATAAATCCTGAACTGCCTCAGATATCTAGGAAATTCCAAAAGGGAATTTTTATTCTTCTGATTGAAGATGCTGCTTTCAGAGGGATTTGTTGTTCTGGAGGATTTTCTACTTTTTGGCCACTGTTTATGAAGCATAACTATAGCAGCAAGAGGATTGTTTACAGGAGGGAGCAGCTGACTGACGTCTCTCAGCTCAAATTTAACCCAAACTGAGACCCAGAATCTCAGCTGAGTTAAAGAGGAGGAGTCGTGGATATAGAGCAGGAGTGAAGAGGAGAGAGAGGAAGAGGAAGTTTCAACCATCACTTCATCCATCCTAACGGGGAACGTGAGGTCTCTCCTGAATCAGATGGACCAGCTTGAAGCTCTGAGGATCCATCCTGAATCTCATGTGTTTCACTGAGACGTAGCTGCAGGATCAGATCCTTTGCTCTTTTTTTAAACAAAAGAAAACAAGTTTCAAACGTCTATCAGACCTTCACATGTAAAAATAAAAACACAGAACGTATTTTCAATGTGGGAACAAACGTCTACAGTTTTTTAATAAGATAAAAATTTAAAGATGCCAATAAAATTTATTTTCATGTCTTCATCACTTAATAATAACTCAATCATTCTAATGAAATATGTCAAAAAGGCTACATGTATTAAAACTGTTTACAAATCCCATTAAATGTTAATGTGCACATTGTTTTCCTTATTTCTATTTTTTTCGTATTTCTCATTAAATGTGCACAAACGGTCATGTAATGTCTGCATCCCTCTTCCCTCTCTCTCTCTCTCTCTCTCCATCCTCCCCCTCAGTCTCAGGCCATGAGGATCGTGCGGACGGTGGGTCAGGCGTTCGATGTGTGTCACCAGCTGACCTTGCAGCAGAAAAGCGATGAGCAGGAAGACGAGGAGGAGGGGAAGCTGGAGGAGCCGGAGGCGGCACCAGGTGATTCAGACTTTTGAGCTCATTTACATAAACCTGCAGGAACAAATCAACTCCCTCCAGCTGTCACGCATGTTCTTTCTTAATTTCATACAACAGCACAGAGCCTCCTCAGGCCTGCTTCTCTTCTGTCACAGAAACAAACCCAGGAGCCTACAGAAGCACTAGATCTTATTATCCTCCACCAGCTGGGTTTTTGCTTTATGTTCAAGCTGAAAATTGGGTTTCATGAGGCAAACAAAGTGATCAAAAGACTCCGTTGTGTGGGCTGCTGATGCAGCAGCCGTCACTGCCTCTAGATGAGGTGAGAACTCTGAAATGAAATCAGCATGAAACTCCCCTGTCGCTCCGCAGCAACCGAGAGGTTGGCGTTGTCAGAGGAGACAGACCTTGAAGGCACCACGGAGGAGAGCATCGAGTGCGTCTCTCTATCAGACCTGGAGAAGAACAAAGACGACGAGGCCCTGGGTGCTGATGGGAAGGTAAAGAGCTGAAGTTATCAGGTTGTGTTTCAGTCACGCTCCACTAACAGCTTTAATCATGAACTAAATCCTTCAGCCGGAATTCACAAACATCTGGTTTAGACATCAGAGTGAGTTTGATGTTGCTCTATGATAGAGCTGATGGATAGAGCCTCTATCCATCAGCGGCTCAGGGTGGAGTGATGGGGTTTCCCTCAACAAGAAACATTTGACACCCCTCAGGTCTTCCTCTGACCTATTAAACACTCAGGTGGAGGTTTTCATGACTCTCAGGTTTATGAAGGATGAACACTGAGATCTGACAGCGCTTTTACTGGAAGTTCCTTCCATTTTGGACTTCTAATACATACAGTTATAAACATAAACAGTAACAGCTGTTTCTATGTTTCATATCATCTGTTTATGTTGAAGAGACAACAAAAATCTAAATATTTAAACTTATGTTACGTTGCTGCTGGTCATTATGTCTGAGATGACTTCCTAACTAATAAGTATTATTATATATTATCAAGTACTTTGTGGGAACTATTCAGAGTTATCTGGAACAGTTTTGTGTCCAGTGGTGTGAAAAGTGTTTTCTCCTTCCTGATGTCTTATTATTTTGTTTGTTTGTCCCACTGAAATGTTTCAGATCACACAGTTTAGATATTAGACCGACTGTAAGGTACACACTGAACACTGTTTCTAAACGAAGCTGAGAGAACAAATCCAAACCAGTTCCTGTCTGGAAGATGTCAAAATGGTTTTATTGTATTTCCTCCTCAACATGTTAAAGCCACAGGATTCTAATGAAAAGAGCCGTTTTTATTTAGAAAAGACTCAGTGAGTCTTTGATTAGAGACTTTAAAGGGTCTCGCATGTTTGCTTTAATGACAGAAAAGCATCACATTCCCTGGATTTAATGAGCTGGTTGTTTTCTAGTTTCTTGGTTTTAATACATTTTCCTTCATCGTCAGTATCAAGAAGGTCCCTGATAACGGAGCTGCTGTAGGATCAGGAGGGTTTGGTTCCTGGGTCTACAGGTGAGCCAGGAGAAGGTTTACAGCCATGTCTTCTGAGGGGGTCACATCTAAAGGCCATGTGTTCCCCGCACTACCAAACTGTCTTGACACTGCGGTAAACTCATTCCTGGTGCAGGCTGGACTTCAGGGCCACTCATTTTTTATGATCCTGTTTCTGGGGTCCAGGGTTTTAGTCGTATAGAAGAAGGGTTTTTTGCAGATGTGGTTCTGTTGTTGTCTTCAGGCCATGCTCTTCAGCGTGCACTGGGACACTTCACGTGGAGAAGCCAGGACTCAGAGACCATTGTTCTCAACCTGGGATTAGTGGAATTCACCCGTTAAGTTATGAATAAGTCCTGGACCCAAGAGGAGGGGTTTAAAGACCTTGACGTCTTGATAGGATTGTTACGTCCCCCTAAAAGGGTCTAGGAGTAGTACACAAAAGGAGGACTAACACAAAAGGCCAGAAACACAAAGTACGAATTATCAGAATATTTTATTATTATCGATCAGGCAGAAGGAGGTGCTGCAAAAAGGTAAACGAACTAAAAATCGCTCCTAAACGAAAAATCACCCAAAAGGGGAAAAACTCTAACTAAACTAATAAAACAAAATGGCCTAATCTAAGAACGCTCTCTAAAAGAGGTTCGGTAAAAGGTTAAGAGTAATATAACAACTAAGGGAGACTACAAAGAACTAAAGGAGGCGATTAACGCTATGAATACAAAAGGGTAAGTAACAACAAAACAAACGCACTAGTATAATCTACAAATAACAAAGGAAGGCGATAAACGCTACTAATATCAAAAGGATAACTAAGGGAGTTTAATTATAACAAAAGGAGTCTGTGGCAAAATACAGCAACACAGAAAATAAACGGCAGGCGACTACGAATACTAATTTACAAAACAAAACTGCCGGACTACGACGCTAGAAAAGATCAAACTACGAAACGCGCAAGAATCAAATGGGTCAGCAACCAGGGGGGGGGGGAGAACTATTCACCAGAACCAGTCTGCTTAGTTTCTCCCCGAATGGCTGACCGCTCCCTGCTTTTGAACACGCCGAGATGATTGCAGAATGCTCTGCAGCTGGGCGAGCTCGGCGTGTTGCTCCGGCGACAGGGGGCGGAGCCAGGAGCTGTCACTGTCAGCTGGAGCTGACAGGAGGAAGAATCGGGTCTGAAGATGGGAGATCATAACAAGGATGCTGAGGTGGACCAGCAGATTGGGGCTCTGTCTTTATGATGATGCAGATGATTACCTGGTCCATCTTCGTTCCAACTCTCACTTACAGTGTCATGATTTAGGTTGTGCCCAAAAGAACAAGGTCCTGGATACTGAAGCTGCACTAAGCTTCCTCCTTAGGATGATATCTCAGAGCTAAGGGGAGGAGCTTCATCATCCAGCCTCCATGACCTGACCTGACCATGGATGGATGGATGGATGGATGGATGGATGGATGGATGGACGATTAATGATGGGTGGATGATGGATGACATAATAGAAAGTATTTTGACAGACATAAGGGTTTTAATTCAACAAGGTGATTTTGGATCAGCTGTTGTCTGTAAACACAGGATGATGTTCTTTTCAGTCTTTGCTGGGTTTCTCTTCTTTTCCAGAACATTCCAGTCAGATTCCTGTTTTTGACTTTAGAATAGTTTTTAGTCTGATCACTTTTTCTTTTGTCCCAACAATTACGAATGAGGCTACCGTTTGGAGGCTAAATGTACAGACATGATGAAGATTGTTTTGTATGTGGACCTTTCTGACCTTACAGCTCAGTCCTGTAAACAGTGGAAACAACAAGCCAACACAAACCAGTCATCAGAACCAGTTCTCTTAAGAGGTTGAACAGGAACAGGCTGATTTTTAACAGCTACAATAAAAACAAACCTAAATGTTAGAAATACCCAGCTGATCATCCTAAAGTCTCCTAAAGCTTCAGATGTTCAGCCAACAGGTCAGAGACTCTCAGCAGATCAAACACATTTTTAAAGAGATGCTTTACGCTAGTGATGTGATCACATGACTTATGGATAAAACCACAGTCGATGTCTGTTCTCTGACATTGGACTGAACAACTCTCACTCTGACCATTTAGTTTATCCATAACAAGGGACAGAGCTTCATGAATTCAGTCTTTACCAGTGACAGAGTCAGATGAAGGGTGATGGAGTCAGATCTCAGATTTTGAAGGTTGTATTTGTCACAGGGGAACGTTAATAAAAGCACAGTCCGTCATCTGAATCTGTCCTCTCAGACTGGACAGGAAGGTCGTGTTCTTCATGCTGATTTGCACACAGATGTGGCGTCTCGTAAATCTGAGGCTGCAGCAGATAATCTGTAACATCTGTCAGTATCATTAAAGCATCTTCACACACATTAGAGATGTGCTGGATAGATTAGAGGAGTGTTCTGTGAAGAGATGCTGTAGAGAGCATTTGCATCCTCCTCCATACACTCTAAAAAACAATACTACATATGACTTATTTAATTAGTGTAACCTTTAAAAAATCATACAGTTATTGAGTTGATTTGAAACCCCTCAGATTGGTTATAACAAACAGGAGTAATAAGTGAGTGAAAGTGATCATTTACTGTCTTTGCACTAGGGGTGGAGCCGGATACGGTATTCGGAAAGGTACAAATAACGTTTGTTTGTTTTCAAATACTTATTTCGAACAAATACTTCACCCACCTTGTCTGCTGGTGGTGGTCAGGACCTGGAGGGAACTGGTGCCTGGCCTCTGTCAGGGCAGGATGTGAGTGTGAATGGCTGAATGACTGTTGTGTTGTACAGCGCTTTGGGGAGTGTATACACTCTAGAAAGCGCTCTATAAATACAGGACATTTACCTCATGAGACCGCGGTGCTTCATGCCCGGAGGAGTGAGGTTCAGGACTCAGGATCCATCAGACTTTGTTCATTTTATCAGGTGTTTCCTTTTATTAAGTACCGTTCAATCAGAGGAACTTAATTACAAATTATATAGAGATATATACATACAGACATTTTTATAGGAACTTCATCTGTGAATTCCTTGATATTCTTTCAGGAATAAAGTTTTAAACTTTCTTTTCTGGACCTGAAAATCTAAAAGACCTGAATGGAAACAAGCTGATTTATCCTCAGAATGAACAAAGAGACGTTCCTTTGCTGTGTTTGGATCTTGAGGTGACCTCCTCTCAGGCCTCTTCCTCTTCTAAACACTCAGCTCTCCCAGGACTTCACACCAACTCAGAGATTTAATTTCAATTTAATTTCAATTTCAATTTTAGATTTCAATTTAAATCTCAGTTGTTGGGTTTTTTTCATTTTTTAAGTTTTAAAATGTTAATTTTTTCATCCTTAATTAAATACATTTTTTGTTGTTTTTCTTGTTTTTACAACTTTTATTGTTTGATAGACTTTATGAATGCCACTTGTTTTATTACAGAGCTGCTTTTATTCATTTTATGTTGTATTGATATTATCACAGGACTGATTACTGTGTTTACTCTGGGGTCTGGTTGGTTTTTGTGCTTCTTATGGAATGATGAGGGATCTAAAGTGTTGATTACTGAGAGGTCAAACAGTCCGCCCTATCTGAAATCTGACTGTAGTTTTACTCAGAAGACTAGATGAATCTAGTATCTTATTATCATTTATCACAGAATCCCTGATATTTACCATCTGACACAGAACTACAAACGTCCACAGGTTCAGATGAACTGATCCAAGGTCTGTTTGCTTTCATAACAACTAGAGGGACATTTCTTCATCAGCTGCAGCTTTCAACTGCTAACAGATCTGACTGACACAACAGGAACATTCTAGTAGGTTCTAATTAATAACAATTCATTATTGAAGACATGGGAGGTCTGGGCTTTAACGTGTGAGGTTAAAGTAATGGTTACACTGGGTAGTAGAACCATTCTTCATCTTGTAGCTCCTGAGCTGGCCTCAGAGGTGTTTATCTTTTAGAAAATCTTTGATTAATTTTCAGCAACATTGAGTTCAGTTCATTTGTTTTTCATTCTCAGATCCAAAGTTTTGATTTGCATCTTTGGACAAATGTGAATAATCCTCCCAGTATTGTTCCAGTAGTGTTTACTGTGTTAATTCATTCTTTTACCTGACGATCCAGTGTGGGTTTAAGTGTTTCACTAATAACTACTGTCATTGACTGAATCCATTGAGGGGTTCTGAATCCAGCAGACAGAAGAAGACATCTGATTCTGAATCAGAGAAGCAGCAGAGCTCCATTTATCTCCGTTGTGTCTGTAGGTGTCTGATGAGCCCCCTCTCCTGCTCAGCTCCCCCATGCTGGGAGCCTCTGCATCGGGTCAGGCTGCAGCAGAGGCCTCCTGCTCTGCAGAACATCAGGTCCAGCTGCTCCAGAAACAACTGCAGCAGCAGGAGCAACAAGCGCTGGCAGCTTCTGCACAGGTTCAGATGAATTTGCTGAATCAATTAAAGTTTTCGCTACAATTATAACAGAAAACAGACTTAGTGAGAGTTTGTAGTTAAATATCTCCTGATGGTGTGTAACTCTGTGAGATATGTGTTCCAGGTTCATGTGCTCCAGGAGCAGCTGTCAGTGGAGATGTGTGCACGGACAGAAGCCCAGGCGCGGGTCCAGAGGCTGCTGCAGCAGAACACCGACCTGCTGCAGCACATTTCACTCCTGGTCAAACAGATTCAGGAGCTGGAGCTCAAATCTGCAGGCCAGTTAACCTCCAGTGAGTCAAAAGTATATGTATTAATACAGGTAGAGTCCTCCTGCCGGCCACATTATTACCATATATCTAGAACAGCTGTTTGTCTCATTACTGCATGTAATACAAGACACGTTAAGGGTTTCCGATAGAGTTGAATCTGATTTCATAGATTAAAGGTGAAGCTTGCACGTTTAGATTTTCTATCATGAAACAAAGTGGTTTAAACTACAGATAACCAACCACTCAAAGGCAGAGCCATTACTTAACCAAGCTTCCTTTCTGGATGATGACTTTTGGTTTTGTTTTTAAAACTTCCTCTTTCTTTGTTTTCCTGTTTATATCAAATATGAAACACAGGCAGTTTCCCTCTGGAGCTCCAGCTTAAAGCACCAGTCTCAGAGTGCCGAACAAAGCAGCAACAATCCAAACCAACACTTTTATTAGAGCAGAAAAGACAAAAACAAGCAGATCTCTCAGCAGCGTCCTCCAGGTCAGAGTCCTGGTCCTGAGACGTGGGACTGAATGTTCTCACAGGGTGTCTCGTCTAAAGAGGAAGAAAAAAATAAATTACATAAATGGATAAATAACATAATATTTTATTATAAAAAAATGAAACAGAAAATCTTTGAAGTTTATAGTAACTGTCCCATCGGAAGAGGACCACACTGAGATGTTTCTTTCCTCAGCTCTCTCCTCTTGCTCATCTCTTCTTCCACTTCTATGTAATTAATTTTCTGTTGACAGGTTTCTCAGAGTTCCTCTGCTGCCCTACAGTCATTACTCGTCAGCCC
>SSNR01000111.1:515583-532952 GCA_006937965.1 Callopanchax toddi | reverse complement strand
GGTGGTGGTCAGAGGGACCTGGTGGTGGTCAGAGGGACCTGGTGGTGGTCAGAGAGACCTGGTGTTGGTCAGAGGGACCTGGTGGTGGTCAGAGGGACCTGGTGGTGGTCAGAGGGACCTGGTATTGGTCAGAGGGACCTGGTGGTGGTCAGAGGGACCTGGTGGTGGTCAGAGGGACCTGGTGGTGGTCAGAGGGACCTGGTGGAGGTCAGAGAGACCTGGTGGTGGTCAGAGGGACCTGGTGGTGGTCAGAGGGACCTGGTGGTGGTCAGAGGGACCGGGTGGTGCTGATTGTAAGTAAGTAAGTAAAGTTTATTTATATAGCGCCTTTCACAGATATACATCACAAAGCGCTTGACAATAAAAACAAAAAAACAAAACAGAGAAAACATTGAAAATAAAAAACAAAACAGAGATTTGGGGGTACCACATACAAAATTTGGGCAAGATTTGGGGTACCTTCAGGGGATCTACGTACATTGTAAATGATGAGATACATTGAAAATAAAAAACAACCCAAAACAGAGATTTGGGGGTACCAGATACAAAATTTGGGCAAGATTTGGGGTACCATCAGGGGAGCTACATTGTAAATTATGAGATATAGTGGGACATTGACTTGTGTAAGGAACTGAAGTCTTGGGCAGAAATATTGGGGCAAACTTCAACACAATATTTGGGCAAAAAAATAAAGATGGGAGCAGAAGAAAATGTAAACAAAAGGGAGGGAGGGAGTAGCATATTACACACAGTCACAACAACCGAAAAACACATCAAGGAGGGTGGGGGGGGTCAGGATCTCCACCAGCAGCAAAGACATGGCACAGCTGACCGACCTTCACTCCCAGTAGAGGGAGGGGGAGGCGAGTTAGGGTGAGAGAGCATAGAGAAGGGGGGCTGAGCAGTCGCTTCATTCACTCTGTTGAGTAGGAGATTGTTTTCAGGGTCACCAGATAAGATAACAGAATGTGTTTGGAGCAGGCAGTCCTGTTTGTTACAGCTGCCTTAAATGTCTGTCTCACTGGCTTCACCCCGTCCAAATTCCACATCCTGGCCAGTCCCATCTGATCCGTGTAGTTCGACACATCGATCGTAATTCACTCCGCGCCAGAGTTCGTTCGCAGACAGTCCTACAAGACAACTCAGTCCTCGCGAGTGTTTCAGTGTTCAAAGCACGCATCAGCCCCCTTTGAAGCACAGGAATCCTGTCAATTGCACCTGTTAGCTCCGTTGTTTTCCGATAAACCAGGTCCATGCAGATTCCAATGAGCGTGCACCCGATCATCATTAATCCAAAATTGTAGACCTCCAGAGACAGACTTGCAGGACCCGCAATCTGATCCATTACGAACCCCACAGCTCTTGTCTCAGTCAGCCGCGGAGTCCCCTCCTCCGTTTTGAGAGTGTAAAAAATGTTATCCATTTTGTTGGGAAGCCAGCAAACCAAAGCCATATCAAGAAAAATAAAAATATTTAACCAGAAGGAATGAGGAAAATGCTCAGAAGACAAAAACAGCTGCAGGAGGAACACACAAGGGAGAGAAGGAACAGTGCGACCGCTCTCAACAGAAGCTAGAAGGATTCTGTTTGGAAGGATTGTTCAGCAGCTCCAGCTTCTGTCAGTCTGCTCTAGGGCAGCTGTGGCTACAATATAGCTCACTGCCATCAGTGTGTAAATGTGTGTGTGAGTGGGTGAATGACCTAATGAATGTAGTGTAAAGCACTTTGGGAGTACTTGGATTTGATAAACATGTACAGGACCTTTACATTCTGAGGGATATCGGTGTTCTACCATCTGGTGTTGGTTAGCTTGTTTGTTACCGAGGTTTTGAAAAATGTAGTAGATTTTTTTTTGATGATTTTCATCTTTTCTTTTCAAGAAATAAACAACACTGGTGAGTGACCCTTTATTTGTATTTTCACATATAAAAATGTTTTTCTTGAATCAGATTCAGATTAAATAACATTTCTTAAGCCTCTGATTCAAACCCAGTGTTCAGTTCAGAATGAATGAACCCCTAACAGCTGGTTTGATTTACAGATCCTGGGTTTAGGTTCTGACTGACTTCCACAAAGGAAGGAGGAGGGGAGATAATATGAGCTCCACTGTAGTGACAAGGCACCTCAATACCTGATGCGTTGCCATAGATATGGCCTTGTGTGAAGCTTACACCCTGAAAGATTTATCTGAGACTGAACACAGGGAACATGTAGCGTCTTCTCCAGAACACTGGATCTGAACAGGAAACTGATTTATTCTGCATCCATGAACCACAAGGCAGGACATTCCAAATAATAACAGAAGGTAGGGTGTTTTTTTAATCTGATTTCAACCTGGACCAGAGTCTTGATCAGAGCATTCTGGGTTCAGCTCCTAACCTCTATTGTTGTTGACCTGATGTTTATGGTAACAAGTGCTTTAATTAGGAGCAGCTTGAGCTGCTCAAGATCAACAACCAATGAAAATGGTGTGAGCACTGAGCACCACTCTTCAATTTAGTTTGATCTTTAATCAGCTTAATTTGAAATAAAATCCTCTAACAAGAAGCATGGTTAGCAGGAGTGACATGAGCTGATTGTCTCTAATCTTCCTGCAGGATTTATTAATCATCAGTCAGAACACTGCAGTCACTGTCAGTAAACACAAAACCAAACCATGAACTAACACCAGGCCCATGAGGACAAACAGCTTTCTGAAGGGCATTTTCAACTCTAGAGGATCCCAATAGATACTCATTGTTTTTCCATGTTTCTAAAACCACCAAGTGTTTTCATTCTTCTAACACATGGTAACAAGTCATTATTGATGCTCTCTTAGGTTGCAAATCTGCAACAGTTTTAGTACTGGAGAGATTTTTTAATACTTTCAGAATCCAAGAAGTTGAATTCTTCAGAGAAAATTATGCTTTCACTTTGGTAGAAAACTTGATCATCCATCCATCTGTCCATCCATTCATCATCCATCCATCCATTCATCATCCATCCATTCATCATCCATCATCCATCCATCCATCCATTTTTGTACTGCTGAGGGTAGCTGGTGTCTATCCCCAGCAGTCATAGGGTGAGAGGTGGGGGACACCCTGGACACGTCTCCCGTCCATCACATGGCCACATAGAGACAAACACCCAGTCACACTCTCTCATGCCTAAAGACAACTTAGAGTCTCCAGTTAATATAACACGCATGTCTTTGTTCTGTGGGAGGAAACCCATGCATGCATTAGGGAGAACATGGTAACTCCACACATAGAGGATGCAGCTGGGAGCCAACCCATGACCTGCTTTCTGCACGGTACCAGTGTTATCCACTGCACCACCATGCAGCCCAAAGATTTGAGCATTTAGCTGTAAAATCTGAGATATTTCTGATGTAAGGATCCATGTTTGGACATTTTTTAAACAGGATTTGTCATTCAGCAAAAGATTCACTGCTTCCTTTAGTGACACGTTTTTCTCACCTTGCCTTCCTCCACTTACCCGGGTCTGGGTCGCAAGGGCAGCAACCCAAGCAGGGAATCCCGGACTGTCTTCTCTCTGGATACCTCCACCAGCTCCTCTGCTGGGACTCTCAGGCATTCTCAGGCCAGCCTGGAGATGTACTTCCTTTAGCGTGTCCTGGGTAGACCTGAGGTCTTCTGCCAGCAGGACGTTTCCTTCTAAACTACTCCTATATTTTCTCTTCTGCCAGGTTATCGATGGCAACAAAAATGCATATGATGTGGTGTTGAAGGATCTCGAGCCACCCATCGTGGCCCGCTTCGTGCGCTTCATGCCTATAATGGACCCCTCCATGATCGCGTGCATGAGAGTGGAGCTCTACGGCTGTGAATGGTTGGGTCAGTCAGTGAATTATCATCAATAGTTTCTTATAACAAACTCTTAATACATATGACTGTTTTGCATTTTGTTTGGGTGCATATTAATTTCTTTTTCATTTCTCTTCATAGATGGCTTGATGTCCTACAGCATTCCAGATGGACACCAGATGATCTACAGAGGCCTGGATGTCTACTTTAATGACTCTGTGTATGATGGATCATCAGCTGAAAGGTCAGAGTCTGTCAATTCACCAAATCTATCCAATACCTGTTAAAGTTGCTCCTAAGTAATACTACTCATTACATCTAGACACGTAGAAATGAAGAGTCCTAAATGTGTTGAACATTCTCTTCATCAGACTGACGAAGGGCCTTGGCCAGCTGACAGACGGGACGTGGGGTCTGGATGATTTTCTGCACAGTCACATCCCCGGTGTGTGGCCTGGATACGACTACGTAGGATGGAGCAACAAGACGTTTCCCAAAGGTTACATCGAGATCATCTTTGACTTCGACCACATCCGGAACTTCACGTCCATGAAGGTGAGAATTCAAGAGTTCAGTTCTGATCTGTAGTGTTATTACATACTTATAAAGGGGGTCTAATCAGATATAAAGTGATCAAACAAAATCCAAATATTCCTAAACCATGAGGATGAATTTAGTTCGTCTTTAATCTGTGATTGGACCTGAAGATAGGTTCTGTCATGTCCAGTGAACTCCCTTCATTAATAAAATGAATGAGTGACAACTTATTTTATATAAAAATCATCAACTTTATTACTAAACTAAACAATCAACACACAAACAAACACAGAACATATAACTGTAAGGCTGAACAGCTTATGAGGGGTCTCATTCAGAGCTTCTTGAGAAGCAGGTGTAAGGTGAACTAAGGAAATTAAACCAGGCTTGGATTAATTTATCTACGGCTAGTGATAATTATTTATGAATAATTAACAATCTGACGCCAGTCATAGATATAGCCAAGGTTTACTCATCTCAGTCAGCTTCCCATCGGATCAAGAACTCCTTGTGGTCAGCCTCAGCTGGACTCAAAGGAGGTCATCTCCCTCAAACGCATGAAGCGGATCTCTGTGGTTCCTGGTGACCTCGTCACCTGGAGGCTCGTCCAGGATAGCAGACTGGATCAGTCACCTCTGGCTTTGGTGACCTTGATGCTTAATCTGAGGTAGCGGAATGGGCTCTTCGCTACGGGACTCAGATGGTACCCATGCCTCATGGCTGGATGAGACACGCCTGCCCTCAGCAGACTCAGGACTTAGACCGACTCTGACGTGGACTCAGAGTCTCTCCTTCAGACTGACGTGGACTGTCAGGATGGAAAGCGTACACATTTTCTTTTAGTTGTAACTTTATCAGAAGTCACTCCTACACCTTATCCCTCAAGAAAGTAGGAGCATTAGACTTACTGTAGTAATTTAAACTTAGAATGAAATTCATACTTTAAATTACTTTATGATTTAAATCCAAATCAGTCATTATTTATACTTATATTAATATTGGATTATTAAGATGATATAATTAACTTAATCATCTTACTAGAACTCATTTGAAACATCTGGATTTAAACATGAGTTATTCAATGAATTAAGTTAAAGAAGTTAAGATGTATGAATCTAAAATCTATAAACCATTGATTTCTAAATAATCTTGCAATTACTGAATGATGAACAAGTAATCTTAATAACATATTTCATGTCAAAAGTTTAGGAACAAAAGGATTTTGTTAAGTGACACGTATGTGTACGATTAAATGTTCAGAGTTCTGTAGTTTCAGAGACGGAGAAGGGAGACATCTTATCTTCTTTCAAGGATGTTAAGAAGGGAATTACTTCAAAACTAAATGTGATAGGAACTCCGACTGTCTCTTCGGCAAATCTGAACCTGATGGGTATCCTCTGCACCGAACATGTGCAGGACTTTAAAGCTGCACTCTGTAATATCCAAACAAGCTAGCTATTTTACAAAAACACGTCTCAGAGCTCTCACCCATCCCGTCGGGTATAATCCTATGCCACGTCCCACTGGACATGAGACCGCGCATTGCCACAGTAAACAAGAGAGAGAAAAACACCGGCCGTTGAAACGCTATGCTAATGTTCTCCCAGGTTTTTCCTCTTTTTCTCGTTTTCTGCTAGCTGAAAAGGTGTTTTTCTTTTTGGGACTCTGGTAGTTTTTCCTCAAATTGAAGCACTAACAGCCAGCTGTTTCTGTCCTTCTCTCACTTCCTGGATGTTCAGCTTTAAAATTCTCCAGCACGCATTAATGGAGGATCCAAGCAGTGAGGAAGTGAGGTGCTTCAGCGAGACAGACAGCCGGATTGTTCAATAGTTTCTTTCAGTCCAAAACATATGATTGGCTGAGGTTTTTAGAGAACTGTGAGGGAAACATCCTATTGATTTCTTTCGGGGGGGTTTAATCACCACAATATATATATAGCTGTACTATGTTAGAACGTTGTTAAGAGGCATGAAAAAAAACGTTTTAAGCTACATTGTTTACCAAATTACAGAGTACAGCTTTAACAATATTGTCCTCATTTCCATACGCTACAGATCAATGTTTGAGATGCACTGAATAACTACAACATATAGTTTACAAAAATACTCTTTATGACTGTGGGGAACTAATGAAATAAAAATAATGACCACTAGCAACTACATTAGATATCTGTAAATCAAGTCAAATAAAAATGCTTTAATAATCCCAGAAAGAAATTAGATGTTTGAATAACTCATTAAAGTTAAATCATGAAGTCACTGTAGGATGTTCTAGCTGTGGACAGGAAGGACCTCCTGTAGTGGTCTGTGATGGACAGGAAGGACCTCCTGTAGTGGTCTGTGATGGACAGGAAGGATGACCTGTAGTGGTCTGAGATGGACAGGAAGGATCTCCTGTAGTGGTCTGAGATGGACAGGAAGGATCTCCTGTAGTGGTCTGAGATGGACAGGAAGGATGACCTGTAGTGGTCTGAGATGGACAGGAAGGATCTCCTGTAGTGGTCTGAGATGGACAGGAAGGATGTCCTGTAGTGGTCTGTGATGGACAGGAAGGATGTCCTGTAGTGGTCTGAGATGGACAGGAAGGATGTCCTGTAGTGGTCTGTGATGGACAGGAAGGATGTCCTGTAGTGGTCTGAGATGGACAGGAAGGATCTCCTGGGGCGGATATTCTGGGGCGGCATTAGCTCAGTCTGGGGCGGCATTAGCTCAGTTGGTAGAGTGGCCGGTCTGGCAACCGGAGGGTCGCCGGTTCGATCCCCAGCTCCGGCTGGGTTAGATTGTCGTTGTGTCCTTGGGCAAGACACTTCACCCAACTTGCCTACTGGTGGTGGTCAGAGGGTCCTGGAGGGCGCCGGTGCATGGCAGCCCCCGCCCCCGTCAGAGTGTCCAAGGGCAGCTGAGACTACAACGTAGTTTATCACCACCAGTGTGTGAGTGTGAGTGTGAATGGGTGAGTGACTGTTCGTGTTGTACAGCGCTTTGGGGTGTTCTGCACTGTAGAAAGCGCTCTATAAATACAAGCCATTTACCATTTACCATTCCTGTAGTGGTCTGAGATGGACAGGATGGATCTCCTGTAGTGGTCTGAGATGGACAGGAAGGATCTCCTGTAGTGGTCTGTGATGGACAGGAAGGATGTCCTGTAGTGGTCTGAGATGGACAGGAAGGATCTCCTGTAGTGGTCTGAGATGGACAGGAAGGATCTTCTGTAGTGGTCTGAGATGGACAGGAAGGATGTCCTGTAGTGGTCTGTGATGGACAGGTAGGATCTTCTGTAGTGGTCTGAGATGGACAGGAAGGACCTCCTGTAGTGGTCTGAGATGGACAGGAAGGATGTCCTGTAGTGGTCTGTGATGGACAGGAAGGATGTCCTGTAGTGGTCTGAGATGGACAGGAAGGATCTCCTGTAGTGGTCTGAGATGGACAGGAAGGATGTCCTGTAGTGGTCTGTGATGGACAGGAAGGATCTTCTGGTATCATCTGAATGTCAGACAGTTGGCTACAAAGCTCCTTTACAGCAAATAGATAACAGGTGATGAGTCACGTTTTTCACCAGTACTACAAAAGTTACATAAATGTTACATTCCCCTGTCCTCAGGTCCACTGTAACAACATGTTCAGCCGCGGGGTGAAGGTGTTCAGACAGGTCACGTGTTTCTTCAGGTCAGGGTCAGAGTGGGAGGCTGACCCTGTGACCTTCAGACCGGCTGTTGAACACATGAGTCAAAGTGCTCACTTTGTCTCGGTGCCCCTCGGGGACCGAACAGCCAGGAGCATCAAGTGTCGGTTTCACTTCAGTGACCAGTGGATGCTATTCAGCGAGGTGGCCTTCCAGTCAGGTAAAGACAACATGAAGTCATGGACTCCACCTCAACACCGCCATGGATGGCTTAGCTAACTTTCTTTATTTGATCGCTCCTCCCTTTATCCTGACAGGTTCTGCCGTTTACAACACATCACGCAAACATGGACCCTCAAACACACCAGGTCAGAAGGTCTTGTGATTCTGTTCTTTAGGTTTGTTTGTGACTGTTTATTTACGTGATGGCGATGGATATCGTCGCTGTCAAGCAAAAACTTGAATCTCCAAAACGCCATCTGGTCTGGAAATGGTACAAAAAAAAGTTTCTGTTACCAAATACTAATCCTGGATCGTCACAAGCTCTTCTTGAAAAGTTGTTCATCAACCACCAACAGATGTAAAACAACCAATAGAACTGATTAGGTAATGTAAAAATAGGAAAATTATTTTAAAAATGGAGATTTGAGGTTTTAACTGACAGTGACGATTTATTCTTACAAATGTCTTCAAATGGATAGTTTATCTCTTTAGAAGCGTGTTCTGTGTAAAAAATTATAATTGCTATCCAAGCCTTTGTAAAGAGCTTCCTGTGGAGAATTAAAGTTTACGTCCATTAGGACCGATGAGCTAACGCCTGGTTTAACACACGTAAGGCTGCCATCTTACAACAGATCACATCTTGATTTAGGACAACAGTTTTTAATTACTGCATTTTGCCTAGCCGTTAGCTTATCAGTCCTGCCATATGTAAACTCTACTGTATTTCTCTAAACTGAGGCCATTCTGGTAGCTATTTACAATGAGTAGAACAGGAATTATCGTATATATGACATCTAAACCCCTTTTCAAAACAACTTTAAAATCATTTAAATAATTGGACTGAACAAAAATAATTTTTTGCTTTTATTTTGATGTCCTATCTTATTATAGAGTATAATATTTTGCTTTGATTTGAAATAACTGAATGTTGTTTAGTAGGGTGAAAGATGTTCTTTGGGCTAACAATGCCCCCTGCTGGTAGAATCACAAACTACTGGTTATACAGGAAGGCTTTTTGTAATAAAACAAGTTGGAAATTGTTAATTATTTCAAAATAAATTGTGATAATTTGGATCATAATAGGCTTTGAACTCCCAGCTGTTCTCTGGTGTGTTGGTAGATGATCCCACTCACAAAGTGGATGACAGCAACACGAGGATCCTGATTGCCTGCTTAGTGGCTATTATAGCCATCCTATCAACCATCATCATCATCATTCTGTGGAGACAGGTCTGGCAAAAGATGCTGGAAAAGGTAAGAAGAATTTATTCTACTTGATAAATGTACTTTAGAATTTTACAGTTTTGATGAATGGCCAAATGGTTGACATTTTGTACTCTGAGCTTTAAACAGGCCAAAAATCTAAACTATGAATAACTAACTTCGTCTCGTCTCGTCTCGTCTCGTCTTCTTCCGCTTATCCGGGTCCGGGTCGCGGAGGCAGCATCCCAATTAGGGAGTTCCAGACAGTCTTCTCCCCAGCCACTTCTACCAGCTCCTCCGGCAGGATCCCAAGGCGCTCCAGGGCCAAACCAGAGATATATTTTCTCCAGCGTGTCCTGGGTCGACCTGGGGGCCTCCTGCCGGCAGGACATGCCTGAAACACCTCCCTGGGGAGGCGTCCAGGGGGCATCCTAACAAGATGCCCGAACCATCTCAACTAACTAACTTATAATAATAATTAACTAATGAATTATTGTCAGGTTCTTTTCTTCAGAAATAAACTAATATGTAAAAAAAAGCAATGTGGCTCTTTGACAGATGGAATACTACTAAATAGTTTTTGCACCTGTACACAAGGTTAAACACAAAACTCTACAAAGAAGTGAAAGCTGCCACACATGCTAACCCAGTGCTAGTGTTTAGTAAGTAAGTAAGTAAGTAAGTAAAGTTTATTTATATAGCACCTTTCACAGAAAAAATCACAAAGTGCTTCACAAAAAACAGAATCAAACATGATAAAAACAAATGAAATCAATAAAACAAACAAAATATCATTACAAATCAAAATCGTTAAACAACAAGAGAACATAAAAAGTTTAAGCTGATGATTATTATGAACCCTGATCTTTCTGTAGGCATCTCGTCGTTTGCTGGATGATGAGCTCACAGCTCGTCTCGCCATCCAGACCCAGGACTTCTCCTTCCACAACTCCTCTCTGTCCAGTGAGAACAGCTCCACCTCCACCTACGAGAGAATCTACCCCCTCCGAGCGGACTACCAGGAGCCTTCCCGCCTCATCCGGAAGCTGCCTGAGTTTGCTCAGTCCACCGAGCACCTTGGTGAGCTCCCAAAAGATGACATGTATACATTATATTTGTCTGAGTTGGGCTGAAGCTTCAGTTCCTGTGTTATCTCTCCCAGAACCTGGTAGCTCCTGCAGACCTGCCGGTGGTACAGATGCTGCTCCACACTATGCAGAGGCTGATATCATCAGCCTGCAGGAGTCCTCAGACAGCGGCACATTCTCCATCACAGCATTCAACATGAATCTGATCACTGGAGCTGATTCCTCCATGAGGGAGTTTCCCAGAGAGAAGCTCACCTTCAAGGAGAAACTGGGAGAGGGCCAGTTTGGAGAAGTACTCTCACTGTTGTAGTTCTGCTTAGCTCATTGCTATTTTGTCATCATTAGCTCGGTGTCACTTTAAGGGTTCCTTTTATGAAATCAGGAGGCTGTAAGTGGTGAATGATGGCTGCTTTCCCACACAGGTGCACTTATGTGAAGCCGACGGCATGCAGGACTTTTTGGATGAGGTTCTATCTGGTGAAGGTTACAGTAAGTCAGCTCTGCTGGTGGCTGTGAAAACACTGCGGGAAGATGCGAACAAGAATGCCAGGTAGAGGCAGCTGGTTACAGGAGAACAGTGGATTGTCCCAGCTCCTTCATCAGTCGAGTGTTGATTGTTGTCGATTTTTTGTTGCTGCAGGAACGACTTCCTGAAGGAGATCCGGATCATGTCTCGTCTGAGGGACCCCAACATCGTCCGCCTGCTGGCTGTGTGTGTGGACAAGGAGCCTCTGTGTATGATCACAGAGTACATGGAAAACGGAGACTTGAATCAGTTCCTGTGCAGCCTCAGACTAAAGACCAGGGAGGAAGACAAGATGGAACCAGAGGAGGGGAAGGATCTGGTTAGGTATTTAACATTTAATACAACAACAACATAGCAGATGAAATCAAACGTCTGTGTGTGATCTTAGATCCTAAATCTGTTGGAAGAAAGATGCTGCAGGAAGTCGACACGGCTGTCTTGGAGAAACATCCTGGATAAGAAGCATTCTGTACATTATACTAGAGGTTGATTTAAACACAAAGCTAGAACCATCAGACTAACACATGATGATGATGATAAAGATCATTAATAAACAGTTTGTCTCGCCTCGCCTTCCTCCGCTTATCTGGGTCCGGGTTGCTGGGGCAGCATCCCAAGTCGGGCATCTCAGGCCATCCTCTCCCCGACCAAGTCCGCCAGCTCCTCAGCTGGAACACCCAGGCATTTCCAGGCCAACCTGAAGATGTATTTCCTTCAGATTATCCTCCAAAAAACAGTTTGTACAAACCAAAACTTTAACATTTCATCATCTGATTTATTTTATTATTAAATAACTTAAAGTCTGAAACCTTTGACCTCCATATAAATAAATCAAATGTTGCAGAGAGAGAAGCTGGTTCTGATTTCAGAGAAAACTAAATCTAAAAACGTTGAGTCTCTCCTTAGACCAGTCTGGGGTTCAGGTTCAGGGTTCTAACCAAAATCAGTCCAAAATCAATCACTTTAACACAACAAACACATGAAATAAATACCAACCTAAAGAACTGGTTGAGGAGTAAAGAGGAATCATTCCGTTATTTATGTTGGAGATTTCTGGTTGTTTTTCTCTTTTTATTCAGTTTTCCATCAGAAATTTATATTTTACAGTGAGATGCTTTAGATTGTAAATAGAAAACAATTAAATTTGTTATAAATTAAGTGAAGGAACAGGGTATTATTATTATTATTATTATTATTATTATTATTATTATTATTATTATTATTATTGTTAGAACAATTAGATTTTTCAAAGCACTTCTTCAGCACCCAAAGCGTTTTACAGAGGTTTTACACTATTCACTCACGCTGGTGGAGATACCCTTCCTCTGTATCCACTGCTGACCTGGGTCAGTCTGACAGAGACCAGGCAGCTGTTTGCTCCATCAGCCCTCTGACCACCACCAACATTCACACACAGGTGAGGAGAGTGAAGTGCATTGTAGAGCACTAGCTCAGTGGAAAAGTGGTGGCTTAGGCAAAGCAGTACTCAGTCTGTAGAGCAGTACTCGGTAGGTAGAGCAGTTTTCAGTAGGTAGAGCAGTAATCAGTATGTAGAGCAGTACTCAGTAGGTAGAGCAGTACTCAGTAGGTAGAGCAGCACTCAGTAGGTAGAGCAGTAATCAATATGTAGAGCAGTACTCAGTAGGTAGAGCAGTATTCAGTAGGTAGAGCAGTAATCAGTATGTAGAGCAGTACTCAGTAGGTAGAGCAGTACTCAGTAGGTAGAGCAGAACTCAGTAGGTAGAGCAGCACTCAGTAGGTAGAGCAGTAATCAATATGTAGAGCAGTACTCAGTATGTAGAGCAGTATTCAGTAGGTAGAGCAGTCCTCGGTAGGTAGAGCAGTCCTCAGAATGTAGAGCAGTACTCAGTAGGTAGAGCAGTACTCTGTATGTAGAGCAGTCCTCAGTAGGTAGAGCAGTAGTTCAGTAGGTAGAGCAGTAGTTCGGTAGGTAGAGCAGTAGGTAGAGCAGTAGTTCAGCAGGTAGAGCAGTAGGTTGAGCAGTAGTTCAGTAGGTAGATCAGAGTTCAGTAGGTAGAGCAGTAGTTCAGTAGGTAGAGCAGTAGATTGGTAGGTAGAGCAGTAGTTCAGTAGGTAGAGCAGTAGATTGGTAGGTAGAGCAGTAGTTCGGTAGTTTAGTAGGTAGAACAGTAGTTCGGTAGTTCAGTAGGTAGAGCAGTAGTTTGGTAGTTCAGTAGGTAGTGCAGTAGTTCAGCAGGTAGAGCTGTAGTTCGGTAGTTCAGTAGGTAGAGCAATAGTTCGGTAGTTCAGTAGGCAGAGCAGTAGATTGGTAGGTAGAGCAGTAGTTCAGCAGGTAGAGCTGTAGTTCGGTAGTTCAGTAGGTGGAGCAGTAGTTCAGTAGGTGGAGCAGTAGTTCAGTAGGTGGAGCAGTAGTTCAGTAGGTAGAGCAGTAGTTCAGTAGGTCGAACAGTATTTCGGTAGGTAGAGCAGTAGTTCAGTAGGTAGAGCAGTAGTTCAGTAGGTAGAACAGTAGTTCAGTAGATAGAGCAGTAGTTCAGTAGATTGAGCAGTAGTTCAGTAGGTAGAGCAGTAGTTCAGTAGGTAGAGCAGTAGTTCAGTAGGTAGAGCAGTAGTTCGGTAGTTCAGTAGGTAGAGCAGTAGTTTGGTAGTTCAGTAGGTAGAGCAGTAGTTCAGCAGGTAGAGCAGTAGTTCAGTAGGTAGAGCAGTAGTTCAGCAGGTAGAGCAGTAGTTCATTAGGTTGAGCAGTAGTTCAGTAGGTAGAGCAGTAGTTCAGTAGGTAGAGCAGCAGTTCAGTAGGTAGAGCAGTAGTTCAGTAGGTAGAGCAGTAGTTCAGTAGGTAGAGCAGTAGTTCAGTAGGTAGAGCAGTAGTTCAGTAGGTAGAACAGTAGTTCAGTAGGTAGAGCAGTAGTTCAGTAGGTAGAGCAGTACTCAGTATGTAGAGCAGTACTCAGTAGGTAGAGCAGCACTCAGTAGGTAGAGCAGTAATCAATATGTAGAGCAGTACTCAGTAGGTAGAGCAGCAGTCAGTAGGTAGAGCAGTAGTTCAGTAGGTAGAACAGTAGTTCAGTAGATTGAGCAGTAGTTCAGTAGATTGAGCAGTAGTTCAGTAGGTTGAGCAGTAGTTCAGTAGGTAGAGCAGTAATCAGTATGTAGAGCAGTACTCAGTAGGTAGAGCAGTACTCTGTATGTAGAGCAGTCCTCAGTAGGTAGAGCAGTAGTTCAGTAGGTAGAGCAGTAGTTCAGCAGGTAGAGCAGTAGTTCAGTAGGTAGAGCAGTAGTTCAGCAGGTAGAGCAGTAGTTCAGTAGATTGAGCAGTAGTTCAGTAGATTGAGCAGTAGTTCAGTAGGTAGAACAGTAGTTCAGTAGTTAGAGCAGTAGTTCAGCAGGTAGAGCAGTAGTTCAGTAGGTAGAGCAGTAGTTCAGTAGGTAGAACAGTAGTTCAGTAGATTGAGCAGTAGTTCAGTAGATTGAGCAGTAGTTCAGTAGATTGAGCAGTAGTTCAGTAGGTAGAGCAGTACTTCAGTAGGTAGAGCAGTAGTTCATCAGGTAGAGCAGTAGTTCAGTAGGTAGAGCAGTAGTTCAGTAGGTAGAGCAGTAGTTCAGTAGGTTGAGCAGTAGTTCAGTAGGTAGAGCAGTAGTTCAGTAGGTAGAGCAGCAGTTCAGTAGGTAGAGCAGTAGTTCAGTAGGTAGAGCAGTAGTTCAGTAGGTAGAACAGTAGTTCAGTAGTTAGAGCAGTAGTTCAGCAGGTAGAGCAGTAGTTCAGTAGGTAGAGCAGTAGTTCAGTAGGTAGAGCAGTAGTTCAGTAGGTAGAGCAGTAGTTCAGTAGGTAGAACAGTAGTTCAGTAGATTGAGCAGTAGTTCAGTAGATTGAGCAGTAGTTCAGTAGGTAGAGCAGTAGTTCAGTAGGTTGAGCAGTAGTTCAGCAGGTAGAGCAGTAGTTCAGTAGTTTGAGCAGTAGTTCAGCAGGTAGAGCAGTAGTTCAGTAGGTAGAGCAGTAGTTCAGTAGGTAGAACAGTAGTTCAGTAGATTGAGCAGTAGTTCAGTAGGTAGAGCAGTAGTTCAGTAGGTAGAGCAGTAGTTCAGTAGGTAGAGCAGTAGTTCAGTAGGTAGAGCAGTAGTTCAGTAGGTAGAGCAGCAGTTCAGTAGGTAGAGCAGTAGTTCAGTAGGTAGAGCAGTAGTTCAGTAGGTAGAGCAGTAGTTCAGTAGGTAGAGCAGTAGTTCAGCAGGTAGAGCAGTAGTTCAGTAGGTAGAGCAGTAGTTCAGTAGGTAGAGCAGTAGTTCATCAGGTAGAGCAGTAGTTCAGTAGGTAGAGCAGTAGTTCAGTAGGTAGAGCAGTTTTCAGTAGGTAGAGCAGTAATCAGTATGTAGAGCAGTACTCAGTAGGTAGAGCAGTACTCAGTAGGTAGAGCAGTACTCTGTATGTAGAGCAGTAGTCAGTAGGTAGAGCAGCAGTTCAGTAGGAGAGCAGTAGTTCAGTAGGTAGAACAGTAGTTCAGTAGATTGAGCAGTAGTTCAGTAGATTGAGCAGTAGTTCAGTAGGTTGAGCAGTAGTTCAGTAGGTAGAGCAGTAGATTGGTAGGTAGAGCAGTAGTTCAGCAGGTAGAGCTGTAGTTCAGTAGGTAGAGCAGTAGTTCAGTAGGTAGAGCAGTAGTTCAGTAGGTAGAACAGTAGTTCAGTAGTTAGAGCAGTAGTTCAGCAGGTAGAGCAGTAGTTCAGTAGGTAGAGCAGCACTCAGTAGGTAGAGCAGTACTCAGTATGTAGAGCAGTACTCAGTAGGTAGAGCAGTACTCTGTATGTAGAGCAGTCCTCAGTAGGTAGAACAGTAGTTCAGTAGGTAGAGCAGCAGTTCAGTAGGTAGAGCAGCAGTTCAGTAGGTAGAGCAGTAGTTCAGTAGGTAGAACAGTAGTTCAGTAGGTAGAGCAGCAGTTCAGTAGGTAGAGCAGCAGTTCAGTAGGTAGAGCAGTAGTTCAGTAGGTAGAACAGTAGTTCAGTAGTTAGAGCAGTAGTTCAGCAGGTAGAGCAATAGTTCAGTAGGTAGAGCAGTAGTTCAGTAGGTAGAACAGTAGTTCAGTAGATTGAGCAGTAGTTCAGTAGATTGAGCAGTAGTTCAGTAGGTTGAGCAGTAGTTCAGTAGGTAGAACAGTAGTTCAGTAGTTAGAGCAGTAGTTCAGCAGGTAGAGCAGTAGTTCAGTAGGTAGAGCAGCAGTGCAGTAGGTAGAGCAGTAGTTCAGTAGGTAGAACAGTAGTTCAGTAGTTAGAGCAGTAGTTCAGCAGGTAGAGCAGTAGTTCAGTAGGTAGAGCAGCAGTTCAGTAGGTAGAGCAGTAGTTCAGTAGGTAGAGCAGCAGTTAAGTAGGTAGAGCAGTAGTTCAGTAGGTAGAGCAGTAGTTCAGTAGGTAGAGCAGTACTTCAGTAGGTTGAGCAGTAGTTCAGTAGGTAGAACAGTAGTTCAGTAGGTAGAGCAGTAGTTCAGTAGGTAGAGCAGTAGTTCATCAGGTAGAGCAGTAGTTCAGTAGGTAGAGCAGTAGTTCAGTAGGTAGAGCAGTTTTCAGTAGGTAGAGCAGTAATCAGTATGTAGAGCAGTACTCAGTAGGTAGAGCAGTACTCAGTAGGTAGAGCAGCACTCAGTAGGTAGAGCAGTAATCAATATGTAGAGCAGTACTCAGTAGGTAGAGCAGTATTCAGTAGGTAGAGCAGTAATCAGTATGTAGAGCAGTACTCAGTAGGTAGAGCAGTACTCAGTAGGTAGAGCAGAACTCAGTAGGTAGAGCAGCACTCAGTAGGTAGAGCAGTAATCAATATGTAGAGCAGTACTCAGTATGTAGAGCAGTATTCAGTAGGTAGAGCAGTCCTCGGTAGGTAGAGCAGTCCTCAGAATGTAGAGCAGTACTCAGTAGGTAGAGCAGTACTCTGTATGTAGAGCAGTCCTCAGTAGGTAGAGCAGTAGTTCAGTAGGTAGAGCAGTAGTTCGGTAGGTAGAGCAGTAGGTAGAGCAGTAGTTCAGCAGGTAGAGCAGTAGGTTGAGCAGTAGTTCAGTAGGTAGATCAGAGTTCAGTAGGTAGAGCAGTAGTTCAGTAGGTAGAGCAGTAGATTGGTAGGTAGAGCAGTAGTTCAGTAGGTAGAGCAGTAGATTGGTAGGTAGAGCAGTAGTTCGGTAGTTTAGTAGGTAGAACAGTAGTTCGGTAGTTCAGTAGGTAGAGCAGTAGTTTGGTAGTTCAGTAGGTAGTGCAGTAGTTCAGCAGGTAGAGCTGTAGTTCGGTAGTTCAGTAGGTAGAGCAATAGTTCGGTAGTTCAGTAGGCAGAGCAGTAGATTGGTAGGTAGAGCAGTAGTTCAGCAGGTAGAGCTGTAGTTCGGTAGTTCAGTAGGTGGAGCAGTAGTTCAG
>SSNR01000111.1:500910-515069 GCA_006937965.1 Callopanchax toddi | reverse complement strand
GAGCAGTAGTTCATCAGGTAGAGCAGTAGTTCAGTAGGTAGAGCAGTAGTTCAGTAGGTAGAGCAGTAGTTCAGTAGGTTGAGCAGTAGTTCAGTAAGTAGAGCAGTAGTTCAGTAGGTAGAGCAGTAGTTCAGCAGGTAGAGCAGTAGTTCAGTAGGTAGAGCAGTAGTTCAGTAGGTAGAGCAGTAGTTCAGTAGGTAGAGCAGTAGTTCAGTAGGTAGAGCAGTAGTTCAGCAGGTAGAGCAGTAGTTCAGTAGGTAGAGCAGTAGTTCAGTAGGTAGAGCAGTAGTTCAGTAGGTAGAGCAGTAGTTCAGTAGGTAGAGCAGCAGTTCAGTAGGTAGAGCAGTAGTTCAGTAGGTAGAACAGTAGTTCAGTAGATTGAGCAGTAGTTCAGTAGGTTGAGCAGTAGTTCAGTAGGTTGAGCAGTAGTTCAGCAGATAGAGCAGTAGTTCAGTAGGTAGAGCAGCAGTTCAGTAGGTAGAGCAGTAGTTCAGTAGGTAGAACAGTAGTTCAGTAGTTAGAGCAGTAGTTCAGCAGGTAGAGCAATAGTTCAGTAGGTAGAGCAGTAGTTCAGTAGGTAGAACAGTAGTTCAGTAGATTGAGCAGTAGTTCAGTAGATTGAGCAGTAGTTCAGTAGGTTGAGCAGTAGTTCAGCAGGTAGAGCAGTAGTTCAGTAGATTGAGCAGTAGTTCAGCAGGTAGAGCAGTAGTTCAGTAGGTAGAGCAGTAGTTCAGCAGGTAGAGCAGTAGTTCAGTAGGTTGAGCAGTAGTTCAGTAGGTAGAGCAGTAGTTCAGTAGGTAGAGCAGTAGTTCAGTAGGTAGAGCAGTAGTTCATTAGGTTGAGCAGTAGTTCAGTAGGTTGAGCAGTAGTTCAGCAGGTAGAGCAGTAGTTCAGTAGGTAGAGCAGTAGTTCAGTAGGTAGAGCAGTAGTTCAGCAGGTAGAGCAGTAGTTCAGTAGGTAGAGCAGTAGTTCAGTAGGTTGAGCAGTAGTTCAGCAGGTAGAGCAGTAGTTCAGTAGGTTGAGTGTATGACTTGTAACCAGTGGGTTATCAGTTTCGTCCCCACTCTGGCTGGCTGAATTCGTCCTTGTATTTTTGTCTTGCCTATGTCTTGTCTAGGTCTTGTCACCTATCTTCTGTATACTATGTAGCTCACTGCCATCAGCCTGAGAATGACTGTAATGTAAATTGCTTTGTAGTCCTTGACTTAGAAATGCTTTAAATAAATATGGTATTATTTTTTTCTTTCTTAAAAACATTTTGTCTCTCTTGTCACTTTCTGTTTCATAGTTACTCTCAGCTGATTGGCATGGCGGTACAGATAGCATCTGGTATGAAGTATCTGTCCTCTCTCAACTTTGTTCACCGTGATTTGGCGACCCGGAACTGCCTGGTGGGAAAGAACTACACCATTAAGATAGCTGATTTTGGCATGAGCAGGAACCTGTACAGAGGGGACTACTACCGGATTCAGGGCCGGGCGGTGCTGCCCATTCGCTGGATGTCATGGGAGAGCATCCTCCTGGTGAGGAGGACAAGGGACACGCTGAAAGGAACACACCCCATGTACCTGTACAGACCCATGACTTTGAACTGCATTCAGTTCATTTTACTTCATTTCACTTTTTTATCTGATGCCTAATAAAAAAAAGATCATATGAAGTTTTTTATATCTGCAGAGAAAAACGGTGATGTGTCTTTTTACTAAAGGAATTTATTACATAATATATAAAGAGTAAATCTCCAGTCAGGATTTATTCCACCAACACTTAACGTGTGTGTAACCAGCATCAGCTAAAAGCTGCTGGATTCTCATTGAACTTGAACTGATTCTGTTTGTTGCTCATCCTCTCAGGGAAAGTTCACCATGGCCAGTGATGTATGGGCATTCGGAGTGACTCTGTGGGAAATCCTGACTCTATGTAAGCAGCAGCCATACTCTCACTTTTCTGATGAGCAGGTCATTGAGAACACGGGCGAGTTTTTCCGGGACCAGGGTAAGCAGGTGAGCAACACTCGGGTTTAGGCTCTGGAGTCTTACAGTGGATACTACAACTGTATCCACGCAATTTGAGAATGACACAAATATTAATCATCACAAAGTTTGCTGCCTCACATTTAATGGTAGAAGCTTGTATAAACTCCAGAACGTTCTAAAGAGTGATCAGATAAATTTAAATTAATTAGAAAGACCTTCTTTGCCATGAAAATAAACCTAATTTCCCAAGTCCCTCTGCATTTGTGAAGAAGGCTTCAGGAGGCCCAAGAAAGTCCAGCAGCACTAGGTCCGTCTCCTAAAGCTGGTCCAGCTGTGGGATCAGGGCTCCACCTGAGAAGATCTGACCAGGAACATCAGCAGGTCTGAGTTCATCTGCAGCTCAGTGAGGAGAAGACTTCTGGAGGAGGACCTGGTGTCAAGAAGGGCAGCAAAGAAGCTACTAATCTCCAAGAAAACCATCAGGAACAGACTGAGGTTCTGCTAAAGGTCCAGGGACTGGACTGATGAGGACTGGAGGAAAGTCGTTTCTCTGATGAATGGTTGGACTGACTGGTTGGAGCTTCTGGATAAAGGATTGTCTGGAGGAGAAAAGGTGAGCTCCTATCAGTCCTGAGTCCTGCTAACATGGTTAATGAAAAGTCACTCAGCCCCATCTGCTGCTTGGATCCAGAATACAACTTCTGAGTTACCGGTCTGGTGCCCTGAAATAATAATGAATTGGATTTATATAGCACTTCTCAGGACTCCCAAAGCGCTTTGACAGAAGCTCCATTATTCATTCACTCATTCATACTCTGGTGGTGGTAAACTATGACAGATGTCTGTAGTCACAGCTGCCCTGGGGCAGTCTGACAGAAGCGAGGCTACCATTCTGCACCACCGGCCTTCTGACCACCACCAACATTCACACAGGCAAGTTGGGTGAAGTGTCTTGCCCGAGGACACAATGACAATGTAACCCAGACGGAGCTGGGGACTGAACCGGCAACCCTCTGGTTACCAGACCGGCCACTCTACCAACTGAGTTACATGCCGCCTGAAGTCTCACAAAATCACGTATCTCATGAGGGTTAGGCTAACCCAATGTGGCTAGCTGTTTTTAGTTCATGATTCCTGCTTTTTTTCCATCTCTCCCTGCTTGAACACAGCTGATTTCTTTGAATGAGTGATGAACCGCTCCAGTAGAAAGCAGTGAAGGCTGAGGAGACGTTTCAACAGTTAGATTTGTCCATGCAAATTCAGAATCTTGATAAGTTCCAGTGAGTGACCAAGACAGTTTGACCTTTGACATTAGCTGACCTTTTGGGGTTGTTACACGCTTCAAATTAAACATTTTGCTGCTTCAATAAAACAAAAACAGTTACAAAGAGGGTTAATTAACTATTTATTTTCCAACCCACAACAGAATTAAACACTGAACCAACAGGAAAGATTTACTCTGAAGTTTACTCACATTATCATTTGTAAGTGGTTTTGGATAAACGCATCTGCTAAATAAACACAGACTAGTTTATCCTCATAAAAATCAGCAACACAAGAACCTCAAGTCCACAATGAGACAAAATCTGTCTCATGTGAACCAGGACTCAACTGACTTCAAACAACATGATCAGATAGTTGTGTCTGTTTTTTATCTTGTGTCAAAACTTAACAGTTCATCATAGGTAAGTATCAGGTGTTGAAGCAACCCTCCAGCAGATCCTTAAAGGCCATCCATTAGGTTATACGCAGACTGGAGGAGATCAGACACAGCTGTGAATTCAACACTGTTAGGAAGCCCCACCCTCTCAGGTGACAGCGGCAGGGATGGGAGTGAAAGAAAAGACAAACACCAACCAACACCTCAGGACCAGGACAAGCTTGTGTCAGAAAATTGGCCATCAAACTACTGAATTCAGTCTTTGCTAGAAAAGTCAACAATTTAAAAACGTATCTGTACAAGAATGATTTATAGAGCTTTCACTGAATTTAGTCTATTTGAGTTGACAGAACTCAACACTTCCTCCATTTTGAAAAAACAACAAGGAATCAATCCTAACCCCAGCGTGTAGCGGCTGAGTGAACGTGGTCTGGACTCTGTGGAGGAGAGTCATGGTTTCAGAGATGCTGTAGAAGGACAGAATACCTGCTCTGTGGTCCAGATACACTCCTAGTCTAGAGGAACCAGGACCTGAGAGGGAGGTTCTGATGTTGTTGTGATAAAATCTGTGACTGTTTAGGGAACAATCTAATGACCAAGATTTATCATTACGTCCAAATCCACATTCATTTCCACCCCCTGCTCTGCTGATATTCTTATATGCGACTGATACAGAAACTCCCACTCTCCACTCCACCTCCCAGTAACAACGTCCAGTTAGACTCTCTCTACTCAGAACTTGACACCACCTAGTGAATCTGTCTGGATGATTAGAATAAGACTCATGTTGCTTCATTCTCGTTACCTTCCTGTTCCCCTCTGATAATAACAGCTGTCTGTTTGCTGTGTTTGGATCCAGAGTGATTTGACGTGAATGTTTTAAGAATCCAGCTCTGCTCTTTGGTTCTGGTCCTGACAGTAAAACGTCCACCTCAGTGAGTGTCAGTGAGACGTTTGTCCACTTGTCTCTCAGAATATCCTGTAGTAGATCTCTGAGCTCTGACACAGCTGCTGTCACATCCTCAAAGTATCTGAGAGGACGGATGTTGATGCTGGATGAGTGTGGAGACTGACTGAGAGCTGACACTGAGGGGTAGTTGTGTAGAAACTGGTTGTGATCCTCTGTGTCTGAGAGCTGCTTCAGCTCAGCATGTTTCCTCTTCAGCTCAGTCATCTCCTGCTCCAGCTTCTCCTGAAGCTCTTGGACTCGACTCACTTCAGTTTCCTGCTGGGATCTGATCTGCTGCTTCACATCAGAGCTTCTTTCCTGGATCAGACGGATCAGCTGACTGAACATCTCCTCACTGTCCTCCACTGTTTTGTCAGCAGACTGATTGATGGCCTCCACCTCCTGTTGAAGCAGCATCACATCTTTCTCTCTGTCCTGGATTTCCTGCTGGATTTCTTCTCGTCTCACCTCCAGCTCTCTCTGCCTCTCAGTCCTTTCTGCTGCAGCTGAGACTGTGTCGTGGTCTTTATGTTGGTCCACAGGGCAGAGATAACAGATACACTTCTGATCAGTACGACAGAACATCTTCATCACCTCACCATGACGAGAGCAGATGTTCTCCTGGAGGTTCTTGGAGGGCTCCACCAGCTTGTGTTTCTTTAATGCAGCTGAATCATAATGAGGCTGTAGGTGTTTCTCACAGTAAGAGGCCAGACAGACTAAACAGGACTTGATGGCTTTCAGTTTCCTTCCAGAGCAGAAATCACAGGTCACATCTTCAGGTCCAGCATAGCAGTGATCAGCAGGAGCAGCTTGGAGTCCAGTCTTCTTCAGCTGATCCACTAAATTAGCTAGCAAGAAGTTTTTCATCAGAACAGGCCTTGGTATGAAGGTTTTTCTGCACTGAGGGCAGCTGTGGATTCCTCTCTGATCCTCTTCATCCCAGTGAGTTTTAATACAGTTCATGCAGTAGCTCTGTCCACAGGGAATAGTCACTGGATCCTTCAGGCGATCCAAACAGATCGAACAATAGAAGGTTTCTCTGTCCAGCTGATCTCCTTTCTGCTCCATTTCTCCTCTCAGTAACAGTGGCTGTGTGAGTTTGACCTCCTCAAAACAGAAACTAGTCTGACTTCTGATATACAAATCATGTGACTGAGCAGAGAGAATGGAGCCAATCAGCTTTGAACTTCATCACCTGTTGGTTCCACCCATCTTCAAACTGCTGATCTGAAGGGGAGGAACCAGGAAACATGGACAGACTGCTGTTTGAGAGCAGGAAGACCAGGGGGAAGGTCACACTTTGATTCTGTGAAAAGGAGAAGTGTTAAATCTTTTTCACCAAAATTAATTTTTACTTTAATTTTAATTTTCAGTGTGCTTTATTAATCATTCCACCATGCAAGCATGAAAGAATTAAATTTTAGACGCACCACCCAGAGAAACATTAAATAGTTGTGGCATCTCTGCCTTTGGGCCCAGTGGGGCCGGGTCCAACAAGATGGCGCTGTGGAGCTCTATGCTTGCATAAAATAATCAGGGGAAAGATTACCAGTAGTTCATTCATAGAGTAATATTGTATTAAAATCCATTATGTGACCAAGAAGATTCTGTTATAAACATTTGTGTAATATATTTAAGTCTTTGCCTTAAAGCTGGGGTACGATCTGCTCTGCAGACTTTGGTCTAGCCACGCTCCATTGGAACCTCTGCAGCCCAATGATTGGTCCGGTCAGTCTCGTACCGGGTCAATCACAGCACTCTAATGGTTTGGTGGGCGGGATTAGCAGATGACAGCAGAGTTTTGACTCTAAATTTAAACATGGCGGTAGCTCGGGAACCTCGTTCGTTTGAAATGGCTTTGTCATCAACTTTGGACGATTTGGATTTGGGCTTTTCTTTAAGACGTGAACAGATAGAGGTACTTAAGTCTTTTATTTTGAAAAAGGATGTAATGGCTGCTTTGCTGACAGGATACGGTAAGACTTTAATCTACCAGCTCCAGTTGTTGCTAAACAGCTCTGATTGGTCCTAGTGCTATCCAATAGCATAATAAGATGGTTTGATTGACAACCGTTGATCCTGCCCCTATATGAATGAGTCATTTCAGTTAATCGTGGCCAGACTATATATACTATACACACATATATAGTCTGGCTTGCCAGGCTAACTGCCTTCTACATCTCAGACCAAATTTAAAAAGTTTAAAAGTCCTTCTTCAAAATTTGCTGTAAGACATTTAAGACAGTCTAGTTGAATTTACATCGGATATGCTTTTAAAAGATGGAGAGAGCTTTGTGATCTACGAGGCCTCAAAACAGATGAAGAGTTGGCAAAGTTTCTTTTGGACAAGTAAATATTACATCAGCAGGTCTGAGTTCATCTGCAGCTCAGTGAGGAGAAGACTTCTGGAGGAGGACCTGGTGTCAAGAAGGGCAGCAAAGAAGCTACTAATCTCCAAGAAAACCATCAAGGACAGACTGAGGTTCTACTAAAGGTCCAGGGACTGGACTGATGAGGACTGGAGGAAAGTCGTTTCTCTGATAAATCCTGTTTCTGATTGGTTGGAGCTTCTGGATAAAGGATTGTCTGGAGGAGAAAAGGTGAGCTCCCATCAGCCCTGAGTCCTGCTAACAGTAAAGCACCTGAGATCATTCATGTGATGGTTGATTCTCAGACAAAGGAGTGGACTCACTCAGTTTAGCCTCAGAACCGCCAAGAATAAAGAATGGGACCAAAACATCCTCCCTGAGGGACTCCTCCAACCATCTAACAACAGTCTGCTGATAAACTATGTGTTTCCCAGTGTTGTGTATTTTCTTGTCATGTCAAGTCCATGGAAGAAAGACTCTGCTGATAGACTTGAGTAGAAAGAGGTATCATTGTTTCAACAGACCCACATCAGAACAGCTTGATGCATCAATCTGGAAAGACTCAAACCCGATCAGAGAACCTCGCCCTCTTCTCCTTGAATGGCTGCTTTTATAGACATTTGGGATGCACACACACACATACATTTAATCTATTAAACCCCTCTGAGATTCCTTCTTTGGTAGAAGTGTCTTCAGATGCACCCTAAAAGGTGAGATGCAGCCTTAAGGAGCGGGGCCTCGTGATTCCAAATGTTGTTACTGAGACCTGTACCTTCATAAAATATCTATACTCTGTGTTCTCTCACGCTGTTCCCAAATAAGGCTGGATCCTTACAGTCAGAGCAGGAAACATCTGTGTGCTCTATATCAGACTACACCAGCACCAGGCCATGAACTAAGTGAGTCTGGGAACAAAACATCAACATGTTGGGTCCAGGTCCAGGAAACTACCCAAACCGGAATCTCATTGAGAACTTGATGTCATTCCTCAAGAGACAGGTGGACAAACAAAACCTACAGAGTCTGACAAACTCCAAGCATTGATGATGAAGCTGCCATCAGTCAAGATCTGAGGATCTGGACCAGAAGCTGACTGACAGGATGTCAGGGTGAACTGTGGAGGTCTAGTAGAAGAACCAACACTGTAAACACTGACTGTTTGTATCAACTTAATGTTGTTGTCAATGAAACCTTTGAAACCCATGAACTGTTTGTAACTCAGCTTCATAGAAACATCTGACAAAAAGATCTAAAAACCCTGAAGCAATAAACTTTGTGACAACCAACACTTGTGTCATTCTTCACATTTACAATTCATAGTACTCATGGTGTTAATCCCTCCCCCTGATGGGTTCTTGCTCCCAGGTGTACCTGCCTCAGCCTCCCTGTTGTCCTGATGACGTCTACAGAGACCTGATGCTGAGCTGCTGGAGGAGGAACGCTAAGGAGAGGCCCAGCTTCCAGCAGATACACATTCAGCTGATGGAGAGTGTGGCACAGCAGATGACTGAGTCATAGTAAATGTCTACATGCTCATTTAACTTTTTCAGTATAACATTTGTTACTTTCACCACATTTACCCAGAATCCTCTCTGTTAGTCTAATGCCTAAAGGTGTTTAGATAATCAACACTGTGTTTCTTTATAATCCAGATGCTGTATATAATGCACCAAAGTGGATATTTTGAGTATTTCAGTTTTACTTTATTAGAGTGGAAGGTGTTTGTGTGGCCAGCCCATAACCATAAGCTAACGCTAATCCAAGTCCAGCAGCATTTAGAGGCCATCTGATTAGGATTTTATTTGTTTTAGATGATATCAACTGGTTTTTGAGCTTCAGATTTTATGTCTGGTTTCATACCTCTTAATTCAGACATGTATTAAATCATTAAATCAGGATGTAGATAGATGAAGGACAGTAGTCTGTAAATAAGTTCTGATACTTTTGTAGCCTCACAACAGTAAAAACTGTAACTTTACCATAATCTTTATTTTTGGTTCCCTTAATGTGGGATTATGTGGATAAACATATTATATATAGAGCTGTAAATAATGGATATATTAGAACAATACTTTATCCCTTTGAACAAACATTGTACTGTAGATACTAAATTATGAGTACTATTTACTGCATTCACATGTGTATGTATTTCTGATTCACTGTAAACCCGAACAAGTTCAGTGAACTCAAAATTTATGAGGAAACCGATTACATAATTTTTGAGTTAACTTACTTATAAAATTTAAGTTCAACACAACTTAAAAAATGTGAATTGAATTAAATCAAAGCATTTAACTACTTCCAACTTATAACTTATTAGTTACCCAACTAAAAAAATGTGAATTGAATTAAATCAAAGCATTTAACTACCTCAACTTATAACTTATTAGTTAACCAACTTATACAGTTTTATTTGAGTAAACTTGCATATTTTGATTTTTGTTTTTACTTTTACAACTCAAATATTATAATTTATATAAATCAGTGCACTTCAACCCTGCTCCTCAAGATCTTGTATCCAGCATGTTTTATGCTTCCCTGCTCCAACACACTTAATTCAATGGTCATCTAACTCTGCAGAAGCCTGTTAATCACTACTTATTCAAATCTGGTGTGTTGGAGCAGGGAAGCATCTAAAACATGCAGGATGCAAGATCTTGAGGACCAGAGTTGGAGAGCACCGTTCTAAATTGACCTTTTGACACTAAACTAACAACCATTCTGGACTTTGGTCAAACTTTGAAGAAAAAAAAAAAAAGATAATAGACAGAATTGCAATTCCAAGTTTATTTTTAACCACCTGCACAAGAGTAACACTTCAACTGCATTTGAACAGGATTTTTAAAGTGCTTAATGTACATATTGTATATTAGATTAAAGACACATTTGTGAAATATCAAACAAAAAAATGTCAGCCTCTCTCTTTGGCTTTTTACCTTACACTAACTACCGTTGAATGAAATACCCATTATATTAAAACACTTAGCCATGGGCATGTTAGTGTCAGTCTCCATAGAGAACAGATGGCAGCAGATGCCCTAAAATCAGCAGGACATGGCTTTACCACACATTACAATGGTCTAGTAAAAATATAATTAAAAGTTATCACAATGTACAAAAAAACAAAACAAAAATCAATCAAGTCAAGAGTCACTGAGAGTAAACAACTTCACTGAACACATTTGCCTACACTAACATGATTATGTTTAGTGCTGTTGCCTCTACATGCTACTGTCAGTAAAAAAAAATAAAAATCACTTTTGAGGCAAAAAAGACAGTTTCAACCCATCTTCAAGGTTCATCAGTAGTTTCTGGATGAATGGAAATGTGTGAACAAGTCCTTTTGAATGGTCTCGATGCAACCAAACTGAACAACAAGGCAAATGCTTCAGCTCATTTAGGAGTTCGCCCACAACAAGCTCGTCTTTCCACTAAACCGCTGTACTGCTGACCGGACTGAAATGCATTGGACTCGTACTGTTCTTGTTGACAATGGTCAGAATACCACCAGGAGTGTTTACGACTGGCTCTGGTCACTCTTCAATCTGCAAAGAACAAAAACAGTGTTGTATTAAAGATAAAGATTTAATGGTTGCAAGAAAGAAAAAGATCCATATTTATTATAACTTCTGCTAAGTAGGTTTTCAGGAGTGTTGCACAGAATTGGATTACAGTTTCAGAGAATGCCAGGAACGACACAAGGAAGAAGTGATTAGGGTGCACAGCACACGGTCGGTCACTCTTAAATTTGTAAACATTGTAATTTCCATGCTATTTTTCTGATACATGTGCCTCCATTTTATATTTACAGACAATGAAACCTAAATCAGGACCCTGTTCAGCCATGAAACTTTTACCGTTATTTCACATTCTGCAAAAATAGGAGAAGATGGACAACCTTTGTGTCCAGTTTCTACTTGTATAAGTTAGTGAAAAAACATAATCCAACAACAAATACTTACACAAAAAACTTTGAAGGATTGTGGATCCTCCTCCTGTAGCCGTATTGGAAGCCTGTGCAGCACCAGAGTCCGATATCAGCATCCTGTTTTTGCTGCACAGAAACACACACACAAATTAATAAAGCAGATATATTTTACATGAGTGCATTTACACATTTAGGTCTGGTTCACTTCATTTAATGTCTTCAATTATTATTATAATTAGCATTAATTATTGCACTAGCATGATTCAAAGACCTTCACAGACTAGCAGATTGTTATAACTTCATATCATGTTTTGATTTTTTTAACAGTCATATTAATGCCAACCCCTAAATTATGGCCACCTCACCTGTTTATCATACAGACTCAGCATGTTGCGAAGAGCCTCTGCAGCCTCACCAGGTCACGCTGCTTTCTGTCTGAACAAGATCAGCAGCCATGGTGTGTCTGTCCAGATCAGAATAAAACTGGTTAACATTTGTGATGTGATGAAACTCTCCACAAATCTACAAAATAGTAAAAATCTGTAAAAGAACAAAAAGTAAATAATTCATTTTACCTGTGAATCAATGTGTAGGGCGGGTCTCCCACCATCGGCTCTTCCCTTATCATTTCTAGGCGATGAAGGGCATATGTTCCTCCTGTAACACAGATCAAAAACAACATGAATCAAATGAACGTAATTTCATCATTTAATTTATAAATAAATGTAACAGGTTACCGATAGAGATGCTGGTGGTTGGTGATAAACTGCTGTTTCTATATAATGTAAGCAAAGAAAAAAAGGGATGACATTAAACTAAAACCAAACACAAACAGTTCAAACTACTACTGCTGCTGCTGCTGCACCCCAAACTATTTCATCAAACAGTTCTTAGTTAGATTTGACACAAATATGATAAACACTTAAATGATCAATAAGATTACCTGTACTGTTCAAAAGTATTTGTTTAGTAGCCTACTCAACTGCTAACTAGGCGAATAATTAATTGTCCTTTGCCTATAGTACACACATAATGCAACAATATGATTAAAAAGCAATTAAAAACATACCTTTGCATATGACGCAGACTGTTTTATACTCCAAAAACACTTTAATCTGTTGACAAAAAGGAGAAAGAACTCACGTTAGGACAAGGCAGCTTTAGCCACGTTTACACCGCATTCATTGAGTTGAAACGTGACGCCAAAACGTGTCTGATATCAACCCACGTAGCTTATGGTAAAACAAGAAATAAAACCCGGGCAATGATAGCCATTCAAACCGACTAATAAGTAGCAGCCACTGGCATTTTAGTCTTTATCGAGGCTGACAAATAGCTTCCGGTTAGCAAATTCAAAATTTGCGCCATGCAAACGTAACTTTACGTTATTCAACCAATGAGCTTCAATACGCGCACAGTGTTTCACTGGTGATCATTCACAAAAACTTAACAAATAAAACGGCAACATATACAAATGTGTTTCATTTTACTCACGTAAATGTAGCGAACTTGGCTCTCGCTTCAAACCTCCATCTTGAAACTTTTTCCTAAGGTGAGTTGTGTGCACGTAGCTTGCGTCATGACGTCATC
This sequence comes from Callopanchax toddi, assembly GCA_006937965.1. Taxonomy (NCBI): domain Eukaryota; kingdom Metazoa; phylum Chordata; class Actinopteri; order Cyprinodontiformes; family Nothobranchiidae; genus Callopanchax; species Callopanchax toddi. The sequence goes on along the minus strand of SSNR01000111.1, from coordinate 502,594 downwards.
ACGCATCTTTACTCATAAAGTTTGATGCAAAGATTTCATTTACTCATAATCTTTTATTCCAGTAAAATTATAACTACAGTAAAAGTTGAACCAGGTTATAAGTTTTGTGCTGGTTTGACTTGGTTGCTACTTTTGATTTATATGGTTATAAAACTTTTGAGCTCATTGTACTGTTCGGGTTTACAGTGTTCTCTTACCTTCTCATGCTGTCTGTGTAAAATATGTTATTGTTCCTGTGCCTCAATAATAATAATAATAATAATAATAATAATAATAATGTATCCATCCATGAAAATAAAACCAAATTCTGGGTATTTGGACACCGTAGTAATAACAGTAATAAATCAGGTAGATTTCTAGCCAACCAGTTGAAAAAAAATAAAGAAAAAACAACTTTATCTGCAGTTAAAGACGTGATTGGGAATACAGTTTATGATCCTGAAGGTATAAACAACACTTTCAGAGATTTTTATAAAACCTTATACTCTCCACAGGTTAACCCATCAGATAATGAGATTAATCAGTTTCTAGACAGAATAGTACTTCCTAAACTGTCAGATGGTCAAGCGACGGCCCTGGACTCACCATTAACCCCAGCTGACCTCCAGGAGGCCCTTAAAACCATGCCCAATAAGAAGGCTCCAGGTCCAGATGGATTTCCAGCTGAATTCTATAAAGAATTCTGGGATACTCTAGCTCCAATCTTCTCCAGAATGATACAGGAAATAGAAGGAAATGGCAGACTACCACCAAATATGAACTCTGCCAACATTAGTCTCCTGTTAAAACCAGGTAAAGACCCTGTACTTCCTACCAGTTATCGTCCCATATCCCTTATTAATGCTGATCTCAAAATCATCTGTAAAGCCCTCGCTAGAAGATTAGAGAAGGTGACTCCCCTCATTATACATCCTGATCAGACGGGCTTCATCAAAGGAAGACACTCGTCCACAAACTCACGTAGATTACTTAGTTTAATAGATTACTCTAACAGTAAAAACATTGAAACTAATATTTTATCTCTAGATGCAGAAAAAGCTTTTGATAGAGTAAACTGGAAATTTTTATTTGCAACCCTACATAAATTTGGTTTTGGAAATTCTTTTATAAACTGGTTAAAAATCTTATACAGTTCTCCAACAGCTCGTGTCAGGACAAACGACCGGACATCAGCCAGCTTCTGTCTTCAGAGGGGGACCAGGCAGGGATGTCCACTCTCCCCCTCACTGTTTGCTGTTTTTATTGAACCGCTAGCAGCAGCAATCAGGCAAAGTAAAGATATTAAAGGAATAAAATGTAAAGACATAGAACATAAAATCAGTCTTTATGCAGATGATGTATTACTGTTTCTCCAGCATTCACAATCCTCCCTCTCTCAGGTCATTGAATTGATAAACTCTTTTTCAAAAGTTTCAGATTATTCAATAAACTGGTTAAAATCTACAGTTCTTCCAATTAATTGCTCCTTTACCAACTGTCCTAATACACAGTTGCAGTCAGGGAATATTACATACTTAGGTGTTAATATCTCTCCTAGACTGGCAGATTTAACTAAACTAAACCACATCCCACTCTTAAAGAAAGTGGAAGATGATCTGGTCAGATGGAAGTCTCTACCCATATCGCTCATGGGGAGAGTTGCTTCAATTAAAATGATGGTTTTACCAAGAATCAATTACCTATT
>SSNR01000111.1:463753-499367 GCA_006937965.1 Callopanchax toddi | reverse complement strand
CCCCCCCCCCCCCCCCTCTCTCTGTGACATGCTAGACCCTCCTCAGCAGAGACTATCCTCCCTGGCTGCGCCTCGGCATTGGTGGTGCCTTTCTCCAGTGGCGTGCTGGGGTGTCTCGGGGTCTGGGTCTGGGTGCTGGGGGCATCTGCCTGCTCTTCTTCCTGTGGCGGCCTGGTGGGATCTGGGCCCCCGGGGGTGGTCGGGCCTCTGCTGGGGCTGGTTCGCTCCTGGGTCTCGGGTCTCTGGTTCCGGCTAGATCTACCCTGGATGGCCGGCTGCAGGCGGTGCCTGTGAGCTCCTAGCCGCGGCCCCCCAGGGGCTCTAGCGCGGCAACTGCCGGGGGGCCCACGTGGGGTGAGCCTCTGCGCCCTCTGGGGGAGAGTTTAGCGACTGCCCTGACGGCGATCTCCCTGGGGTGTCCGTGCCCTGGGTGGCCTATGGACGTCTGGGGCCTGGACCTCCTCCGCGTCCTCCATGGGCCTTGGGGACGGGTCTGTGGCTCCTCGAACTTATTATTGAATGTTTCAATAGAGAAACCTTACATAAACAAGCACGCATATATACACACAGGTGATCACAAGGTGCTCACATAAAGACGGACTCAGGTGTTTTCAGACACATTGACTGGGGCTGTGGTTGGCACTGAACTCTCTTGAACTGGTGTATACGTATACATTTGAAGAATATCACAACTGTTGTGTATTCATCTGCTGTTTGTTGCTGTTGTATCTTTTCTCCCTGTTTTGTTTGTTTGTGCTTTATTTACAGGTCTAGAAGTGGATTCTTCACGTCTCTTGTTCTCTTCTTTTTCTGTTTACTTTCTCCCCCATCCCTCTTTCTGTACCCTTCCCTTCACTTTCAGGCTCCGTGTCCAATCAACCATAAAAATATTCTAATAAAGATTTTGGGGGTTATATTTAAACAAAAATCAGGAGGAGTTTTATAGCAGTGGCTGTAACCTCTCACCTGAAACAGCAACACTGTTGGGCTTGTTTTTGGCACTCAGACATTATTCTGTTTGCTCCACAGCCGGACAGGACACGGGGTTAAAAAAAAATAAATAAATAAAAAAAATAAAATAAAAAATAAAACCAAATTCTGGGTATTTGGACACCATCTTGATCTAAAGCTAAAACCTGAATGATCAAGAGTTTATGAATCAGATTGGATGTGATTATTGATCATGAGCCTCATCTATCAGCTGTCAATCAGAAATTATGTCATTGTGTTGTTGTTTTGTATTGAGTGATTAAACTATTGAATGATCAGTGTTTCATGTGATGTGCTACTCTCTGGTGACATATATGTTATAATTGTTTTAAACCTGGGAAATTAATTCAAAACTAGCATTAAATAATATTAGTTATAATCCAATAAGAGCCACTAGAATTAAGTCTCTAACAACAAACACTTCCTCTCTTTATAGGATCCAAATGTTTAAAATGTCAGATACAAATGGTATCTGACAGGTATCCTGTTAGAACTGATGTGAAAAACAGATGTGTTTCATCTCTGGAGTCAAATGATGGGATGGTCTTTGTGACCAAATAAAACCTAGTAAATCACTAATTACCTTTTTTTAAAACGGTTAAAATCTGTTCATATCAGGTTGAACAGAGGACTGGTTGAATGTATAATTTGAACTCTTTGGAGCAGCAAACTGTAAATATATGTCTTTTTGGTTAAGATAAGGTAAGAACAAACTTTATTGATCCCACAATGGGGAAATTTGTGCATTACCACAGCTCGTTACACATAGGGTTAGAAGAAACAGAAATAGAATACAAGTAAGAATAAAAGAACAAGAGAACAAGTACTATTTACAACATTGTACCACATTTTCTATACATTGCTCTTGACATTAGGACGTGTTATAGAGTCTGACTGCTGTTGGGATAAATGATCTGTGGAAGCGTTCCTTCCTACAGCGAGGATGTATCAGTCTCTGACTAAAGGAGCTTCCCAGTGCACTCACTGACTCATGCAGCGGGTGATTTGGGTTGGTCATGATCGACATCAGCTTTGCTAACATCCTCCTCTCACCCACCACCACCATAGATTCCAGAGGACCTCCCAACACAGAGCTAGACTTCCTCACCAGTTTGTCAATTCTGTGAGTTTGCTGTAGGATCAGTGTGAATGACATCTGCCTTCATTCCTATTTTGATGAGTCTTTACCACAAACATGATACTTTTTTGTTTTTTACGTGCATGATTAGTTTATCTTTCTTGTTTTTCATTCATTTTTCCAGAATTGTAATGAAGTAATCAAAAGTAAAGTAAATTCATTCATTAATATTGTTTTTGTTTTTTTACTGGCTTTTTTAAACCTGAACAAATGATTTTGACTCTTTAAAACTAAATACAAAATTCTTATTTTCAAAATCCCATGAGATGAGATGTAGTTTTAAATCCCTGTAAATTATTTTATTTTATTTTATTTTATTTTATTTTATTATTTTATTTTTTGCTGGTATTGACGGGAAGCAAACAGAGGCGTGTTCTCGTATGTTTTGGGCCTCGTTACATGCCGTAGCTAAAAGCTGATTGGTCAGCTGTTTGTTGACATCCAATCACGCCACGTCTCCGCCTGAACGTGCAGGCTGCGTGTCAGTGAGCAGTCGGACGATAGGGTTGGTCAACAGCGGGAAGATAACGGCGGAGAGAGCTGACCCAGCCCCCTGGTTTGGACTGGAGCTCAAACTCCGGTCAGACATGGAGAAAGTGGTCCTCGTTACCGGCGCCAACAGGTGAGTCCAGAAAGACATTTTCTGACGTCCTTCCAGGTTCTGGTACGGACAACTGAACAGAGAACTGTAGTCACACCGTTTATGGCTCAAGATTGAAGATAAATCATCACAGCTGAGAGAATTTATCAGAATAAGAGACTGAATGAGAGAGAAGAGCTGCAATACTAAAGCTAGCTTGCTATTCAGCTACTGGTTAAAGGGCGACTCCATTGATTTTATCTAGAAGCTGTAGTTAAAACCATAGATATATCTATGGTTAAATCTGCATTTAAATGATAAACAAACTCCTCTTGGTAAGATTGGAAAAAGGAAATAAATCTTTAAGAAACTGGGTTGTTTTGGTTGCTTGAATTTATATTTTTACGTTGTTTTTTTTTTTTTTAAGTAACACAAGTTCTTGAATTTTTAATGAAGTGCTTGAAACTAGAGCTTCACAAAAAATCCTCTGGTGGTTGGAACCAGCTAAGATTGGCTAATTATATATCGGCTGATCTGAAACTCAAAATTACAATTTTTGGGGGGAGAAAGTGAACTCACCATCGCTAAGTGCTACTTCATGCAGACCTCTCCATGTGAACGTTTTTACTTTCAGAGTCAAACATTTCAGGTTAATTAGAATCAAACACATCCGTTCTGTTAGTTATAGTCAGTGGTGGATCTAGATAAATATAATATTTATGGGGTGGAACGAGAGAGACAAGAGTTTATCTGGGGTGGCACCATATATGAGAATATTATATATCTATGCCGGCTGAGGTGGCAGCAGGGGTGGCAAGGCTTTCTTGCAACTGCCACCCTGTGCCACCCCAGTAGATCCGCCCATGGTTATAGTTCTGTATGACTCAGGTTCAAATAAAATCTGTCTCATCAGGTCACAACTGAACACAGATTAGTATCGGCCCTCTGAATCTGAATCAGTTCATTTTTACTTTAAACTGTAGCTGAATTGATCAAAGCCCAAAAACATTTATGAGATGAGTAACTGGGCGGCATGTAGCTCAGTAGGTTGAGTGGTCGGTCTGGCAACCAGAGGGTCACTGGTTAGATCCCAGCTCCAGCTGGGTTACATTGTTGTTGTGTCCTTGGGCAAGACGCTTCACCCACCTTGCCTACTGGTGGTGATCAGAGGGACTTTGCGGGCGCCGCTGCATGTCATCTCCGCCTCTGACAGTGTGCCCCAGGGCAGCTGAGACTACAATGTAGTTTATCACCACCAGTGTGTGAATGGGTGAATGACTGATTGTGTTGTACAGCGCTTTGAGGAGTGGAGAACACTCTAGAAAGTGCTCTATAAATACAGGACATTTACCAGGCCATTTAACTGAAATAATCCTTTATTTATGTTTTGTTCATGATCTTGACTACATACGGTGCTGGACAATCTCAAAAACTCTCCTTAAAGATGCCTGAAAAAGTAATTTAATGTTTTGATGAATGTGTGGGAGCCATGAAGAGAGTCTGGAACCCTTCATATACTGATAATGTCAGTAGATGACCTGGTAAATACTCATCAGTCTACAGACGCTCTAATAGGGTTTATGCACGGTCACTTCCTAATTACGATAAGCCACCCCCCTACCGTCTGGCTCAATGCATTCCTATGGCAGACCGGACAAAATGGAATTATTTACGTGTTTTTTTCAAGACCTGCCACGCATCACGGTAGATGATGTCCACCGGATTTTTGAAAAACACACAGACCTCTGCGAGCAAGCGGGTGAAGGACTTTAAGCTGTATATAACCAGCTTTATTCATGAATATGAAGGTAAGCTAACAGCGTTAGCTCGTAGCTTCCATCATCAAAAAACGGTGAGACAAATAAATATAGCCGTGATCGTGGGCTCCAACTGCTTCCCACCTTTCAACTTTCTCTGGTCTAGCTGTACGTTATCAAACACCAAGTCTTCATTCACCAAAAGAATAGTTGTTCCAGTGAAATAACACACGAACGGCGCCACGCCTCCTCCTTTAGCCTCCTCCAATCGGCTCTTTGACTTACTGTGCTGCAAAGTGTCGACTGCAGACACGGTGTGGTTAGAAATGATCACGTTTTCTCTTAAGTTCACAATCCTTCCTTTTTGTAGTTACAGTATTTATTCAGTGGAAATGTGTGGAAACGGACTGATGAATTATATTCATCTGATGCGGTACACAACGGAACACAGCAGCGTTCAGCTGTCGAGGCTTCCCGTCACTGATACTTATATGATGGCATCATTACTTAGTACTATAATATATATATCATACTGTACTATACTATACTATCACTCGGTTTGATTATAAACAATATCTTTAGCTGGAAATGCACTCTAATGAATGAATGAATACTTTATTTACAGACTCAAGAGTCCATTAAAAAATACATAAAAACTCATTAAAAACCACAGACACTAATTAAAAGGACAACTACTATCATGTTGGCTTGTGTATAAAGCACACAGCGCTGCCTGTAAATGTCCTCATCAGACATTTGATCAGTTAAAATATGTCCCAAATATTTAAAACTACTACTACTCTACTTTAACTCTGGAAATCTTCACGTTTCAAACGGAACCGGAAATGGTCCCACGGGTTAATTTTAAACCAGAAGTTCTACTAAGTACTCTACAGAGGAAGAAGAAAAAATCTTATATGACCTACCCCCTTCAACTAAAGACAAAATAAATTACAAAATGGCCTTATACACAAAAAGTAAACAGCTTTTTCTTCACAAACAATACCAGAACTAAAACATATCAATCCTCTATCAGTAACTCATAAGATCATAGGATTTTAGCATTTTTTCTTTATACATTTTTTTAATTGATCAGTAGTTGAACATTTTTTTAAATCATCATCCAGGTTATTCCATACTTTTACACCATATATTGAAATGCACATTTGCTTTAATGTAGTACGAACAAATATTCTTTTAAACTCAGATTTCTTTCTACTTTTTTCATTATTTGTGATCAAAACAAAAAACTTCTGTCTTATTTCTAGCCTTGAACATAATTAGTAAAGTTTTCAAATTAACCAAATCTCTGAATTTTATAATTTTTGACTGAACAAACAATCTATTAGTATGTTCTCTTGGATGTACTTTATGTAAAATTCTTAAAGCTTTCTTCTGTAACAGAAACAAAGGATTAGTATTTGTTTTATAGGTGTTGCCCCAAACCTCTATACAATAAGTCAAATATGGAAGAATAAATGAGTGATATAATGTCTGAAGTGTTGATGTTTCTAGAACGCTTTTGACTTTGTTTAAAAGACCAATACTTTTAGAAAGTTTTTGTTTTATATATTTTATGTGAGATTTCCAATTAAGTTTATGGTCCAAGACAACCCCTAAAAATCTGACTTCATTTACTCTTTCAACTAAAAAAACCATCAATAGACAACGTGACCACAGCCTGGATGCTATCTGCTGTTAATAAAAAGAAGTAGAAAAGAGTTTTCCAGGTAGCTTTAAAAAGAAGTTATTAATTTGCTAAATGACAAGTAATTAATGTTAAATGGTAGACAAACTAACTTCTCTATGAGAAATCATGTCTATCATATTTAATCTGTTAATTATGACATAAGAAGGCTGTCACCCGTCTGAGCTGTCATCGTTTTCTTTCATGTTTTCCTGCTTTTTTTTTTTTGTGGATCAAAGAATCACATTTGCGTTTCAGTTTTAACAAAGATCCATTATTATAGCTGAGTCGGTATTAATATTAGACATAAAGTTTCTCCAGTAGTGGTTCTCTAAGCTACACACTGCTGATGTGTATGTTCGGTGTATTTCTGCCCTCTGTATCTGCAGCGGCATCGGCCTGGCTCTGTGTGAGAGGCTTCTCACTGAGGACAGCCAGCTCAGGCTGTGTCTGGCCTGCAGAAACACTCAGCGGGCCGAGGCCGCCCGCGCTGCCCTACTGACCTCTCACACTGACGCCCATGTAGACCTGTTAGATCTTGATGTGGGCTCTGTGCAGTCTGTGCTCAGTGCTGCTAAGGAGGTCAAAACCAGGTAGGAGACTTCAGATAAACTTGGTAAAATAAGTATTTAACATGCCAACAATCTTCTAGGTAAATCTGTTTCTAAAGGTTCTGTTCACATGACTTTTAACACCAGATATGGGTAACAGCCCATCCAATTCACACATGTAAAGAAATCAAAGCATCCATGTCCACATTAGGTCATGTGTAATGAAATAGAACGACTCAGGGAAAAAGGATTGAACCCATGAAGAAAGGGAGGTGCAAAAAGGCCTGGAAAGTCCTGACTCCAACTTGAATCTATCAGTCATTAAAAAACTATTCTGTTACTTAGTCCAAATCCATATCAGCGGTTTCTTCAGGTCTGCTGATGGTCTATAAATGGGGGTCTCATTACCAAGGTGTCAAACTAGAAACATCTCATGATGGGTGAAACCAAAGACCTTCTCAAGATTGTTGCTAAACATCCGGATGGTTACAGAAGAATTACTAAACTACTGAAGGTTCCAGTGAGAGTGCTGGTCAGAACCAGGAAGTGTAAAGAACATCATGTTACCATAAACCAGCCACAACCAGGAGCTCCACGCAGGATTTCAGCAGAGGAGAGAAAAATAATGATCAGAAAAGACAAGGACCTCTAGTAGAGAGCTTCAGAAGAACCTGGAATCAGCAGGAACAAAAGTTTAAAAGTAACCAGGAAGTAATGAAGTCAACCTCCATGTCCTGAAGCAGCTCCACCACCAAGACTCCATGATGAAGAACCAGCAGGTTGAAGAGCAGCCTGAGAAACACTGGAAAGATCTAGTCTGGTCACATGACACCAGAACTGAACCCTATGATGACATCATACACACCATGTTGGAGGTCAAAGGTCACTGATATCAGCCTCTAAAACACAATGACTACAGTGAAGGCTGGAGGTGGAGCATCATGGTGTGGGTCTGGTCCTCAGCGCTGAACGCTTCATTAACAGAAGGAAGGATGAATGGAAACATGAAAACCTGCTGCCTCTATCAGGATGATGAAGATGAAACCAGGAGGACAATGATCCCAAACAGCCAACAAACTCTCTACTGGTTACAGAGAGAGAAAATCAAGCTTCTAGAATCAGCTGAGCTGAATCCTAGAGAACATCTATGGAGACAACTAAAGGTCAGAGGAACCTTCAGGACCTGAGGACCAGAATCACACCTGAGACTGGTTTCTCCTCCAGGAGGAGCTCCAGCAAAGACTTTGGACCAAGATTAAATTAATTTCAGGAAGAATCTAAAATCCTTTTTCTCTGAGTCGTTCTGTTTGTTACTCAGAACTTAATGGATGGTTGGAGACTGGATGGGTTTCTTGTAGAATTTCACGTCAACAGAACCATTAAAAACAGGTTTACTTAGAAAACTGGAGACATGTTTAATTCTCATTTGACTCACTTTACGTTTTCCTCACCCTAATAAGAACCAGAGGGACAGGATGACCTCATTTCCTCGTTTGTGTTTTCACAGGTACAGCAGGGTGGACTTTCTGTATTTAAATGCAGGAATTATGCCGAATCCAACTGTTGACATCAGAGCATTTTTCAAAGGTTTCTTTTCCAGGTCAGTATCTTTAAATAACTGCTGATTTACTTTTTGTTGGAGGTATTTATTTAGGGTTTTAACCTAGTCTTTACCTGTCCCTCACCTCCCCCGCCTGCAGGAACATCATCAACATGTTTGCCACAGCTGAAGGTCTCCTAACTCAGCAGGACCGTCTCAACTCAGACGGCCTTCAGGAGGTTTTCACCACCAACCTGTTTGGTCATTTTCTCCTGGTAAACTGCCGACTGCACACAGATGCTCGAAGGCTGTGTTTGTGTCCTGTTTTGTACGATTAGTGTAAAACAACAGAAGTTTAGACAAGAATAAGTAAAATACATTTAATAAGCATTCCTTGAAGGAATCACCTGCTGATTTTTAAATTAAGATCATGTTGTTGTTAACACTCAGTGTTTATTGATCCCTCTCAGCTATTAAAGACCACATCAACCATTACCTGTAGCATTAAATGGGCGTGGTGTTTTAAACTGTTTAAGTTTGTAGCTGCACACTTCTGCAATGTTACCCGCTAGCTTCTGTCGGTTTTACACTAAGCTGTTTTGCTCGGATACCTTCGCTAGAACTAATGGTTTATTGCAGGAATTTCTAGGCTCTATTGAGAGATATTACAGTGAGTAGATTACGTACCTTTATATTGACGAATGGAAGACTGAGTCAGGAATAAAAGACTTTATAGTATTTATTCTATAAAAGCTGACGAACAATACAAACAGATTAGCAGGGAGGTAGCAATGGTTTAGCATGTCAGCACGGTGGAAAGGTGTTCTTACGTTGATCTTAATTTGAGTTTAATGACCTGAGTCTTATGATGTTTAAGACTAGGGAGTTAACTTAAAGGGAGTTTGGTTGGAGGAGTTACTGGTTGAATAAGTTACGTGGAGTGTTACTTATCAAGCATACCTTGGTTACCAGAGTGTGGGTCTTACCGAGGCGACGTTCCGAATGGATCAGATCCGGCGTGGATGGATGACCGTTTGAAGGTGGAGACCCCCCTCGATCGTCAGGTCCCTTCGGGGGCAGTTTGAGCCACCGTGGCGAACGTTCCGTCCGAGGATACGAAGCTTAGCGAGTCCATTTTTCATCCATTCGTCCATTTTGTGATTCTATCTTCTTCTTCCCTATGGACGGGCTGCCACTGCTCTAGAGGTTAACAGTTACAGATGTCATCATAGTTCATCCAGGAGTTCATGAGATGAAGTTCAAAGCTAATAGAACTGACTAAGTTATTACTAACGTTTTACAAAGGTCTTGTTCAACGCATAGCACTCACTAGGGATGCTTCCATCACGTTCTTTGCTGCGATCATCGATGCCAATCACTGATACTGATCACATGGATTGACTGTAAATTTCACATTGCAGTAGTGATGAGGGCTAATGGCTACTTGATCTGTAAAGAGTGAACCATAAATCACTTTCATTTGGACAAAAACATGATTTTACTGACTTTTTCAAGAGAAAAAAAATACAAAAATTTGAAGGTACCATGTAAACATCCATCCATCTATGCAAAAATCATCCATCCATCCTTATAGACATCTATTATTTTTATATATATTTAAATACTTAAACATATATCCTTGTGCACAAGATCCCCATTAATTCGTTTGTGGTTGAAATAACATTTAGATTTTTCTCAAAATGATTTTTCTGCTGCTATTCAGACACAGAAAAGTCAACATCGTTTTGACACTCTGGTCCATTTTATGCCCAGAAAAAATAAACTTACTAACAATGGTCTGGATCATTGCTAAGAGTCTACCTGTGCCGTCTGCTCTCAGCTCCTCCTCCCTCCACCTGTCTGATTCACCTCCTGCGCGGCGCGCTGCTCTCCTCTCCTCCCGGCGCATGAGTGAGCGAGCTCTATCCAACTCCGTCATTAATATTTAAATTGTTGTCTTTCAATACCAATTTGGAGAATCATCTCGGCTTCCTGACGGGGGTGTTGAGTGGCAGCAACAGATTCTCTTGCTGGAGCTGCGGGAGGGAACGCAGCGTTGGGGTGCGCGACTACCCCGACCTCACTCCCAGGACTGATTTCTGAACCAACCATAAATGGAGCGGTCCGTTCAGGGGACGGCGAGTCCCAGGTGCACAACAAATTTGCGGTAGCGCAGCAGATTTTCTGTGCGTTTAGTGACCTCTGGTTTAGGAGCTATTGATCAGCTGGTATGATCAGTGCTGAAAGGAGATTATCGGAATTTGCAGATCACTTTTTTTTTCATGGAAATCAGCTGATTTTGATCAACGACGATTGATTGGAGCATTCCTAGAGCTCACAGTAGGTGGTGGGGATGTGTTACAGCACTAATTCTAGGGCTGTTTGATTATGGCAAAAATGATAATCACGATTATTTTGATTGAAATTGAGATCACGATTATTTAAGACGATATTTATTTAACGTTGATAACAAAAATATTACTGAACAATCATTGAACAGTGGCTTTTAAAGATTGTCTAAAAATAAATATAAAAGTGTGCAAATACTGATAAATAACAAGACGGTGCAAATGTTTGCAACATTAAAAATGGAACAAATATAAACATCTGAACTTCAACACCTTACTGCATAATAATTATACATATAATAATCAAATATCAAAGCAAGTTGTACAGCTACGCACTGTTCTATCAAACTGAGGTCTGTAGATTTAGTTTAGCTGCCTGAACAAAAATAAAACCAAACTCTGAACATTTGCTTCACAGATGGAACCGGCGTTGGGTCCACACCCGAACCGCTGCAGTGTCTTAAAAGACAAACGAGATAAACTCGAAACGAACTCCGGAGGAAAGGAGCTACAGCGGTTCGGCCCGGGGGTTCGGTCTGGACGCGGTGCCGGCTCCGTCTGGACCGAACCTGATCGTTCCCCCTGCTCGCGCTGTACCGACCGGAGCGGATTGTTGGAGAGCTGTTAGAAAAGTGAGAGCTGCATAGCTGCATGCTGTAAGAGGTGCGCTTGATTTGCCACTGGGAACAGCGTGAGAGTAAACCGCAAGGGAGGAGCTAATAATCGGCTCAGTCAGTTTTAATGATCGTGTAAAACCCAGATCGTAATCACGATTAAAATTTGATTAATCGAGCAGCCCTAACTAAATCTAATTTTATTTTATTCATCTTAAACAGTCTAATTAATTTTATTTATAAAGAACATTTAAAACCAACAGGTTAAAACCAGAGTGATGTACAGTAGTAAAACGTCTACAAGACATAGACAACAACAGCACCGTAGAAGTCAAGAAGATTCAATCTAAATAAAAAACTATCAAAATAAATAGATTTGATTTATTTAGGTTTTGATTTCCATGTCTCAGATCAGGGAGCTGGAGCCTTTGCTGTGCCAGGAAGGGCACACATCCAGGTTAATCTGGACATCTTCGAGTAACGCCCGCCGCTCAGCCTTCAGCATGGAGGACATTCAGCACAGGAGGGGCAAGGAGCCCTACAGCTCATCCAAATACGCTGCAGACATGCTCAGCCTGGCACTCAACAAACACAAGAACCAGCAGGTGGGTCTGTCACTCAGTAGCCACCTCTCAGCCATTCATTATTTAAACCAGACGACACAAACCTGTTTGTGTGACAGGGACTGTTCTCCTCTGTGACCTGTCCAGGACTGGTGATGACCAACCTGACCTATGGGATCCTCCCCTCCTTCTTCTGGACTCTCATCATGCCCATCATGTGGTTGGTGAGTTGATCTATTCATTGTTTCATTCTGTCTTTAAAAGAGATTTGACTAGTCTTTTGTCTCTTCTCTAACCAAACAGATCCGGGTTTTCACCAACACCTTTACTCTCACACCGTACAACGGAGCCGAGGCCCTGGTACGTTCTCAGGCGCTCTGAATCATTCTATGGTTTCTACAGGAAAATGCACTGCCAACATTCTTCTTTGCAGTACTGGCTGTTTCTTCAAAAGCCAGAGTCTCTGGATCCGAGATCAAAGTACCACAGTCTGACATCAGGACTTGGGACTAACTACACAGAGCCACGCCAGGTGAGTGAGTAAAAACGTTAACGTCCTACCCATCGTACAAGGCCTCCTGAACAACCTCAGTTTGGAGAAATGATGTTTATGACCAGCAGGACTGATGAGCTAACGGCTAGTCCATGCGCAGCTGAGACCAAAGATTCCTGCCGTCCTTAAACGCCTCCAAACGTTCAGAACGTCACAGCAGTTTACCTGAAAATTATTTACACCCATCCATTCTGAACCACTTCATTCATAATGGTGTTAATCTCCATTAGTCAAGGCTGAAATGGTTCAACTGATTTAAATCATTTGATTTTAAAGAATCGTGGAGGCAGAGCTGTTAGATTCAGTCCTTCGTTCAACCTGCCTGACTGCACACTGCTCAGTGATCACGTGAGGAGACATGGAGACAGTTGTGACCTCATCAGCTCACCTCAACATCAACAACTTGTTTGTTTCTGATGAAAACTGGATTCTGGGAATCAGTCAGTCTTTACAGTGAGACCAGCAGATAAACAGAGTCTGGAGAGAAATAATTTCCATGTTGGAAATGAATGAATGAATAATCTTTAACTGCTTCAAATTTTTAGTAAAACTTTGTTTTTCAGATGTCAATCCTTTCAGCGTCCTTCCACCTAGAAACCTCCTTCAGACTTAAAACACATCTCAAGACATGAATCTAAAACGTTAAAGGCATTTCTAAAGCTTTTTTACTGTTTTAGGAAAATAAGTTATTTTTTATGAACAGTGTTTGCGAAAACACGCCGGACCGTCGGACATTACCGACGTAAATTAAAATTGTCCGACGTAAAACTGAAGCACGCCGGACACTTTGACCGGCGTGCTTGCTTCTCCAGCTCTCTCTCTCACCTCACTTGCTCACTCTCTCTCTCTCTCTCCTGTCGTTCTTGCGCGCGCCTCTCGCTCGGGCACCTACTTTCCTCACCTCTCATTCACGTTCCTTCACTCACGTGTCGATGAGAAATGTCAAAGTATTCCTGCAGACTTCGTTTCCTCTGATTATTTAGGTAATCTGGGGTGATTTATTTTGCTCTGGAGCTTCTAGGTGGACGACGTAGACTCTCTGACGTCACAGCGTTCAGGTTCAGACGTGAGATCTGCGTCGGCCTCTCTTCTCTAATATTCGCTTCCTAAACGAACTGTAACCACCACGGTTTAGTTTTTATTCAGTCCGTTCTTCCTTGTCCATCATTATTTAATTATCTAAACACAGCTCCGTCGGACAATGTTAAAAAAAACATCGGGTCCGACGTGTTTCTATGGTGATGAGGCAGAGAACAGCTGATCTGAACGTGCAGCTGATCAGGCCCCCAAACAAAGCCCATATGATCTAGTAACTCTGTTAACTGGTTACTTTAGGATGAGAAACCAAACTACATGAGAATGACGTATTAAGAATGAAGGAGTGAAAACAGGAGGATCATCTGTGAACTCCATTCTCCTGTTATGGTAACAATATATAATATTAATAATAATAATAATAGTTTAGAATAGAATAGAAATCCTTAATTGTCCCTCAGTGTGGAAATTCAGGTGCACAGCTGCAAAGTTACAGGCAAATCAAAACATAAAGATTCACATAAATATAAATAAAATCTGAATAACTACCTGACTGTAAAGTCATTTAGAGCCTAAACAATAATAACAGCATAATAAAATACTGCTCAATCATTAAAATGCCATAATCAGATCCTGATTCACAGAAATGTGAAACTGAACAGGATTCCTAGACCAGCAGCATCCTGGGTCTTTAGAGTCAAACTGACTCAGTATTATGGTGGTCTGATGTCGCTCTAGGAGTTGTGTTTATTACCTCTTGTTGTGTCTTTTTAGTGTCTTTTAAACTGCTGACAGTTCTTTTCATTGACTTTTAGGCGAATCATTTAAGATATTTTTGCCTGTTGTTCTTATCTTTGAATTGTTCTGTTTTATTATTGTATTTACTGTCTGTATTTGACTCTGTTCAGCGCTTTGGACTGCTTTGATTGGTGGTGGGAAGTTGCTATACTGTATTAATCAATAAATAAATGAATGATTATTGTTTTTAAAGGACTAAGTGGGGAAAAAATGACCATATTCTGATCTAGTGTCTCATAGAGGTCACTATAATAACCACTATATTAAATAGATACAGATCTGCAGCACGTGAGGACATTGTCCTACGTGAGTCAAAAATGTCCTGCCTGAGATGGTCCCACGTCTGCCAGTTTGGCAGGCGTGGCTCAAAAGTTTTCGCGAACACTGTATGAATAATTCAGAAATCAACCTTTTCCCACTCTGATGATGTCATCATTCCCCTCTGACAGCTTAGACATTCTTTCAATTCTTTTGCAAACAAACTCTTGTTTCTCCCACTACTTTTGTAGTACAGAAACTAAATATACATCAAAATGTAATAGTTCTTGTCATCTTTCAGGAACTGTGGCCCTAATGGCTGTATGGACTCTGGTGCTTCTTTCTCTGGGTTCAGTTTTTAAAACAGAGTTTAGTCACTTCTTTCACTTCCTTTCTGCTTGTTTATCTCATTTTCTGTTCATGTTATTTTCATCCAAAGCTCTTAAACACAGAACAGTCTCTGTGTTATCAGGCCTCTTGTGCTCAGTCAAAAATAACGAGCTAATAAGAGTTCAGCAGAGCTCTTCAGCAGTTTTCAGCTCATTCTTTCAGTGGTCAACGAGCATCTCCTAGTTAATTATAACTTTACACAGAAATACACTTCAAAATGACACAACCTTTTACCTTCAACCTTTCATATTCATAGTGATTTATTATCTGTTGATTTATTTTATTGTTGCTAGTTAAATGTTTTTAACTCATGAAACTACCATTCATTTAAAGCCGCACTCTGGATTATTTCATCAAGAGAGCAGTTTTTGAATCCAGCGTCCAAAGGCTCCTCCTCAAAACATCTCGACACGCGCGTCCGGTCGCGTGTGCGCGCGTGCACACGGCGCATATACGTTGCGGATATGAACTGTACCGCTCAATGTGTAGGGTTTAATCACTCACAGTTCACAATCTTATTCCAACACTACGAGGGTCTGATGAGCCCTCTCTGTCCCTGCTGCTTCTGATATTAGCTCTGTTAGCACCGAGCTGCTGCTGGACTCTGAAGCTGAACTTGACTCGGCCCTGGATGAACTTTCTGACCAAAATAAACGCGTAATCCTGTCGAGCCTTGCCATTCTGTGAGGTGAAAGGTTTAAAAATAAAAATAAATCCATCTTTAGCTGGAGAATGGGTAGGTTTTTAGTAGAAATGAGCCGTGAGGCAGAGACGCAAACAGAGAAACACGCGGAGCGTCCTGTACGACAGCGCCCCCTACTGGTACAAGTTTGGTCGATGCGCGTGCATGTTGAGAGAATGCAGACATTTGAATTTTATTGGCTAAAAAATGGCGGCGGCAAGAAATAATGGAAAGGGGTCTCTAGGAGGAAGGAGGGTCTTCATCAGAATGACAGATGTTGTGGAACTCAACCCATAGATCATAGTTTAGACCTGAAATATCATATATATCAATATAGAACATTTAGAAAACTTTGATACAGAGAAAAATGCTCCAGAGAGCCGCTTTAAGGCTGTAAAAGATCAGGAGTGATACAAAGTAGTGACTGTTTGACAGCTCTGTCCTGTGTCAGATTTATTCTCATTTCAACACTATTTGTTGAGTCATTAAAGCATAAAGAGCACCGCTGTGGTCTGATCTGTTGTGGTTTTCTCAGACTAACAGGATTGTGTTTATTGTGTTGCAGATGGACATCGATGATGAAATGTCTGACGTCTTCTTTTCTAAACTTCTCCAACTTGAAACAGCAGTCAGAAGCAACCTGAGTCAGAGAAACGCTGAAAACCAGGCTCATCAGATCTCCTCAATGATGTAGAATAAATGACTTTTTAATGAACTATTTACTGGTTTTATTTGATTTCACATCGTTTCATTTGTATTTCTTAACAATGAAACAGCAGTACTTATTTTCTCATTCAAAGTTCTAACTTCATGTTTGTGTTAAAGTTTAGGAGGAGATTATGTCAGACTGATTAATAACAAACACAGTTAAACAAACCGTTGTTTGATTTAACCAGATGGAGCTCAGATAACGACTGATGAATGGTTATGTCCAGCTTTAAGGATGTAGTGACATCTAGTGGTTTAAACTGCTAATTGCATTCAAATGAAAGGCCCCGCTACAGTAGACCAGTCTGCTGGGTGACTGAATCAGACAGAGGGCAGAACCAGCAGGAATCTTTTTCATTTTTTAGTTCTTCGCATGTAGTAATAGTTCTGAATATTTTTGCATTTTTGACAGATAAATATCCAGATTTTATAGTTTCTTTTAGGACTGAACATTATTATAAAAACATTTGATTGCTATGATGATTTCACTTCCTGTTTATTTTAGCATTTGGCTGCTGTCACAGTCATCAGAGAGAGCCCATCTGATTGGTCAATATATTATTGACATGCACACTATGAAGACATGGCTCTAAGAGTGTAACGGACTTATTACAGAACATATTTATGTTTGATATCAGATAAGTGATATTTTGCACTGCCCTACTATGAAAAAATGTTTCTTCCAATAAATTTTTAGCTTACTGTGCTCCTAACATGATCAAATTACACATTTTAACTTATTTACCAAGATATATAAAATATATATAAATATAAAGCAAATAAATACAAAAATATATAAAACGATATATGTTCATTAGCATGTTTTTGTACAAATATGGCGTATATGTTATTATACATGTATATATATATGTTATGTTATTAAATATGTTAATAGACAATAAAGGGTTGTTTGGTCAGATTTCTAACTGTATGGTTTTCAGGAGACTAGGTAATCAGTATTTGATGTCTAGGAGCGTGTTAGATCAGGTGGTATCCCATCAGTCCTGACCCAGATCACATCAGTTCTGCTTTGAATAACTGGAACAAGTGAGTGGGAGTGAAGAGCTCATGGCTCTATTCACACGGCTTTATTTGCCTTTTTCATACTCAAACTAGAATGTTTTCCCCATGAAAGGCTCTTTATTAAACAGACTTGTGTCAGCCATTTTGTTTGTTTTGCTTCTTGTTGCAGTGTTGATTTGACCATCTGCTATGTTTATTATTACAGTTTCTTTCCTCCTACTTTGTGGTTATTTGTTGTTTGTCTGATTCTTTGAGGTCTTAGAATGACCTCTGGTACTATGACCCAGTTACCTGTGAAGATCTGGGCATCAGTTCACAAATCATCAATTTTGGAACGGCGTCTTGTTTAAATAATGAAGGGAATCGCAGAAAACTGTAGTAAAACCAGAAAGAGAAGAAATCAATCAACTTCAACATGCAACAGCTTAAGTTTGGAGAAACAGATAATCAATCAAAAACATTTAATGATCCCAAAAGGAGATTAGGTTTTTCAGTAACTCATTTAAGGTTTTTCAAATAGATGATTCTATCAGTGGACAGGAAGCATCTCTGTGGTCTGGTGGACAGGAAGGATCTCCTGTAGTGGTCTGTGATGGACAGGAAGGATCTTCTGTAGTGGTCTGTGATGGACAGGAAGGATCTTCTGTAGTGGTCTGAGATGGACAGGTAGGATCTCCTGTAGTGGTCTGTGATGGACAGGTAGGATCTCCTGTAGTGGTCTGTGATGGACAGGTAGGATCTCCTGTAGTGGTCTGTGATGGACAGGAAGGATCTTCTGTAATGGTCTGTGATGGACAGGTAGGATCTCCTGTAGTGGACTGTGATGGACAGGTAGGATCTCCTGTAGTGGACTGTGATGGACAGGAAGGATCTTCTGTAGTGGTCTGTGATGGACAGGAAGGATCTTCTGTAGTGGTCTGTGATGGACGGGAAGGATCTCCTGTAGTGGTCTGTGATGGACAGGAAGAATCTTCTGTGTTGCAGCAGATCTGAAGGAGCCTCTGACTGAAGACTCTTTTGTTGCATTACTGTCTTGTATAGAGGATGCTCAGGGTTTTCCATCATGGTCTTCATTTTATGAAGTGTCCTCCTTTGTCCAATCAGCTCTAGAGGCTCCAGAACAGGCTCCGCCTTCTTTATCAGCTGATCTTTGGTTCTGATGCTGCTGCTCCAACAGGTGACTGCAGATGTGATCAGAGTCTGATAGAACATCTGTAACATCTGGCATCTGTAACATCTGACTGTAAACACTGAAGGACATCAGCTTCCTCTAGAAGTCCAGTCTGCTCTGTCCCTTCTTGTAAACAGCTTCACTGTGTCTCCAGTCCAGTCTGCTGTCCAGGTCAACACCCAGGTATTTAGATCCCTCCACTTCTTCTCCATGATGGACAAAGTGTTGGACGTGTTCCTGCTTCTTCTAAAATCCACAATCATCTCCTTTGTTTTGTTGACATTGAAGATGAGATGATTGTTGTCACTGTTCTACAAAGTGGTCCACCAGGTCTCTGGACTCAGTCTCTGGTCCATCTCTGATCCACCATCAACTGCTGACTCCTCAGAATATTTCTGGACTCTTGACTGCTACTGAAGGTCTGAGGTGTTCAGAGTAAAGAGGAGTGGTGAGAGTAGCTACAGTTCTATAATAATATAATAACATAATATAAAAACAGCCAACATGGTGGACAGAGGAGAGGGAGAAGGTGCACAAATGTACAACAATGTCCAGAATGATGAGGATTAAATAAAACCAGTTTCCTGTTATAATATTTTCTGTAATTCTCCGTGTTTTATTCCAAGGCTCCTAAACGTAAATAAAACCTCAGACTCCGCCGCGTGCTCGTGGTGCGCGCGGTGCGGCGCGGTGTCCCGGATGATGCTCGCACCGGAAGAGAAGGGGCAGCTCTCCCAGCCATCTTGTGGCAGCATCCTGCGAATCGGTCGCATCAAGCCTCGTAGAATCGGAGGTGAATCCCGTTGAAGGGGCGCCATCATGCCCGGACACCTGCAGGAAGGCTTCGGCTGCGTCGTTACCAACAGGTTCGACCAGTTATTAGATGACGAGTCCGACCCATTCGAGATCCTAAAAGCTGCCGAAAACAAGAAGAAGGAGGCGGCCGCCGCTGGCTCCACCAAGACCGCGGCTCAAGCCGCCAAGCAGCCGAAGAAGGAGTCACAGAAGGACAGGAAAAACCCTCTGCTGGACAAGAAGGAGGAGTCTCAGGCGCCGGTTCCCTTGAAGAAAGAAGGTAAAAGCTGCACCAGGACTCCCGCTTATCGGTCTGTTTCTGCCTTTACTTTGTGTGTTTGGCTCCTGCTAGCTGCGTTAGCTGCTGGTTTGAGCGGAGCGCAGCGCAGCGTGAGGTCAACATTGACCCTGTCCTGTTGGGCGTAGAGGGCAGACCAGTAAAACCACAGAACCCAGCTGCCTGCTGATTAAACACAGAATGAGCTAAATGTGCAGGTTAAGCTACCAGTCAGGTCATGGGAGAGAGAGAGTGTCGCAGATTGTGTTTCCTTTGGCATCAGATGGAGGTGCAGCAGTGTTGGGTTACTGATGCTGAGGCTGCGCGGTTCTGCAAGATCTATTCAATACAGGTTATCTCTAAAGCTTTGGGTCACATCAGGTCCTCTCAGAGCCAGTGGAGTTTCAAGACCAACATTAGAGGGGGGCCAGGCTGGGGCCAGCTGCTTTTGTAGAGGGGCACATCCTAAAACAAAGAACTACAAACATTGTCTTTAAGTACCGGTGTTTCAAATTTTAGTGTATAATTACAGGATTGCAGTTACAGTTGTTTTGGACACAGAAACTTCAATAAGTTTCAAAACAAAACTATTTTGTAAAACTATTTTGATATCTTGGTTATCGTTTCAGTGACAACATGAAACTCAGCACTTCAACAAATCAGATAATCTCAGGTCCAGATTCAGAACAACTGATTACAGTAATGTGATTCAGCTGTAATAAAATTTGATTCATTATAAAAAATTAGTCAGATTGTCTCGTTGTAAAGGAACCAGCTGATAGGATTGAAGCTTTACTTTGGGTTAGAACCCAGACGGCACTGTGTTTTGTATGAAATTGAAGTAAATGATTTTGTTTGATTGTAGAAAGCCATACACGTAATGTTAATGTTAATATTGTATATTTTGTGAATTGGACCCCAGGAAGATTAGTAACTACTATGTGGAAACTAATAGGGATCCTAATAAATAAACAAACTTCAATGAAATCCTCCATTCTGAGCAGCAGTAGGAAGGAAAACTCCCTCTGAACAGGAAAAAACCTCCAGAACCAGGTCAGAGTGGGTGGGGCCTATTTAATCAATCAAATCTTTATTTATAAAGCACTTTTCTTACAAAACCCAAAGTGCTATACAGATTAAAATGACCCCACATAAACCACTAATGCCTCAACCAACTGGAGTCTGAGAGGACAGGATAGAGACAAACACAGAAGGACTGAACCAGTCGTTTCTAAAACGGAACAGAGTTCAGCACACAAAATCCTGAATCAGACAAATGTAACTTGATATTTAAAATGTAGTTTTTGTTGTTACTGTTGGAGATGGACACCAGCTCCCATGATGACCCATATGGATGATTTTGTTCAGAAGATGATGGAGGGGTTTCATTATTTAAAGCGGCTCTCTGGAGCATTTTTCTATGTATCAAAGTTTTCTAAATGTTTTAAATGATATTTCAGGTCTAAACTATGATCTATGGGTTGAGTTCCACAACATCTGTCATTCTGATGAAGACCCTCCTTCCTCCTAGAGACCCCTTTCCATTATTTCTTGCCGCCGACATTTTTCAGCCAATGAAATTCAAATTTCTGCATTCTCTCAACATGCACGCGCATCGACCAAACCTGTACCAGTAGGGGGCGCTGTCGTACAGGACGCTCCGTGTGTTTCTCTGCCGTCTCAGCCGTTCACTGAGGACTCACGGCTCATTTCTACTAAAAACCTACCCATTCCCCAGATAAAGATGGATTTATTTTTATTTTTAAACCTTTCACCTCACAGAATGGCAAGGTTTGACAGGGTTACGCGTTTATTTTGGTCAGAAAGTTCATCCAGGGCCGAGTCAAGTTCAGCTTCAGAGTCCAGCAGCAGCTCGGTGCTAACAGAGCTAATATCAGAAGCAGCAGGGACAGAGAGGGCTCATCAGACCCTCGTAGTATTGTTGGAATAAGATTGTGAACTGTGAGTGATTAAACCCTACACACTGAGCTGTACAGTTCATGTCCGAAGTATATGCGCCGCGTGCACGCGCGCACACGCGACCGGACGCGCGTGTTGAGATGTTTTGAGGAGGAGCCTTTGGACGCTAGATTCAAAAACTGCTCTCCTGATGAAATCCTCCGGAGTGCCGCTTTAAGGGAAAAAAACTGTTTAAACTAGGGCTGCACGATATTAGGATAAACTGCGATATTTGATAACAGTAGGGGTGCACCGATTGCAGTTTTCTGGCCGATTACGGATCTTTAGACAACCTTTCCTGCCGACCTCGATTTTTTTTTTGCCGATCACGTATTTTTCATAACTAGAAGCCAATTACTTTAATGTTTCCATTTTTATTGAGTAAATTGAATGAATACTCACAAAACATGAGGTAGTGTCCTCTCATATAAAAATTATATATATATGAATATAAAATATAAACAATTAATTAATAAAGCCAATAAAAAGGTGCCTCTTAAAAATAAAACAAGAGATGTGAACCATTAACAAAGCCCTTTTCTCAGGTCCTCCTTTAATTAATAGTACTTTCTGCCTGTAATTTTACTAAAACACTTGTTAAACCTACTCTAATAAACATTTCCAGCATTAACTCTGTGCATTGATTAAATAACTTCAACATACTGACTAACAGAGCAGAAATCATCCAGATTCACTTAATGCTGCTCATCTCTTCACCTTACCAGGTTTTCTAACTGCAGCTGCGTGCCTCCTGGGTACTCGGCTCCCGTAGATTTTACTTATGGTGCATTTAATGCGCCTCGTAGACAGTGATATGGTCTGACAGTGATATGGTCTGACAGTGATCAGGTCTGGTAGTGATCAGGTCTGGTAGTGATCAGGTCTGGTAGTGATCAGGTCTGGTAGTGATCAGGTCTGACAGTGATCAGGTCTGACAGTGATCAGGTCTGGTAGTGGTCAGGTCTGACAGTGATCAGGTCTGGTAGTGATCAGGTCTGGTAGTGATCAGGTCTGACAGTGATCAGGTCTGACAGTGATCAGGTCTGACAGTGATCAGGTCTGACAGTGATCAGGTCTGGTAGTGATCAGGTCTGGTAGTGATCAGGTCTGACAGTGATCAGGTCTGGTAGTGATCAGGTCTGACAGTGATCAGGTCTGACGGTGATCAGGTCTTGGTGGCACTGGACTCAGTGTTATCAATAATCTTTTTAATCACAAATGATAAAGGGGACAATTACTTTTTCCAATAGGACCAGGAAGGTTTTTATAGATTTCTGTCTTTAATGAATGAAATAATTTGAAAACAGCATTTTATATTTGCTCAGGTTTTTGTCTCAAACTGAAATTTGTTTGGTGATCTAAAACATTTAAGTGTGTCAAGTCAGCAAAAACAGAAGAAAGTACTGCACATACTCAGACATAACAATGCCCACTGGTTTGGCTTTAATGTTTTGCAGGTATCAGGCGGGTTGGCAGAAGACCGGACCAGCAGGGCCAGTCTGGATCCCAGCACCAGGCTGGGCAGAGCGAAGGACGACCTGCAGACAAGAGGCCGGACCGCAGACCACCTCGTGAGCGCCGCTTTGAGAAGCCTGCTGAGGACAAGCCTGAGGGAGGTGCAGAGTTCCCCGCAGACAAGTGAGTAATGATGACAGCCAGCTCTAAAGGAGCAGATCAACACTGTGTAGGTTAGTGAGGGTTGGGATTACTGGGCTTCGACTTTGTATAATTTCACAATGTAGACGTAATAATAAATACATTTTATGTTAATCGCCAAGTTATTTGACTGTAGGTTTTTATTTTATAACGTGCTTACGCGTGACGTGTAAGGTCACACATGTTGCTAATTTATGGAACTTATTCACTCCAAACTTTCCCTGAATAATCAGTAACTACACAGTAGCAGTTTCCCTAGGAGGTATGAGATGTGAAATGAAAATTAATATTAATGTCACTTTGAGACATCAAGTTATTGCTTGGTGTCTGAACATGCAGAGGTCTACAATCTTTACAAATGAAAAAGGCAATTTTTCCATCCCAGCTACTAAGTACAACTTCTAAAATGCCACAAAAACGACTTGACTTATAAAAATGGGACAAAAAGTTTCATAAAGTCATATTATTCTGTTTTTGTATGAATGTTCAATGTTTATGTAGGAGTTGAGCAAAAGTGGAAAAAACAAACTAAATAAGAAAATATTCTTTATTCAGAACTGTGCAGATGTTTCAGTCCAAAGCAGGAAACGAGCTAAGTAAAACCATTAGCTTAAGTCAAACTTATCGCTATGTTTCAGTGGAAACACAAGGATATTTGTTTAGTTTGCAAAATACATAAACATAAAACATAAACATAGTATACTTTGGTGCTGAAATGATGAGAAACTGCCTTAAGTTTTGATCAAAACAGTTCCTCCACATCATGTAATGAGCTATGTCATATTAACTTTTAACAAAAGCCAACAGTTTGTTTAAGCCTCTTTCTCTCAACAGGCCCTCGGTAGACCGGCCCCCCAGGGGGCGTGGTGGCGGCCGTGGGGGGCGTGGTGGAAGGGGGCGTGGTATGGGCCGTGGAGAGGGCTTCGACTCCCGTGGAAAACGAGACTTTGACAGACACAGCAGCAACGACAAATCGTGAGTGAAACACCAACGTTCACCTCACTGCTGCAAAATCAACACATAATAGAAAGCATTTTATTAGTTTGTAGTGAAGTGTAATTCAGTTTGAGATTTATTAGTGTAGTTGCTGTGTTAGTTATGGTTACTTTACTAACAGTTACCTAAAGGGGAAGGGGTGAAAACAATTTGACTTCAAATGAATGTTCTTACATGAAAGATTAATGAAATAAATCAGTTCAACTGTTTGGATTCAAGATGATTGGACAGATTTAGATTTTATTTTTTGCAGTTAGTTGCTTAGTGAATCAGAATACATGATTATTAGATCAGTTTACCTCCTCAGTTTGGACACAGTAAATTACGCCCTGCAGGCCAATGGTAATTATTACTTTTACAGAAACACACTTGAAAAAAACAGGCTCTGGGTTTTATCCTGATTAATTTAAATATCGTGTTGTCTTCTGCTACATAGCAGTTAAACACTTAGATGGTTTTAGAATTTCTCACTGAGTTTCTCCTCTCAGCAGCAATCCAAAAACCGAGGAGAAGCGTAGCGGAGGAGGCTCACACAACTGGGGCAGTGTGAAGGATGAAGTCAGGTGAGTTTTCAGAACAAGAAGAAGAACAGGGACAATGAGACTCCAGTGATGTACTGCACAGCGTCTCGTTTTGAGTTCTGATGCTGGACATTATGGGATGCTGCAGGTGAAAGCTGAAGTTTTACCTTACTGTATTTGAAGCGTTTGCTAATGGTTCAAGTTGACCCTTCATGGGTAAATGACCATATTTAATCACTTGCTTTACATTTTGATTTTCAGTCTAAGGCTGAAACTTTTACAAAAAAGTTTAAAAATAAAAGTAGGAAAAGATAAGTTTTGTAAACTAATTGCAAAATAAAATG
Organism: Callopanchax toddi; assembly: GCA_006937965.1. Classification (NCBI taxonomy): domain Eukaryota; kingdom Metazoa; phylum Chordata; class Actinopteri; order Cyprinodontiformes; family Nothobranchiidae; genus Callopanchax; species Callopanchax toddi. Next base: position 474,433 of record SSNR01000111.1, on the reverse strand, counting down.
AGTAAAAACGTGACATTTAACGGTCCCATGACATCGGTTTCCATGTTTTCTGACTTATCTATCATGTTGCAACATTGAGTTCTCACCTTAAACCTGCCAGAAAGAGCAAAAAACGGCGTCCATCAGTCTCCTAGTACAGCCAGTGAGAAGCTCTTCAAGATTTCAGACCCAGATTTCAAAACAGTTTTTTTCACTCCAGCCCGCTATGAGGTCATAGTGATCCGGACTTGCTTATATGGTCAATTCACCTCCCACATGCACGTTCACAACAACTGGAGCGAGGCAGTGCCGCCGCCATTGCCCATAGACCATGTAGTGTTTAGTTTCAGTTTCGTTTCTCTTTCACGCGACGGCACTGCCCCCTGCTGCAGCAGAAGTGTCAGGCTGCCAAATAAGGAGAAACCCAGCAGAACCGGAAGGCGGCGCTTTCTTCTGATCTCTGAGTTGCTCGTTAGGAAATAATTACAGCGTATTTTGAGTTATAATGGTGCAACGCTAATCTAGAGGCATCAAAGATTACACCTGTTTAATATAAAGTGATTTAAATATGGAGTCACAGGCACTTTAAAAAGTACAAAGGTTTTAAAACTTTAAACAATAAATAGAACAGATCAAAACATGTAAAAAAAAAAAAATTAGCAAATAATTTAAAAGGTGAACTGAATAAATAGAATAGATTAAAATGTTCAAAGATTAAAGGAAAATGTTCTAAAAACAGAAGGAAAAAACATTTCTTTTATTAAAACAGGAATGCAAACGTCCTTTTAATGACCCCATTAACAACGAATGGCTGAAACTTTAGATGTTGTAGTATTTCAGTGAGCGCTCCTTAAAGGGTGAAGTTGGATAAATTGCAGAATGCTGGGCTGTTTTCAGACCACTGGTTGTTTTTGCAGTGAGGCTGAACAGACGGCTGCTCCTGAGACGACCACAGAGGGGGAGGAAAACGCACCCGCCAGCTCCGAGAACAAGTGAGAATCTGTTTCTCATCAGGTGTTTATCAGGACTTTAGGTTCACTTTGTTTGTGAAGTAAAGAAAAGGTTGTCTGTGATTTTCTGACAAATACAGAGTACCGTATTTTCCAGACTATAAGTTGCTCCGGAGTATTAAGTCGCACCAACCCAAAAATGCATAATGAAGAAGAAAAGAACACATATAAGTCGCACTGGACTATAAGTCGCATTTTTGGAGGAAATTTTATTTTACAAAATCCGAGACCAAGAACGGGTATTTCACATTATTAGCTGTTTTCATAAAACAATGCCAGCAATTTGCTGCGAAGCTGAGCCGATATCTGGGAGCCCGTCGTTCATAAGGGTTCAGACCGTGTCGGTAATGTTGCGCAATCGTGCTTTTCACAAAAGATTACTCAGTGGCGGTATAAAGGAGGTATAGGGGCGGTCTTCACGCTGTTGACGTGCAGGGTTACAGAGACGTGAGACGGAAGTAAACAGACAGGCGACTTCTGCTTCTGCTCATAACGCCAGAAGCACCCGGACCTCGGTGTAGTTCCAGTTTGCCATCTTCACTGAGTATGTGTAATAGCGTTCCAGTGTTTACCTGATTTTTAAATACTTTTTCCAGTCGGGTGTCAGCTCACCTTTGCTACTTTATTAGCAACACCTCCCTCTGTTGTGCCAAGGCGTGATCTTCATTCACAAGTCCGGCATTGCAGTAATATTACTACCAACCATGGCGGCTGATTGGTACACAGGCCTAGAGCGCCATCTAGCGGTTTTAGGTGTGAAAGTGACAAACGTGATATTCTATACTTCGGTATATATGTCACAGGATCAGCCAAACTATGAACAAAATTGCGACTTATAGTCCGGAAAATACGGTAAGCCTGAGAAGGTGGATTTATATAACAAACCGTTTATGGTCACAAAGCTTTTGGAGAAGGAGTAGAAACCAGATCCGGCACCATGTAGTGGATGTAGTTTGGCTGCTTGAGGTTGACGTTTCTACCTTGTTGTGTTGCGTTCCAGAGAGAATGAGGTTGAAGAGGTGAAAAATGAAGGTCCCAAAGAGATGACCCTAGACGAATGGAAGGCCATGCAGGACAAGGAGCGCACCAAGGTGGAGTTCAACATCCGTAAGCCCAACGAGGGAGCCGACAGCCAGTGGAAGAAAGGATACGTGCTGCACAAGTCCAAGAGTGAAGATGTAAGTAGGGATGGGGCCGATCCGATCTTGGATCGGGATCGGACCCCGATCCGGACTTAATCCACGGATCGGAAATTTCCCATCCAACCTGGAGAAATTTCCGATCCAGAGCTCATAGATCCTGGTCCAGGTGATCCTGCTCTGTGCCCCGCTGAGACACAGAGATGACGCGCCTCCTTTCAGGACCCCGCTGCAGTTTGCACGTAGCTGCTAGCAGGTTAGAACTTAGCAGCGGTTAACTTGGCAAGTCAGCGGCGTGGAAATATTTAACAGTCGAAACGCCGCAAAGCAAGACAGCAACGTGCAATGTTTGCAAAGCCGCTGTTCCGAGACAAGGAAACTCGGTTCAGCAACCTCCGACGTAATCCCAGCCGTCACCATTTTAAAACTCCTGTTAGCATCAAAACAATAAAAAACACGCTCCTCCAAGCTGTCAGCAGGCGATTTAGCAGCATCAAAAGTGAATCCCTCTACACTGTTGCCACTTTACTGGACGCTCGGTACAGGAACTCCGGTAAATAAGCACAGAGTAGCTTATTTAATGCTATTATAATGATCTACTCTCCTAAAAACAACTCCACTATTGTAATTCTCGGTGCTTTATTACTAAACAGACCTCTGTTGGTCAAAGTCAGACCTAAACAAAGCAAAACTGGTCAAAATCAAAACAGAAAGTCGCTTTTCTTCCTCCTCTCTCTAGGGCTGGGTACCGTAACACAGTACTACTGTGGTACAGACCGAAAACCTTCGGTAGGTAGTAATACCGAAAAAAAAATGTTTTTTTGATACTAAGTTTCGGTCAGTCCCACCAACACGCATTCCGAGGAGGAACCAGAGCTGGGAGACCTGGGGGCGGACTGTCCAATCTCTAACCCCCGGGGTGGATGAGATCTGACCGGGTATCTCAAGGCGATGGATGTTGTAGGTCTGTCGTGGCTGACATGTCTCTGCAACATTGCGTGGTCATCTGGGGCAATTCCTGTGGAGTGGCAGACCGGGGTGGTGGTTCCCATTTTTAAGAAGGGGGACCAGAGGGTGTGTTCCAACTATAGGGGGATCACACTCCTCAGCCTCCCTGGAAAGGTCTACTCCAGGGTCCTGGAGAGGAGGGTCCGGTCGATGGTTGAATCTCGGATTGAAGAGGAGCAATGTGGTTTTCGTCCTGGTCGTGGAACTGTGGACCAGCTCTTTACCCTTGCTAGGGTGATGGAGGGGGTCATGGGAGTTTGCCCAACCAATCCACATGTGTTTTGTGGATTTGGAGAAGGCTTATGACCGTGTCCCCAGGGGCACCCTGTGGGGGGTGCTGCAGGAGTATGGGGTGGATGGTCTTTTGTTAAGGGCCATTCAGTCCCTGTACCAGAGGAGTGTGAGTCTGGTCCGCATAGCCAGTAAGTCGGACCTGTTCCCAGTGAGGGTTGGACTCCGCCAGGGCTGTCCTTTGTCATCGGTCCTGTTCATAACCTTTATGGACAGGATTTCTAGGTGCAGCCGTGGTGTGGAGGGTGTTGAGTTTGGTGACAGGAGAATCTCATCTCTGCTTTTTGCAGATGATGTGGTCCTCCTAGCTTCATTGAGCTCTGACTTTCAGCTCTTGCTGGGGAGGTTCGCAGCCGAGTGTGAAGCGGCTGGGATGAGGATCAGCACCTCCAAATCTGAGGCCATGGTTCTTGACCGGAAAAAGGTGAATTGCTAACTCCAGGTCGGGAGAGAGGTCCTGCCTCAAGTGGAGGAGTTCAAGTATCTCGGGGTCTTGTTCACAAGTGAGGGAAGGAGGGAGCGGGAGATCGACAGGCGGATTGGGGCAGCATCTGCAGTGATGCGGACGCTGAACCGGTATGTTGTGGTGAAGGAGTTGAGCCGGAAAGCAAGGCTCTCGGTTTACCGGTCGGTCTACGTCCCAATCCTCACCTATGGTCATGAGCTTTGGGTAATGACCGAAAGAACGAGATCGCGGATACAAGCGGCTGAAATGAGTTTCCTCCGCAGGGTGGCCGGGCTCAGCCTTAGGGATAGGGTAAGAAGCTCGGACATCCGGGAGAGACTCGGAGTAGAACCGCTGCTCCTCCATATCGAAAGGAGCCAGTTGAGGTGGTTCGGGCATCTGGTAAGGATGCCTCCCTCGGGAGGTGTTCTGGGCATGTCCTGCCGGCAGGAGGCCCCCAGGTCAACCCAGGACAAGCTGGAGGAAATACATCTTCAGTTTGGCCTGGGAACGCCTGGGCATCCCAGCTGAGGAGCTGGTGGACTTGGCCGGGGAGAAGATGGCCTGGGCTGCCTGACTTGGAATGCTGCCCCCGCAACCCAGACCCGGATAAGCGGAAGAAGGCGAGGCGACTAAGTTTCGGTACTTTTACAATAAAATGTCCCTTTAAATGTGCCGCTCCAGCCTCGCTCTGATCAGCGCGCACACACAGGCTGAGTGACACAGCCCCTCCCTCTCCTCTCAACAGTTACGGCAACAACAACAAAAGGCAGACCCGAGTTAGCGACCCGGGTCTGGAGGGAGACAAGGCGAGACCTTCCTCTCTTGTTTAAACACTCTCGTTGGTACTGACCGGGCCGTCAGAATGGCAGATTAAAAAGATCAGACCTGAACACCGTGTTTGTTCAGAGTAACCCCGCAGCTCTGTTTTCACCTGCTGAGGCGTCGGAGCTGCAACCTCCTCAGGAGGAAGCAGAACACATGCGCTGTTTTTTTAATTGCATTAAAAAAATCTGCGAGGCCACGAGACGTACTTGTTTTATTTAGGAGGATTTACTTTTTATTAGAGACCATAGGTTCTGTTAACAGCAAGGATGTGTGGAGGGTTTTCCTCCTCATTCAGTTTTTCCTGTGCCCCCATCCTGGCACCTCCAGAGTAACACTAGTTTCTGGTCGACCTGAATCCGTGTTCTCTTATTAGCAAAAAGGGAATAATGAAATAATGAAAACAGATCCGTTTTCCTGTGTTTCCGATTGTTTTTCCATAACAAAAACCAAATAACTGTTATATCTGGTTATTCAGTTTTCCTTTCAGAAACAAAAAAACAAAAGAAGGAGAGATACAGATATCCAAATTCAGGGATCGCGATCAGATCGGAAGTGAAAAAATATGGATCTGTGCATCCCTAGATGCAAGTGCAGCAGCCTGTGACTCGAAGGACAGCAGAACATCTTGTTGTGTGCAGCTCAGATAGTTCGTCCTCTGGTGAGGAAAAGTTGTGGTAGAGATCAACAAGCTGCTGGTGGAGCTTCAGGTTTGGTTTAGTTAGCTTGGTACTGAGATTCCTCAGCCTCTGTGTGACACCAGAGGTTTAGGAATGCTAAATAAACAAGACAGCAAATAGGACTGCAACTAGTGGCTGTTTGTAGAGTCGACTGATCGGCCACTTTTTTCCCAGATCGGTCGATGAGTCAATACTTCAATCAGTATGTACTTCTGTGGCTCCGCCTCCTGTTCTGAGATCCAGGTCATGTCTAACCACCTCTCTGCTTTAATACAACTTTTCACTTTATACAATTAAAATCCAACTAAGCATTAGATGTTTACTATTCATTTACAATACTATTACACACACACAGAACTGTATGTAGTATACGCGGCATGGGCACCAAGAATCAAAGCTCGGTACTCCCTCGAGTATCTCATTGAATAAACTATGTGCACCGGCACCCCTGGTTACAAACATCAGTACATGGCTCTGTGTGTGGGAATCTTCTAGGGGTGTAACGATATTGGAAATACCGTGATATTGCGGTAGTAAAATGGCCACGATATCGTCGTGGTCTTGTCACGGTATTGAACAGTACGTCATGAGTTAAAAATAACATGTTTTAGTTCGCCGCACCGGAGTATAGCAAATTAAACTACATAGACCATACCTACATAGTCATAGACACACCTACATAGTCTGTTTTCTCCCTATTTTCTTTTCTCTCTTCTTGTTGAAAAATAGAATCAGTTCAGTTAAACTTCACTAAATCCTTAAAGAATTTGGTCATTAATAGAAAATAAATGCAAATTTAAGAAAAGCTTTTCTTTTTATATAATAAAACTGTTTAACAGTGATAATACAGTGTTTCATATAGATTGTTTTCAGATCCACACACCTGTCTCTGTTTCCTTTTCTCCTCTCCTCCTCGTGTCTGTCCTTTAATTCGGGCAGTAGGTGTAATAGGGTAGGAATCCAAGTCTTTCTGCTCTGAGACACACATCAGGCTCCCAGCTGTTCTTTCACTATTTCCACGTTCCAGGCAGTATTTCTCTACCAGGGCAGCTGATTTTCTGAGCGCTGCATTTGCAATGATATGAACGGCAGCCTCATCAGCTGAGAGTAAGTTTCGCTTTAGGAGCGATGTTTTCACTCACGTGCCCAAATGCAAATAATTACATAATCCGGTCATGAGGGCTCGCGAGATCGAACTTATCTTAACGAGAAATATCGTGAAGTTTTAATATCGCGAGATCTCGTGGTACGATATCTCGTTACACCCCTAGTAGCTTGTATGAAATGACGGAACTTCATCCTGTTTTTTCTGTAGTTGTTTATTGATGGTGTGCTTTGAGGTTTTATAACAGGAAGTTTTAAGAGTGGTGTTGACACGTTTTTTAACATGCTTTCATTTAAAATAATGTTTTTTTTTTACTAGTCTTAAAATAAAAATACATGAAATGCTTGATGTGTCAGCAGCTAGTTTGACACACTACAGCTAAATATAACTGAACACATTTTCTTCCTTTTTTATTTCAGAGGCCTGTTGGAGCTTTGATTGATGGCTCGGAGGCAGAAGCAGACGCTCACGCTCTTTACCACAAGGTACGTGGCTCTTCCACCTACATAGACTGTAAATTATTCATTGAAACTGATTTTAATAAATCTCACTGATTACATTATAGCTCATCTACATGAACTGAATGTGTTTGTAGCAACAAGGCACCGCTGACGAGTCCAGTGACCACCATTTCCGCAAACCAGCTAATGACATCACATCTCAGCTAGAGATCAACTTTGGAGACCTGGGCCGCCCTGGCCGCGGGCGTGGGGGAGCGCGCGGAGGCAGGGGGGGCCGCGGAGGGGGAGGCAGTCGGACAGCACGTGGAGGAGGACGGTCCGAAAAGGTAACAACAAAAGTTTGTTGCTGCCAACAGCCATGCTTGAATGTCCTTCACAAAGGATCTGTCCCAGTACCTCAGGCTGTGAAAGCTCAGTCCCCTTTATTTACAGGTGAAGATAAAAAAAATTTAAATATTGTGCAAAAAAGTTAGACGCACACAGTAAAGTTTCACATTTTAAAATCTTTTCCTTGAGCCAGTATGTGCTAATATGACCCTTTATAGGGTTAATGAAAAGTCACTCAGCCCCATCTGCTGCTTGTGTCCAGAATACCACGTTTTGGGGCTGGGCGATATTTCATATCAATTCAATTTATTTATTTGTGTAGGGACCAGTGTTGAGCATTAACAAATACCAAGCTCTTTAACATTTGTAGCTTAAGCTAATTTGCAATGTCTGTCCCTAGCTGGTCTTTGGTCTATATCCTGATATATCTCATTTTATATCCCGATAATGATAAACATACGAAATATAGAACACCTCCCTCTAAATCTCCTCCTCCACTGTGGCTCGACATGCATCATATAAATCAGGTAATTACTTCAGTAATGTGTTTTCAGCTGGGCATTTCATATCTTGGTTCCAGTGTAACTCATAGAACTCACGTTTCTCCACCGTGTAGATAGAGCCATATCTTTGTGTATGTGCCTGGTAACAGCAGTAGTAACCTCTTTCCCTCCATCCCACTCAGCTGGCAGCTAGGCGCTACCTGACGTGCTGCGGGTAAAAATCTGTTGCAAGATCTGCGTCTGGAGTTTATTTTTGAGCGCTTACGCCAACACTCGACGCTGCTTTTGCTCTTTGACTGTCTCTGTATTCTTCAACGTGGTTTTTGTGCAGGTGATAAAATATATTAGTGGCGTCGGAGTCCGTTGTTGGGACCGGGAGTCAGTAAACTTTACAAACAGCTGTTGTCTGGTCCACGTCTGTGTCTTTATATTTAAACCACATCCATGAGACAGAAGTTGTCCCTCTTTGAGGTACAAGCTCCTCGGTTTGGGTTAGGTAGTTATCCTGTTGACTCTGGTTTAAAACGTGTCCACTACCGTCTGCCTCCATGTTTGTTTATGTGTTGCTTCGCGGTGCATTCATGAACATCCCGTAAAGTGCATTATGCTGTAAAACTTCTATCGTGGCTTAAACGATAGAGCTTTTTATCTGACGGTAGACATTTTCTATTGTCCAGACGATATATTTCGTCATATTCCACAGCCCTACCACGGTTGTAACTTCTGAGTCTCCGGTCCAGTGCCCTGAAGGTTAGGCTAACTCAATGTGGCTAGCTGTTATGTTAGCTCCGGAGTGTTTTTAGCTCATGATTCCTGCTTTTTTTCCCATCTGTCTCTGCTTGAACACAGCTGATTTCTTTGAATGAGTGATGAACCGCTCCAGTAGAAAGCAATGAAGGCTGAGGAGACGTTTCAACAGTTATATTTAGGTGTTTCTGAGCAGAGACGATGCTAACGTTTTATGACCGTGATTTAAAACGGACACTAGGGGCAGGGCCGGTTCTAGGCATAGGCTGATTAGGCAACTGCCTAGGGCGCCCTCTGCTGGAGGGGGCGCCAAATTGTCCTTTTACATTTTTTTTTTAATTTATTTTGACAAACTTCTGGACACACCATTCATCTCATGTAAAGAGCAAAGTAAGTAATAAATAAATAAATACATAAACTAAATAAATAAATAAAAAAGCACAACTTTTGCTGCATGAACAGTCAACGTGGCGCCCAGGGTCCGAAATTAAATTTTTGAGTCACCGGCCAAGTTGGCCGGTAGATGATAAAATCTACCGGCCAAACATATTTTTTACCGGCCAAAATTCTAAATGATTTAGATCTACCCAAAGCACGTTATTCTATAATATGATATTATGTTGGATCCAAACAGAAAGGAATGAAACTTCATTAAATAATCATTAATAAAAACTACTTTTTAGTCATTTCAGATTTTTTATTTTATTTTATTTTTTTAGAAATGTTTTTAATGAACTCTCTTAATGAAATCTAGTCAGACTCCTTGTTTTCTCTCCATAAAATCTGCCCTCCTGCTTCTGACAGTCTTACAGCCTCATGTGGAGTCCCTTCATCGTCTTATTTCCTAGGACCAGTGAGTTCTTTTAGCGTACTGGAGGAAAACAGAGCAGCTCATCTGCACAGATTCCGGTGTTGTGCTAAAATCTGCTCCCCTGAAATACTATGTTCACCTGTGTAGGAAGCGGATAAAACGCTCAGCGATTCTGTCAGTGTTTAAAACAAAACAAAAAAAAAGAATAAAAAATGTCAATTTAAAATTTGTATTAATTTATTTACTGGGAACTAAATAAAGTATCAACTCTGACACGTCTACGTGTTGTAGAAATCTTTTAGAAGTGCTGCGAAGCTCGCGGTTCGACATGGGGGAACAGACTTCTGCACAACACCTGTTGTGCCCTGTAGCCAGCGTCAACATCATCTCCACCGCTACCTCCAGTTCGCCACTTTTCATTAAATCTTCTGGTTGCCACTGGTCCTGGTGGTTTCTCTTCCAGTTCCATTACTTTTCTTTTTGAAGACTGGCTGACTCCAGTTCTAAACCGCCACATATCGCTGCTAGTTTTAACACGAAGCTAACTGCTGCTGCCTTGATGAACAGTGAATAGGTAGGAGGAAATGCCTCAGGGTGCGACTCTCGCGTTTCGCGTACGTCGCGTGCAGGCAGGAGAGGAGCGTCACAGAAATCCATCGAAGAGGACTGATCAACAGAACTAGTTTGGTGTTAAAATGTACTCGCCATGTGGCGGATGACGCTCCAAATTTTACTCGCCAAGTGGAGCAATTTGGTCGCATTTGGCGAGTGGCGACTGTTAATTTCGGACCCTGGTGGCGCCCCATGGCTACCTGCTGCTGCCGCTGTGATCAGGTAAGGGGGGGGAGAGGCGCGCTGCGCGCATCCCTCCGTCCGGTTGTTTATTGATAATCAGTGTTGGGAGTAACGACTTCCAAAGGTTAATAATTACTGTAATGCATTGCTTTTTTCGGTAACACAGTAATGTAAGGCATTACAGACAAAAAGCTGTAATATTTTAACGTCAGTGCGCGTTACAGTGCACGTTTAACCCGGATTGAGGCGGTGGGTTCTTCAGAGGAGAAACGTCACTCAGTGAAAAATGTGGTCAGACAGCAGAGAGGAGTGAATCTGCAGCCAGTGAAACAAGTCCGGTTCTGTTCGGTCCGAAACTCGTGCGTGGTTCGGTTCAGAACTCGGTCCAGAGGGAAAACGCGGCCCGAGTCGTGCGCGCTCACGGCATCCAAGGCGCGTTAAGACATATGAGCGCATGCAGCGCTCCGTAAACTGAAGGGAGCGATCTGAGAAGAAGTTTCATGATAAAGAGTCACTCTGTTATTCACGTCAGAAGTTGGAGAGTTCACTCTCTC
>SSNR01000111.1:447458-457896 GCA_006937965.1 Callopanchax toddi | reverse complement strand
TATTTACAGTTATTTTGATGAGAGTAACTAAAAGTAATGCAAAAGTAGTGTAATGCCTTACATTTAAAAAACAGTAATATTGTAATGTAAGGGATTACTTAAAAATGACAGTAACAAGTAATAAATAATGCATTACAGTTTTGAAGTAACTTGCCCAACACTGCTGATAATGCATGTTGAGTCTGTGACGTTGTCAGTGACAGCACCTTGTTAAAAGTCGCTGGCAAAGCAAGCCCTCTGGGGCAGCCTTCAGGAAACGAAGAAAGGAAGAGGAGGAAAAACGGGCCCAAAGTAGAGGCATTTAATTAATATACATGAAATTGTGAACATTTTTCCTGGACCATCATTTAGCAAGTTAGCTAAGACTAAAGGGCTATCATGCTGTTGTGCCCCCTACTTATTATATGAATGAATGTCATCAGTTCAAGTTTATCCAACTTTAGTACATTGCTTACTACTTAGAATTAGCAAAAGTTACGTTGTTTCTTTTCTGGGCAGTAGGGGGCGCCAAAATCATTTTTCGCCTAGGGCACCATTCAGCTCAGGGCCGGCCCTGACTAGGGGACACTAAAAACAAGCAAAACTGCATAGTATGCCTTTTAAATTATTTCAGTAATTTGACTTAAAAGGTAAATGTAATATGTGAGATAGACTAATTACATGCATAATGTTGATGATTATGGTTACAGCTCATGAAAACCACAAATTCAAGATCTTAGAAAATTAGAATATTACATGAAATCAATAAAACAAGGACTTTAAATAGAGGAATGTGGGACCTTTGTAGTGTATAATTATATGTACTCAATACTAGGGATGTCTCGATCACGTTATCAGAAATCGGCACCAATCACGTGATTTTAGACTCGATCGGAATCGGGCGCCATCTCCAGATCAGGACTCGTTACAGAGTTTCCTCCGCGTGCCCCGCTACGGCAAAATAAATGCCGGTAAACAGCAACTCAGCTTCGGCACATTGCGTGTGTCGGCTCAGCTCGTGGTCCAGGTCTGGGTCTCGTGTTCGGGCTTCATGTTCTTCAGGTCATTTCGGGTTCATCGGGTCGTGTTTATCCCAGTGTGGTTTGCGGTAGAGGATCCAGAGGATTTCTCCTCCGTAGTGGATCTTTACCGGGGCGACTCAGCTCGTATTCCTGCAGCTTCGAGCGGCTAAATTACCAGACTGGGTTTACGTAATTGATTCTCTGCTCATTTTGCAAACGATCGTTGTTTGGTTTGTGTCGGACTTGTAAAAGAGAACATTGCCATGCTGGTTAACTAACAAACTAAACTTTTTTCCGGACATACTCCTCCACAGTCCGCCCCTCCTTGCAGCGGCAGGGCTGTACAGTGTGACATATATGCCGCACGTGCGATGGAAAAAACAGTCTGTGCGATGAACTATTTTTAGACGTAGCACTTGTGCGATCAGGGTTTCCTCTACATGTAATTGATTGTGGCGCACCCTCACACCTTCAGAATTAACTTAAAAATATCTACTTTAAAACAATGTCAGGTGGCCTCAGCGGGTCTCCAACCTAGCGCTAGAACACAGGCGCGGCGCCAGTTCAGAGCATCTTGCCTGGCAGCGCAACGCGCTGCGCTGGCTCGCCCACGTCCTCCGTCTTCATTTTGGTCGTCCGACCAGAGCCTTTCTGCATTTTGACCCGAGGGCCGCAGTCTGGAGACGACTACGATGTAAACCCCACACCCGATGGTTCGATGTTGTTGCGGGCGACCTCCAACAATCCGGAGTTGCCGTGGCGCAGCTGGCACAAGATTGCCAGCACTGGAAGCAACTGGTTCACTTAATAGGCTCAACGCACTGGTGCGGGACGATACCCGGCCTATCGCAGCAGTCGTGATGATGATGATGAAACAATGTAAAGCATATTAAATATATATAGCCTATATTTGCGCACTTGTATGGATTAGGGCTGGGCAAAACGATTATTTTTGTAATCGATTAATCTAGCGATTATTTTTTCGATGCATCGATTCATCTAACGATTCATTTTTCTATTCGATTCGATTTTGATTCGATTCGATTACCGATTATTTCCCCATTATTTGACTTGTATAGTAATTTGACATTTGCTATTTTAAGTATCTCAATGAAATAAACACAAATTTCTTCATTTGAACACATTTTAATAAAAAACTTGAAAATAAAGTTTGTAGTAGTACAACATTTAACTCAAGATGTCAATCCAATGCTTCAATATAATTTTCATTCCAGTTTCTTCTAAAAGTTCAGAGGACCAGATATAAACACTGGGGTGACTGGGCTTTCTCTGTGGCGGCACCCCGATTCTGGAACCAGCTTCCATTGGACCTACGACTAGTCACTGACCTGGGCCTTTTTAAATTCAATCTTAAAACGTTTTCATTCAGGAAGGCTTTTAACACTCCGTAGTGTTGACTTTTATTCCAGTTTTCTGATTCCTTTTAATTCTTAGTTTTGTTTCTTTTTAATGCATTCTTTTATATGTATTTTTGCTTTTACTTAGGCTTGTAAAGCACTTTGGCTGTCTAGTTGACTGTTGTAAAGGGCTATATTAACCAATAAATATTAATAGTAATAATAATAATATTGAAAAATATTAAAACTACCGGTAATTAATGGGGGAGATTGACTTAAATGCAAATTTCCGGGGTCACAGACCTGTTTCTGTGAAACTAGTCTCTCCTTGCGGTCACAGCTGGGCGGAGGGGCGTGACGCTCCAGGCGCTGCTCTGAGCCTCCTGCTAGAACTCCGGTTATATTAACGTCCATTAGCTCGTATAAAAGCCCAACATACTACGTTATCTTAGACAGAAATAGATGAGTCTGGTTTGTCTATCAGAGAGATGATTATTCTAGCTGACAGAGAGAGACAGAGGAATCAGCTGCTCCGCGGGCGCGCAACAGACTTGACCAGATATTGATCGGGGATCTTTGTTCTGGTGCACTAAAACGACCGACTCCAACAGCCTGAACCTCTATACGTGATGGCAAAACGAACGTCTTTCTCAGAGGGGAATTATTTGCAGATTCAGAGCGCGCAAGCATATAAGCAGAGTTTCGGAGATGATTTAGCGAGCGCTGCGTCGTCCGGAACACATGCGTTCCAAACTATAGAGGGCGATCCATAGGGATCAGGATCAGTGACGGTCCGTTGGACCCCTAGTAAAAACCAGCGTTCCGTTGCACCCCTAGTAAAAACCAGCGTTAGTAAAAAAAGTAGAAAACTTTCGGTGTTTTGTCATTTGTGGAAGCTGCTCCTGGATGCTGCTTGAGATGCTGGTGCACCGTCGTGCTTTTATGATCGGCCATTTCCATTTTACAAAGCCGACAAACGACTGATTCGCTTCCTTTTCTGTTAAATTAGTCCCATACTTTGTAACTACGAGTCCGGGTGGACTGATTTACTCACTGGCGCCATGTTTATTTTGAAAGCGATGACGCATCGACGCACATTTTTTGCGTCGACGTAATCGATTACGTCGACGCGTCGTCCCAGCCCTAGTATGGATTAAAGTTCTGCGTCATGTCGACTGGCGAGTCTAGCGACGGAGTTCCATCAGTTCTAGCTGTTCGGAAAAAAACTCTTTGTGACTCTGAAAGTCTCCCTGTGCTTTAATCACAGACAGAGGAACTAATAAATCTGAATGGGTCACACTGATGTCTGTTAACGAGTCCACGGTCCGAGTCAGGGGGAGACGAGGCTTCACACCGGAGTCTGACCCCGCTGAACGTAGCTTAGCCCCAGGGGCGTATCTAGAACTTTTTCTTGGGGGTTCCAGGCAGGGGCAAAGACTGAAGAAGGGTGGCTCACTAAAAGGTCATTGTATTTAAATGCTCTGCAGTCTTGGACTGTAATGGACAGCAGACCTAAGTTTTAATAACTTATTTATTTACTGAAGTAAAACACATGGATCTGTTCGGCAAGAACTATGCAGCAGATTCAGAATCAGTAGGAGACAAATGAACATTTTAAACACCAAGGTCTCACTGTACACCATCAAAACCAGTCTGCCTGTTTATGTGCAAAATTACTATAAAGTAAAATTATAACAGTTTCTGCATATTAATAAATCAAAGATTATAACAGCTGAAAACATCTGTTTTTGTGGTTTTTAGCAGTGTTCCACAAAACTGTATGATCAAACTGATTGACAGCTCTGGTGGGCGTGGCCAGGCAGGGTGGCCAATCCGATTTCAAGGGTGGCCAGTGACACATCCCTGTGGCCCCGCCCCTGCTAGAACTATTGAAGCACCAAAAATGATCAAATCAGAGAACTCAACAACCACACATCACTATACCGGTATATGCATACAAACTATAATATTGTACATGGCTGTTTCTAAAACTCATACAGTACACACACTACAGTAAACACTATTTGCACACATTTCTCAACACACTCACACTTTGAACACATCTACACTAATTTGAATGAATAAATGTTCTTTTTTAAATTACTCTGACATAAACATGTTTGAAGATGTTTCTTGTTATTGTGTTTTCACTATAAGCACTTTGTCAGTGTGTTAAAAATGATAAGTACTCATTTTGGCTATTAGCTGAATTTTTATGCTGGTGCTACAACTTTTTGTTCTGTGCTACAAAATCTGCAACCTTTGTAGCACCGGTGCTATGAGCTAAAAAAGTTAACTTACAGCCCTGAGCGGCCTGCTGTTTTAGCGAATAGCGAGTCGCAACCGGCTCTGTTTTGGACTGAGAGGGGAGGGACTTAGTGACGGTGCTTCCTGTGTCTGTTCTCCTGATTGGTTAGGAGTAAATAATGACTAGCATTACGTTACCTGGTTGGATAAAATGGAAAAATACAGAAAACTTTTTATCGACCCATTTTTTTTTCCTATTGAGCCACACATCTACAGTATTGATAGATGTATATTGATATTGAATTATCGTCCAGCCCTATGGCTGTGGTCTGGGGATATTATAAAGTTGATCACAACATTGTAGAAGTATTGGATCAGGACTCAGTATCGGCAGATCCTCAAAATCAAATTACTCAGACTTGAGGGCAAAAAAAACCTGATCAGGACATCCCTATTCAGTACTTGGTTTGGGTTCCTTTTGCATCCATTACTACCTCAATGCAGCGTGGTATGGATTTGATCCGCCTGTGGTTTTTCTGAGGTGTTATGGAGGATCAGGATGCTTCAATAGCAGCCTTCAGCTCTTCTGCATTGTTCAGTCTCATGTCTCTCATCTTTCTCTTTACAATGACCCATAGATGGGTCATTGTATGGGGTTCATATGGGGTTCAGGTCAGGCCAGTCTGCTGGCCTGACCTGTCTAGAGACACATCTGGAGACACATCTGTATTTTATCTGTTTAGAGTCTCCAATCAGAGCTCAGTAATCCATGATCACTGAACCAGGTTTTGGTAATTTGTCAGTGTGGGCAGGTGCCAAGTCCTGCTGGAAAATAAAGTTAGCATCTCCATAAAGCCGGTCTGCATAAGGAAGCATGAAATTCTCCAACATCTCCTGGAAAGAAAGAAAGTAAAATAGCCTTGTTTTTAGACATTTTGACTTACCGTATTTGCCCGAATATAGGACGACCCTGATTATAAGACGACCCCCATTTTTCAAGACTGATCTTCAGAAAAAAGAATAAATTCACTTTATAAAGAAACTATTTTTTATTAAATTTTGAGAAAATAATTTATATGATACCTTAATTATAGACTGCTTTAATATTTGCTTATTAATCAGACAGGAACTAAAGTTCTATGTGACAACATATTTCAGTCAATTGGGGAAAAAAGAGAAAAAAGAAGCTCTCTCTTCCTCACTCTGGCTGTGTGGGCCCTCCCTCCTCCCTCTCTCCTTCTCTCTCTCTCACTGAGACTGTGTGTGTGTGCGCGCAGCTTCAGAACCGGGTCCTGTGGATGTCAGGCAGCGCAGGATTCTCAGGTGTTTTTCAGGCTTGAGGATGAATGCGTGTGTGAATAGAGTGACGCGCTCACCTGTACAGAGCTCACGCTGAAAACACTGCAGCTGCAGCGGGTCCCACAGAAGGTGTCGGCTCCATACGTACTAAACAGAACCGGACCGAACCAAAAACCCAAACTAGTCTGAAAACGCCAGAAGTTGATCTGGCTGGAGCTGGACTTTGACATCAGGTGTTTTAATCCTCAATAGACCTGTAACTTTGAGGTGGAGCGGACATCTGGGACTGCTTGCGGTCTAAGAGCTGCTTCCTGCTGGCGGCGCTTCTGCCGTTTGAACATAAAGCATGCGCCCCCTGCTGGGGCGCGATAGTAAGACGACCCCCCCTTTTCAAAATTATTTTTAATGAAAAAAAACCTCGTCTTATATGCGAGCAAATATGGTATTTTGTCTAAAAAGAAAATATGTTCTTACAGCCCTACTAGAAATATTTCTGCCCTGTAAATTCACATCTGTATTTTATCTCATCCTCTTATATTGTCTCTGTGTCATCATGTGAAATTCATGTGTCATTTACTTGCTTTCTATTCTTGTGTGTATGCTGCTGTGACAAGTGAATTTCCCCACTGTGGGATCAATAAAGTAATTCTATTCTATTCAAGTAGAGCTGTAAGAATATATTTTCTTTTTAGACAAAAATAAGTCAAAATGTCTAAAAACAAGGCTATTTTTACCCAATGTACCACGTTCATCATAACTTTCTATTAATGTGCTTTGATTCAGCACTTTGGGAACATCCAACTTATTTAGCAATGACCTTTAGAGGCTTTCCCTCCCTATGGAGGGGGTCGATGAAGGTTTTCTGCACAACTATTAGGTCAGAAGTCTTCTCCATGATTGTGATTCCTACTGAACCAGACTGAGACCATTTCAAGACCATTTAACGACCATGGCGCAGTGGCAAGAGAGATCTCCCATGTCAGAGAGCGTGGGTTCAAACCCCGGCCCGGCCATGTGTCGAAGCATCCTTGGGCAAGATACTGAACACCCCCCCAACAACTGCCTCCCAGGCGCCATTCTGAGTTGGCAGCCCACTGTTTCTCGAACAATGAGGATGAGTCAAATGCAGAGATGAATTTCCCCAAGGAGATCAATAAAGGATAAATTATTATTATTAACCAGCATGGCAATGTTTTGGTTTTTACAAGTCTGACAAAATCCAAACAACGGTCGTTTGCAAAATGAGCAGAGATTCAATGGGCTCTGTGCACGCAGCTACGTGACGTAATTTCCGGTAGAAGGTCAGGATGGACGTAAACTTCCGGTAGCCGCTGGAAGCACATACTGTGCTTGCTAGTTTCCTTTTGGGAGCTTGTAAAACTTTCTTTTTTGCAAATCTTTCTTCTTTTTTTGTGCGCGGCCTTCTATGTCGAGCTTTTATGTGTTCGTGTCCTAAACATGACATGTACACTGACAAAATTTGCGTTTCAACAACATACTGATAGCAGGTCTAACCACCACTGCTGTGTGCCATTCTGTACAGCATCAACAAGATCAACTTCCCACCTCCCATCGTTAGCACGGAGACCGGAAGTCTCGTACCATCCTCACGCCAAACACGGAACTGATGCGTGCACAGAGGCTATTAAACCCAGTCTGGTAACACAACTAACCTGTTTTAGCATTGAGCTGCTCGAAGCTGCAGGTCGCCCCGGTAA
This sequence comes from Callopanchax toddi, assembly GCA_006937965.1. Classification (NCBI taxonomy): domain Eukaryota; kingdom Metazoa; phylum Chordata; class Actinopteri; order Cyprinodontiformes; family Nothobranchiidae; genus Callopanchax; species Callopanchax toddi. The sequence continues at coordinate 450,273 of SSNR01000111.1, read as the reverse complement.
AGATCCACTACGGAGGAGAAATCCTCTGGATCCTCTACCGCAAACCAAACTGGGATAAACACGACCTGAACCCGAAGTGACTTGAAGAACATGAAGCTCGAACACCGGACTCAAACCACGAGCCGAACCGAGCCGACACACGTAACATTCAAATGGGCCAAAGATGAGTTTTTATGGAGGATGAAAAACCCGCTGATCCCTGTGTGGTTCAGCTGTCTGTCTTCTCCTGGTTCAAATACAGGATCTATAATCACTCAAAGTCACTCAGTCATGTCCCAAATTATAAAACCAACGACGCTCCGGCGTCGAACACAGGAGGGAGGGAGGAGGAGAGTTTCCTCTCACACACAGCGCTGAACCATCAACTCTTTTCTTCATCTGAACTCACCAAACTTTATATTTTTGTCAGAATGGAATTCAACATTCTTTATTTTTATAATTATGACACGAGGTGTTGTTGCTCCTCTTGCTGCTCTCCGACTCATCCTGATCAATTAACTTAATTATTCAGCCGACCCGACCATCGTTTGGTTAAAATGTTTGGATAAAAACTTAAATTAAATTCAGTTTTTGTCTATTCCTTATTTTATGTGTTCTTTAATAAATGTAGTTCATTAATGAATAGAATAGCATTAAATGGCCAGGGCTGCACTTATAATATATTTTCTTATTTTCAATAATATTGATTATCGATCAATACTAATTTTTTTTAATCAATAGGCTTTTTTTCTATATCGTCCAGCCCTAATATTCAGTCTTTTCTCAAGATTAATAATTTTCTGAGATCTTGAATTAATGAGCTGTAAACCATAAACATCAAAATATAAGAAGTAAAAACGTGAACTCTCTGGCTGTGCGTGTAATGAGTATTTCATGTTAGATTCACCTTTTAAGTTGAATTACTGAAATAAGTGAACTTTTACACAATATTCAAGTTTTTTGAGTTTCACCTGTAAAGTAAAAATATTAAATGTTCCTAATCAACCATAAAACACAGGCTTCATTTTGGCTTTCATGGAGGCAGATGTTAGTATTTAAACAGACTCCGTGTCAGACATGATGCTGTTTAAAACGGTGAATTAGATAAGGTAGTGTCAGTATGTAGTGTGTGTGAACATTGTGGACACAGCCCCTGGAAATGGAACCCAGCCTTTTGTGTGTTTACTTCCTGTAGTGAAGGTGTGTTTACTGGTCTTTTAACTGTTGTGCTTCCTGTTTCCTCCCACCAGGCTAGTGGAGTGTCGGTCCCCAACGTGGATGATCCTGAGGCTTTCCCAGCCCTGGCCTGAACGCTCCGTCTCACCACCAGCCCACCCATCTGCCCTTCCGGGCCCCTCCTCTACGAGGCTTGCATGCTTACCACATCTTCAAGTATATAAGAAAAAACAAGACAGACTGTCATCCCATACCACTCACAACACCAGAGGACTCAAGTTTTATCAGTTTATAAGAACAAAAGACAAAAAAAAGATGGAAAAGGACCTCTTGTTACACTGAAGTTTTGTATTTAGGAACCTGAAAGCAGGGATGTTTTTTTAGTTTATTTTTTCTTTGTTTTGTTTTCCCAGAGATTATGCATACTTCATTAATATTTTTGTGCTGCTTGAATTTGTGCATTTCTGCAGTTGGATTGAAGTGTGTGCATCTCTCCCCTCTAGACCCTCCTGATGACTTCAGCTTAGTGTTATGAAGTCATTTGTATAAAGACTTGGTAGTGGGGTCCCTCGGCCCGTCCCCCAGTAAAACACACTGATGTGGTAGCGTTACACTACATGAGAATCTTGTATTAGATGTCTGAAGTTCAGCATAATAAAGTGTAATTAGTTGGGTGCTGAGCAGCCGTTACTTTGAGGCACAGTTTCAGGATGAGGAACCAGCAAATTGACTTTGTACAAAAGTTTCTTCTATTTCTGCTTGTTGTGCAGTGAAAGTTGATGCCTCTCTTCCTCTCTTTATCATTTTTTGTGGACCAGTGGTTGGTAACTGCTTGTATCCCCTGATCCAGATGTGCTACCTGTTTTCAGGGAGTCTCATGCCCAGTGAATCTGTAGGCTGGTCCTTTTAGGTCACAGACTGCTACTTCAGGACCACTAAGCAAATGTTGCTTTTTTTTAAGGTGAATGTGTGTGTGAGTGCAGCAAAGTGTGGAACAGAGTGTGCGTATTTGACCAATAGTTTCTTAGACTTTTAAGTATTTCTCTGCTTTGAACTTGCTGTTTTCCAACAGAAAACAGGGAGTTTCTGCCTGAAGTAGTTCATGATGTTTTTTTGAGAAGTGACTGTTTAAATGTAGCTGAGAACGATCGATGGACCATAAACATATCCTGCTCCTGTTTGTCAGATCTCAAAGCACTTGGTTTTTATTGTCAGTCCTCTGAAGATGATTTGTTTTCTTTTAAACCATTAATGTGCTGTTTTTCTGGATTCTTTTGGGTTTTTTAGTGCAGAAGCATCGAAGCATAGATTCTCTGAAAGAAATGTCAGCTGTTGTGGAACAATCATTGAGCCACAGAATGTATAGTGAAGTTAATGGTGCTTTCAGCCACCTGTGTCAGCATCTCCAGTGAGCTTTGTCTTTTAATAAATGGGGTATATTTCACATTCGGGGTGAGGGTGGGGGGTTGCATCGGGTACATGGAGTGAATTTAAAGCTTTACATTTTTGCTCTGCGTGGGCTCGCTGGCACCGATACAGACGGCTGGAGCAGCACATGACTTTGAAAGTTTCTCTGCAAACATCCCTGTTGTAATAAATCGCTTTAGAGGTGTTGGTGTGTGCTGCCAGTGGCTTGGGGGGGGGGGGGGGGGGGGGGGGG
>SSNR01000111.1:421764-447436 GCA_006937965.1 Callopanchax toddi | reverse complement strand
GGGGTTCTAAAGGTTAATGTGCTTCTGGGTTTAGAATAATTTGGAATACTTCTTCCTACTACAAGTGGAAGAGTTTTAAGTATCTCGAGGTTTCGTTCACTAGTGAGGGAAGGAGGGAGATCGACAGGCGGGTTGATGGACGCTGAACCGGTCTGCTGATGTGAAGAAGGAGCTGAGCCAGAAAGCAAGGCTGTAGATACCTCCCAGTCCTCACCTGGTCATGAGCTTTGGGTAATGACCGAAAGATCGAGATCACGGATACAAGCAGCCAAAATGAGTTTCCTCTGCAGGGGTGCCGGGCTCAGCCTTGGAGATAGGACGAGGAGCTTGGAGTAGAGCCGCTGCTCCTCCATATGGAGAGGAGCTAGCTGAGGTGGTTCATCTGGACAGGATGCCTCCCTGGGGAGGTGTTTCAGGTACATTCTGCTAGCAGGAGACCCCCAGGTTGACCCAGGACACATTGGAGAAAGTAGACCTCCAATTTGACCCAGGAGCTCCTTGGGGTCCTGCTGGTGGAGGTGGCTAGGAAGAGGACAGTCTGTGATTCACTACTTGGGATGCTGCTCCTGCGACCTGAACCCAGATAAGTGGAAGAAGGTGAAGCAAGGCAATCAGCAGGTGATCAACTACTTTCACCCCACTGTATTTTAAAGTTTATGATCCAAATTAACTCCTAGAAATTTCACTTCATAAAGGCTTTTCTACTAAGATTACACATTTTGTGACATTAAACCAAAAGACAAATTCAACTGCAAACAAAATCCATCGTTTGGTTTCCAAAAGTCATCAGTTTTATTCCAGTCTGTGGATTATTTAGTCCTTAAACCCTCAAGTTTACACGTCCCACAAACCAGACTTTATATCATGATTTTAAATCACTGCCAGAACTAAATGTTTTGTCAAATAAATACTGAGCTAGTTCTGAGCTCCTCTTATCCCATAATCCGGTCATTTAAGAAATGACTAACTATGATCTATTGAATTTAGAGTGTGTTGGGGACTAAAGTAGCACAAGGCAAAAATAAAAGGGTGAGAGTTTAACATCAGCTACTCCAAAATCCATGTTTCCTGAAAAGTTCACATTTTTATCCATTTATGTGTGGAGTCAATATTAGGATTGTATCTTTAAAACATTTTCTACCTGATAACTTGAGTCCCTGTTTTTCCTGTCATCTTTAAATATTTTTGACCCAGTGGAGCTCTGGATCTCAGTGGTTTTCTGCTGATCTTTAGTTTCTCCTTGAGTCTTTGCTTGACCATCATAGGTTTTCTTACCCACGCACAGTAGTCCATTGGATCCCAGTCTGGGATTTGTTGTGCCACTCAACTTTTATAAATGCAGAAACCTCATCCTAGTGTTGTATTGTGTAGCTTGTATCAGATGTTGCACCATCTTGCTGGAATATTACATTTTAGTCAGGGTACAAACATTTAAAGTCAGGGAGATGTCCATTAAAATCAGGCCTATTCAAAATACTTCTAATACCTTATTTCCCTGTATGTGAGCCACTGAGGGACCTAAGCACGTTTCCAGCCATGGCTTGAGATCAAACCTCTCACCTTTCAGTCAGTGGACGGCCAGCCTTCCCTCCTGGAGCTCGTATTCAGGAGGAATCAGGCAGGGAACAATTCTGAAATGTACGTATTTTTACACTAGATTTAAAATTAGACCCCAAACAAAGATACAAACCTAGCTTGTAGAAAATTAGAGGTAGACCCAATCAACAACACAGCTCAAAATAATAAAGGAACACTTCATTAATCAGCTGGTTCAGTGTTAATGAAGCTAACAACAGGAGCAACAATGAGACAACCCCTGAAGCAGCAATGGTTTTACAGGTGGAGGCTACTGACCGTTTCCCTCCTCATCTGACTGTTTTAGTAGTTTTACATCTGACTAGGGTCAGTGTCACTGCTGGTAGCGTGAGGAGATACCTGGACCCTACAGAGGTCACACAGACCAGGATGGAGCATCAATATGATCCATCACAAGAAGGTTTGCTGTGTCCCTCAGCTCATGGAGGAGATTCCAGGAGTCAAACAGGAGATCTGGACAGGCAGGTCAGAGGTCCCGAACCCTCAGGAGGATCTCTAGGACCAGGGTGAGTCCTACCTTCAGCAGATCACTAGTGTGAATGTCTCTGACCAAATCATCAGAAACAGTCCGATGTGGGTTATAATGGAGAGTTTTAATCAGCTTTGATGTTTTCTGTCTCGTGAACTTTAGCAGAGGAAAGATATTCAGATAGTAAATGACTACAGCTAGATGTCTCCACCCCCAAAATGCTGTTGAACTATACATTTGATAAAGGTAATCTAGCAGGATGTCAGTCATTTTACTTAATGCATTTCATAGATGGTAAAGTCCAGGAAGCTGGAATGTTGAGATTGCAACTAATAAACAAATTACAACTTTTCTTCATGTTTGACTACCTGAGCCCTCGTGTCCAGTTTAATGACTTGAAACCTGTATAAATAAAACAAGTTCAACACTGCAAGAACACAATAAAACATGTGCAAGTCAGTTCTATGATGACATTAAAGCCCCTTGAAAGAAAAAAAGGGTCATGTTTTTTTTAAGTCAAAAGAAAAAGGTGACAGATAACATACTTTCTACCAAAAACTGAAGCGTAGATATGTTGTATGTCAGTGCTGTGTCAAAATTGTTAAAAATAATACTTCTTGGCTTTTTTAACAGTGATTCAAATACAGAGGTGTCAAGTAATGAAGTACAAATACTTTGATAATGTACTTAAGTAGTTTTTTCAGGTATTTGTACTTTACTTGAGTATTTTTTTGATTACTTTTTACTTCTACTCCCTACATTTTAGCACAAATATCTGTACCTTCTACTCCTTACATTTTCAACATGGCCTCGTTACTTCTAAGTTCCACCTCAGAGTTATGCACTACTTTGTGTTGCTCTGTCACATAAAAGTCCAATGAAAGATGTTTAAGTGTGTGGCTGCTGGAACCATAGATGATGTCATCATGTGATATCTATGGCTGGAACAGGCTCTTCTGTGTAGACATGCCACTAGGGGGCGTCAAAGCTCGATGTTCAGCCTCATCTCAGTTGTTTTTATTCCTCATGCTTAAAACAATGTTGGATATGAATAATATGTCATAATATCAAGTTGTGTTTCGTGTTTTTGTGTCATATGAAATAAGTTGTTTTTGTTGACCAGTTTGATCTGGGCTTGTTTTTGTACACTTGTTGCCTGTTTTTCTCGCGAGATCTGATAGCTCTCACGAGATCTGGCAACCTGCTCGCGCGCAGTCTGTAGCTTCCGTCGGTCAGGACCGTAAAGGATGGCGTCTCTCCATAAACGCAGGGCCGTGGACCTCAGCAGCCCTTCGGCTCAGGGTTCACCCTCCAGAGACCAGAGGGAGGCCTCTGGTGACTCTCCCACCGTTGTTGTCAAACTCTTGGCGGCGGGTTTCTACGGACTCAGCTCCTTTCTCATCGTTGTGGTCAACAAAAGCGTTCTCACCAACTACAGGTACAAAGTTCGGTGAGGTGTAACCTGTCAGGCTTTATGATCAGCATCAGAGAGGTTGGTTTCCACAAAGCAGCCATAATTAATATCATCTGAACGAACTAAGGCTCCAGGTCATCTCAGAGCAACAATCAGATCCTTCAGGTCAACTGATTACAGGAAATGTCCTTCATTTGTAATAAAACGTGATTCATTATAAAATGATAGATTATATCCTGTTCTAAAGGAACCAGCTGACTGTTAATCCAACCAGAGGCCCTTTCTTAATTAGTTTATCCACTAAACATTGTTGTAGCAGAGCATGACGGTACATTTTTGTTCCATTATCTCCTAAATTTAAAAAGATGCACTGTTTTATTTACTGATGATACAACATTGTTTTTTCAGGATCAGATATAAGTAATGAACTGATTAAAGTGAAAAACTGTTTTGATATAAAAACTAAAAACAAGCCTAGTGGGACTTCAAGGTAGAAAATCCTGCAAACGGCAGCAAAGCATCTAAACCAGAAAGAAAGCACCAGTCAAAAGGCAGGCCTTCAGTCAGAACCCTGAGGAATCAACATGTTTCTGTTGATTCACTCAGCGGCGTAGAATACATTTAATAAGTGTTGAATCATACTAGAGTGATCAAACATTATTTATGAATAATTAACAGTCTGACCTGATGCCAGTTCTGTTATTATAGCCAAGTGAATACTCATCCAAGTTCTGGCTTCCAGTGGATCAAGGCCCTTTGTTAAGTCGGATCTCAAAGGTCCTAGGGAGTCCTTCCCAGGGCTTTCAATGGGAACTTTAATGGCTCAGGTAACCTCAGACTCAGAGGTCACACTGGCATTGGCAGGTAGAGATTCACCTCGACTCTCAGTGAGGGGGAGTGAGCATGGTCTGGTCTTACTCAGGTCTCTGGCAAACTTTGATCAATCTGAGCTAGTTTAAAAAATGATGGTTTCTAGAATGAAATAAAAGTTCTGGCTGGCAAAAAGATGTGAAATTCTTCCTCTGAGGAGGTTCGTCCTTGGCCTCGCAGAGCGACCCTCTTGAGGAGGAGAATTGGATATTACTCAAAGGACAACTTCAGGACCGGCGTCCTGTCGATGCGTGGAGGCAGGAGCTTCTTCTGAGGAGTAACCATGTCTTCCATGTCTGGCTCCTATATGCTATGAAGCCGGTCCATCATGAAAAAACATCCCACTCACTCTTCCTCAAGAAACTTGAGAGAATAAATGAAATTTATGGTTTAAACTCTAATAACATTGTTAATACTTCAAGCTCATTATACAAACTTAATAAATCACAAAGCTGAATTCATTTCACACATTCACGATTAAAGACGACATATTTCATTCATTTAACAGTTCAACAAGCCGAGGGGCAGTGTATCATTAGATCAGTAACACGTGAGCGTTGGTGAAGGTCTCCGTGTCAGGATGAGTTCTCAGGATTCCAAAGGGGAGGCAGAATGAGCTCATCCTGAGACTGAAGTTCTGTGGAGGCATCTGAGTCCCGCAGACAAGATGGCACATGGGAGTGCACGGGTGTCCTTCTTGCAAAGAGAAACACAATAAGCGTTCAGCAAACAGAGGGCCTTTCAGAGTTGCTACACTTTTATCCAAAGCGAACTACTTGGTCAACCTATCAGGCATGTATGGGGAAACAGAGTACCTGGAGGAATCTGCTGCATGCTAACTCCATGTAGAAAGGCTGCAGCCGGGATTCAAACCTGCAACCTTCTTGCTGCGAGGCAACAGTCCTACCTACTGCACCACCATGCAGCCCAAACATCCCCAGAACAAAAACCAGTTGTTACAAAACAGAGGTGCTGAAACAAGCTGCCTCCTGGACAGTGCTGTTCTAGGACGACGTGTGTGGACATGTCAGGTGGAGCTGTTCTGTCTCCTGAGTCTTCTCTCTGTGTTTCACAGGTTTCCATCATCAACATGTGTTGGAATCGGACAGGTGAGCGTTTCTCAAGCTCCAGTTCCTCCTGATCACCACAGAGCTCTGATTCGCTGCATCATCTCTGCAGATGTTGGCTACGATTGTTGTTCTGAGGACTGGAAAGGTTCTGGATGTTATCTCTTTCCCAGACATGGACCTGACTATACCTCGCAAGGTGAGGAGAGGATGGGTTTAGAGGAGATTTCAGACATTATCGAACACTTCCCAGATACGACAAAGCATTTTCACATGTAGCCTGTTGTTCCAGATGTTCCCGCTGCCTCTGTTGTACGTCGGGAATCAGATATCAGGGCTGTTTGGGACGCAGCGTCTCAAGTGAGAGCCCCTTAGCTCTGATTAAAGCCTCGTATGAAGGCTCCCTGGGCCTGAGTCTCCAGGTTTGACAGGTTGTGTTTTGTTTCCTCAGTTTGCCCATGTTCACCGTTCTCAGGAGGTTCAGTATATTCCTCACCATGGTGTTTGAAGGACTCCTGCTCAGGTACGTCTGTCTCCTCCTCAAAGGGAGAATCCAGCTGTTCTGACTTGTGTTTCTGTGTAAAAGTTATAAATGATGACTCTCATCCTTGTTGTAGATACTAGCTACCAGAACAGCCTTAACAAAACACAGAGTTCTTCAAAGATCTGCCTGTAAGTCATTAAATTAAAAGATCAGTTTGTAAAATAAAGTTCGTCACATTCATGTTGGAGATGAGAGGGGAAAGGCAGGTTTTACCTTGTTACCCTTTGGTCTTAGCTTGGTTCAGGCTAGCTGCTAGCCCGTCAGTCCTGAAGGACAAACTCAATTTCTCCAAACAGAGGCCATTCAGGTAGCTATCTAAAATAAATCACTGAGTAATTATTATGACTTTTACACAGAAACCTCTTTCAAAAACACCTAAATATCCCTTTATTTCCTATTTACCCAGAATGCTGCTTGTATTAAAACATCTGACCGGTTTCTTCTCAGAAAATCCTTCTCGGCTCACGTGAAGATGACGGTGTTCACCATGATCTTAGGTGCTTTTATCGCTGCGAGGTGAGATGACGCCACACACCACCTGGCCCAGCCTGTGTAGGGTTAGGGTCTCACTGTTGGGTTTGTTTTCACTGTAGTGACGACTTGGCGTTCGATCTTGAAGGATACGTATTCATCATGCTGAATAATGTTCTGACAGCAGCCAGTGGAGCTTATATGAAGCAGAAACTGGATTCAAAGGTGAGCAGAGGAGCACATTGTGAAGCACAGAGAATATTCTGATGATGATAGAATCAGAACCATCCTGACCCAAAGAATCAGAGAAACTAGTTCATCATCCATCAGTGTCAGACCTGATTCCTGGAGTTCTCTTCTATCAGGTTAGAGCCGCCAGCTGATCCAGATGCTGCTGCCAGAGTTCTGATTAAAGATCAGATTTCTACAGCTTCAGCATCACGTCACTGGCTCCCTGGAAGATCCAGGACTGAATTTAATGTTTCACTTTTAACTTCTAAAGCTCTCAAAGCTCCATCTTCTATCAGAGATCTTCTTGTTCCAGACGTCTCCATCAGAGCTCCTGGCTCTCAGACTGCAGCTTTACTTCTGGTTTCAGTTCTCTGGCTCCTCTCTGGTGGACCCAGATTCTAGTTTCCATCCATGAAGCAGAAACCCTGTCCAGTGTTAAGACTCAGCTTCAGCCTTTCCTCTGTGATGAATCTTATAGCTACAGTTAGCTTTGAGTTTCTTGGGTTATGCTGACTCATCTCTTTAATTAGAGTTATCTTGGATTATCCTGATGCATCAGGCTCCGCCCAGGCTGAGCCTGGTTCTGCTCGAGGTCTCTTCCTGTCTAAAGGGAGTTTTCCTTCCCACCATCTCCCTCCTACTGAGCTGCTCAGAATGAAGGATCACACTAAAGCTTCAGTCAGCTGGTTCCTTTATAACGGGACAATCTGACTAACTATTATTGATCACTTTATGATGAATGTAGAACTGAATCACATTGACTGTAATCAGTCCTCCTGAATCTGGACCTGAGATGTTGGATCTGTTACTCTGAGGTGACCTGGTGTGACCTGGAGCTTTAGAGCTGAATTGATTGTGTTCTGACAGGAGCTGGGTAAATACGGGCTGCTGTACTACAACGCTCTGATCATGATTATTCCTACGCTGACGTACGCTCACTACTCAGGAGACCTGCAGTCGGTACGTTCATGAACCTCACACAGAGTCTCACCTATTGTCTGTCTGTAGGAGTTGGTGTCACCGTGTGTGTGTGTGTGTGTGTGTGTGTGTGTGTGTGTGTGTGTGTGTGTGTGTGTGTGTGTGTGTGTGTGTGTGTGTGTGTGTGTGTGAGAACAGGGGCTGCAGTATAAAGGCTGGTCTGATCCCCTGTTTGTTGTGCAGTTTGTCCTCTCCTGTGTCATGGGGTAAAGTAGATTCCTGACTCCTCCTCCTGTTATTCCATCGTGTCCACTGCTCCTGTTTATTTGTGTTTGATGTGTTTATTCAGCTTTATTTTGATGTACTCCATCATGTTGTGCACTCAGTGTAACTCGGCACTCACCACCTCCATCATAGGCTGCATTAAGGTAAGTGTGTGTTTCTAACAGACCCCTCCTGATATTCAGTAACCTGATGTTTAAGATTTGACCAGAACAGCCATCACTTCATCATTTCTCAACATTAGTTAGTTTAAAACTCTGGCATGACCTCAGGTGATCTTTACAGATGTGAATAAAAATGTTGGGACCTAAACCCACAATCGTCACTAAAGTAACTTAAAGTCCCACTGGAGGTGGCCGAGGTAGAGGTCAGTCTGGTATTGCTGCCCAGACCACTGTAAGTGGAAGAAGGCAAGGGCAGTTTTAAGTGATTTTAGTGTCCATTGTGGGTTTTGTAGCTCAGGAAGAGAGGTTGTCCACTGACCAGAAGGTCAGGGTTCAATCCCCAGCCATGTGTCAAAGTGTCTTTGTGCAAAATACTGAATTCCCAACTACTTCCTGGGTGTCATGAAACTGCTGTTCCTCAGAGACGGGTCAAATACAGAAAACCAATTTTACTATGTAGTACTGTGGTACTGCACCCCCCACCCCCAACAGGACGGTACCAACTATTTTGTCCACCCCTGTATTTCTCTAGCAAATGCTAGGCTAATTTAGCATTAGCATCAATGCTGATTTGTTTTGTTTTCTCTGCGACTTCCTCAGAATATCCTGGTTACATACATAGGAATGGTGTTTGGTGGAGACTACATTTTCACCTGGACCAACTTTGTGGGTCTGAACATCAGGTAAGACAAACCTTTAACTCCAGCCAGGGGTCCTTAGAAGGTGGTCTAGACCAGTGGTTCCCAACCTTTTTTCCAAGGGACCCCTATTTTACCTGTCAATTTTCTGGGCGACCCCCCAACACACACACACACACACACGTGCGCGCACACACACCTCCCACTTCCAGTAAGAAACGATAAAATAATTCAAGCACTTTTTAATATGCTTTGATTTTTTAACAAAAATAAAACTAAAAACAGAGCATTTTTCTAAACAGATTATTTCCTGTAAACACAGACTCAATAAACTTTTGACACATGAAAAAAAAGTGAGCCAAATTTCGGCTACTTCAACATGTGTTTGACTTTTCTCAACAGATTATTTCCTGTAACACTATTGTTTCAAATATTCTTTTAATTTAAATCCAGGCTGTTTACCAGTTACTTCACTTGCTAAGATGTGATAATAAATCAGATGTTCATCCATTCTGACTCTTGACAGGTTGAATCAGCCTTCATATCAGATGATTTCTCTCCTTTAGTTCTACTCATCACACTAGGACCTTTGATTCATCCTATTAAACCCCAAAATGTCTAAAGCTGGACTTTTTCTGACAGGCTATTAGTGTCATTTACAAAACCGAAAGCTTTTCAGAATGCTCAACAAATGTTCCTAATCTCAATTAAATTTACCTGGTTAAATAAAATAAAATAAAACAAGTATTTCAATATTAATATCATGTATTTTTGTATGTTGACCATATTCTAACATTGCAATATCCTTTGTTACAACTTAAAACTTTGTTTTAAAGTTGTTAGTAGTTTTTAGTTCTATCCCTGTCTGCTTCTTTCCTCGGTGACGCGCACACTCACACGCGCGCGGCCAGCGAGGGGGGAGGAAGGGGGGTCAGGTCTGCAGCGCACTGGAACCCACAGAGAGGAGGGGGTCTGTGACTCAACTTTGCTGCGTTTTTGCAGCTTTTAGGAGGACTGACGCCCGAGGAGCCATGAAGGATTGTTTATTTATTTATTAGAAACATCCTGATCGTCGGTATGATCACAGAGCGGCTCAGGTTTAGCGGCGAGGAGACCAGGAGATCTCCCGGTTCCCAGTCCGTTACTGGTGATGCTGTTGAAAGTTTACTGGATCATGTAGGACTGTCCAGGTGTCTCCGCTGGAAACTTTAGTTTATCCGACGGGAGGAGGGCTCTCTGCAGCAGCTGCATGCGTCGCTAGACCGGTGTGTTCATACGTAAGATTCGCACATGCGCAGTACCAATCGGGTTTCCGGTAGATCGCTAGTTATTTTTCATTTTTTATTGACTCAATAATTATTACAAAATTGTAAAGACTTCGTTATGTTAGACAAACGTGAAATAAATGCATTTTATTTAATATTAAGGTCAGAATAAATTAATTTGGTAAACTTTAATTAAAAAATATAATAAATACATTTTTAACCCCTCAAAGTAGAGAGGTCCTGGCGACCCCCTGAGAGGCTTTGGCGACCCCTAGTGGGGGTCGCGACCCCTAGGTTGGGAATCACTGGTCTAGACTCTAGATAGAGCATGTGAGTGCTGTAGCAGCTCCTCATCCTGTACTAACGGACCATGTGGGTGGGACTGCGCTGGTTGGAGTCTGGAACGTGGTACTGTATGTGGCTCGAGGGCCAGGAAGATGCAGGTTGGCCTATTGAGTACCCCTGGTCTAGACCGGACTAGCCTTTAAATTAAAGTCTTGGTCTAGATATTTAGACACCAACAAAATAAAAAGTGATGATCTGAAGAGAGAGTATGTATGAAAACTCAACCTGTGGATCTGAAGCAGGTTTTGTTCTGTTTGGTTTCCCTCAGCATCGCTGGCAGTCTGGTTTACTCCTACATCACCTTCATGCAGGAACAAACAAGTAGGAGCAGATTCAAGGACTCTGAATCAAACATGTCTCAGATGTTTGTTAAAATCTGTCATTTGACACTGGCTTGTTTTTCTTTTCTTTTTACAGAAAAGCTGTAAATCATGGAGTCACTGATGACCGTAAACACTGTGATTCAATCAATCGCTATGGAATGATTTTACAAATATGGACTGTGATGTTATGGCTATTAGTGCATCATCAGCATTTTCTACCTGTAATTAAGAAAATAGTTTTATGTAAATCTTTATATAATTATTAAAAATATTTTTTCTGATTTTATACACAGATATTGTTTTTGTTTTACTCTGTGGGTCCAAAGAAGGGTTTTAAATAAAGGCAACTGGACTTATTTGGTTCTTTGAAGACGTTTTGCTGCTCATCCGAGTAGCTTTGTCAATTCTGTCTGAAGTAAAGGAGAGAGAATCTTATAAACTGTGCTTATCTTCCTCTGTCTGACACACCTCCTTCTACCCCCTTGAGGAGGTGTTCGCTCCACTGTATTCAACTGGAGTCCTGGTGAGTTGTTTTGATTAGAGGCGTGAATTGTCTGGGAATTAAGTTCAGAGCAGACTGGTAGGTGCTGGAAAGATGAAATCTGAGTCCTCCTCCTCTGTTTAAAGTTGGTTTTTCCCGTTTGACATAGATGTCTTCTTTAACTCCTCTCTCAAACCATCGGTCTTCTCTGTCCAAAATGTGGATGTTGTCATTTTCAAACCCAAAACCAATTCTGCTAAACTACAAGCACAGTTCCTGCTTTACTGCAGTTCTAAAACACACTTTCTTCAGAACACAACACACAGTTCTCTACTTTTGGCACAATTTTCATGCTGAAAATATCTTGTTTTCACAAGGAACACACTGCCATTCAAATATGCACACTGACTCATCACAAACACCCGTCACAGTTTTACACTCAGCAATCAGAGCTTTAGCATAAAAGGTCAAAAGGTCAGCTTTTCTGTTTTGGAGCAATGGACGCCAACATTGGAAATAAAGGCGGAGTAAGAGGACGAGGACTGTAATCTCTGATGAGATCTGAGCAACTTTGGTTGATCATGTGGTCGACCATGGAGGGAGGCTGGGTGAAGAGTACAGCCACATCTGAGCAGGTACTCTGTAGCATCCATCATCCGGACTTTCCGAAATGAGAATAGGTTAGAAATCTTCTCTCATTAGAAACTTGCAGTACTGCATATCAATACAGTCCTCAATGAGTACAGTAGTACTGTATTGCTGGTGGACTGTTTTGTAGGACAGTAAAAATACTGAGGTATTTAGGAAATGTATACCTACTTTGTATTCACAGTATTTTACTATTTGTTGGGCAGAACTGACAGATTACTACAGTAACACGAGGTGGTCGGAACGAGTTCTGTCTCCCGAACAGGAAACTGAAATCATGAACATGTCCTAGAAAACATTACAACAATACAAAGAAAAATAATAGAAAATAATGACAGGTTTCAAAATATTGATAGGGTCAGCTCACTGTAACTGTATAGTCATATTTTCTGTTTTGTATGTGAAACTTTGTGTTGGTTGGGAATGGGATATATTTGTGTTCTGAGAACATTCTCAAATATTTTACAACACATTTATGTATATACTGTAAGTGTACTGAACCAAAAAAGGCTTAAGTCATTATGATGAATGGAGAAAGTGTTTTCCATTCCTCAGTGTTTTCCATTGAGCACATAAGTGTTCAGCTGGTTATATGTCTTTTCATATGACGGTGTGTGTCATTTGAAAATAAAATCCCATTTTGAGAAGAAATCACATTGTTTTGAATGTGAAGTTAGTTTTTGCGGGATAATTAAGGGGTTTTGCCCATTGTGTGTGTTATTTTATGAGGCATGCTTGCAGAAAATGTGTGTAAACAATTGAGAAAAACTGTAAACCAAAAGGAGAGCAGCACAAGCAACAAGTGGCTTCTCTGCAGCAAAACAGAGCAGTGTTACAAGAATCCAAAGTACAACCCAACAAAAGGTCAGAAGAATGGCTAAATTTTTATTACATCCATCTGAGAGAAACAGCTAAGTTTCCCAGGTCAAAGCACGGCCTACAGGAAGACAAGAAAATACAAAGAGAAAACGATGAAAGGAAAACAAACTGTTCAAGGTAAGAAATCTATACAAACTTTACATGTAAATCACATTCTGTCTAGTACAAACAAAGTGTTGACTATGAAAATTCAAAAATACAAAGATCTACATGATGAGTTATAATACAGGACATCACTGATGTCAGCTGCTTTTCACAAACAAACCTGCAGAGGGACGGACCCTGAGGGTTCATTCACCATCATCCAACAAACAGCTGTGACACTAAGGAGAGTGGATTTCTGCTGGGGTCACTCCTCCTCCTCATCAGAGAAACAAAGTGCAACTAGAGCTAGCCGGCGGCAGCACCGGTCCACCCTGATGGATCTACAACATCAAACCCTCCACAGCTAACAAATGGCTTCAACACCAAGAATCCATCACTAGGTTTTTATTTTTGGTTATAAAATATAAATATCTTTCATGTAAAAAAATATCGCGTCTGATTTGTTTTATTTAAGTACAACGACGAAAAAAAAAAGATTCTTGGCAAAATTTAGCTTTTTCCAAAAGACTTGCTGAAGGAGACGGGTGGATGTTGAGTGAGACATGATTCTGTTGTGGTACTTTGGGGTGAGCTTTACAGAGGGAGAGGGGGCTGCATCCCCCCAGCTGTGGTTTCGGTAACCTTTGGACTTCCTAAAGTCTTTTACAGATAACATGTTCACAACTCATCCCAGGTTCATCTTCCTCGTTCTCTGCTAAACTATCCATTTAAGGACAAACGTCTCAGACCAGGTCAGTCTTTGTAGTGAACCTCGTGGAGTCCTGAAGCCTTCAGTCCTCATGTGTTCTGGATGGTTCCATCTGGCTTTGGCCCAAAGGTTCAGCCTCTGCCCTGCACCTCTTAGCAGGCCTGTCAGGTGTCACTGCTGATGTGTGGTGGTCTACCAGAGGCTCCAGAGAGCCATTCCTGTCGTGGCTGCAGCCGTTGGAGTTGTTGTCTGTTAGTGACGGAGGAGTTTCTGCTGTATGAGAGGGGCCGTTGGCCTGAACTCCCTCTGGTTTGACTGGGTTTGCTGGGGGCACTGCAGCGCCCTCCACTGGGTGACTAGTAACACCTGTCAGACAAACAAGATCAATAAATAACAGATCCTTCAAATGACAAGCACAGTGAAAGAAATCCCTTTTTGAAAGACTTTAACTTGTTTTTATCCTTCAATGAAAACACAAACATTTCTTTCACCAGCTTCACTTCTCCAAAGTAATCTAGAACCTCCAACTAAAAACACAGTTACAGTTCAGAAATAAAAAACAGGAAATACTGAGATTAACAAAGGAACCTGGAACCGGTGCGGGTCGAAAAAACACTCTCCATGAAGGTCTCCATGTGGCTCAACAACAGACACACGTTAAACCATGGATACTAAAACATGGGACAGCCCATTTCTAGGGGAAACCCTGTAAATCCCTAGAAAATCTGTGGAGAGGTTTGAAGACTGCAGTCCACCAACACCTACCATCCAGTCTGAGCCAGTTCTGTAAAGAGAAGTGGGCAAATACTGACCAGTCTAGATGTGGAAGGTTGATGGAGAACAGACTCCAGGCTGGTAGCAAGCAGGCAGAAGGTGGTTCCACTAAAGGGTGATCCTTTATTCAGCTCAGTATTTCAGGTTTTTAGTTCTGAACTGTGACTTTTCTTCAGTTGGATGTTATAGGTTGCACTGGAGGAGTAAAGCCGGTTGTTTGTGTTTTTATTTTAGGATGTAAAGGAAACAGAATAAAAGTCTTTAAGGGGGCAGATTCCTTTCTGTATCAGTACCAAATGGATCTGGATTCTGTTCTAGAGCAGCTCCACACAGCCAGCTTGTTTCAGCAGCTGCTTTGTTACATAGGATCTTTTCAGGTTGAAGACATTGCTTTTGAGGTGATTTTGTTCCTATTTTAATGCTGTGCTGCTTGGAGGATTGTTGCTGTTAATTTTCTACTTTTTAATCACTTATGATGCGTAACCATAGTTACGAGTCTCCTCCTTGTGTCCTGAACCAGAGGCATCAGAAGCATCTTACCTGGGCTGAGGAAAAACACAACTGGACCTAAACATGTCTGACTGTAGTGTGTAACGGGTAGGGATGGGTACCGCATACGGTACTTTATAAGGAACCGACCGAATTCCGTGGTACCGAACTTGGACCGACTCACGTGATCTGAAACAGTGCCTCATTTCGGTACCTGTCCGTCATTAATGAGAACTTGTGAGACAGTGATGATAAGCTGTCGCTGATGCTGCGTCACCGCGTGCGTTAGGCATGTTGTGTGCGTGTTTCAGACGTGCTACAACTGTATGTGTGTTGCTGCGTGCGTGTTTGTCGGAGCCTCCGACTCGGGAGGAGCTGCGCGCCCACACCTCACTGCAGCTGACTGTCTCTGATGCTGTGCGCAATGTGTCATAAGTGTGTGTGTGTGTGTGTGTGTGTGTGTGTGTGTGTGTGTGTGTGTGTGTGTGTGTGTGTGTGTGTGTGTGTGTGCATGCCCTCGTCGGATCATTAGAACCGGACCGGGACGTGCTCCTGCCGCTCAGAGTAGGCGATCCAGCTGGATCAGCCCGTAGACCGGATAGCAGCAGCTCGGGGGTGAGGGGAGCTACAAACTCTGGACTGTGCGTCATTGGCTCATCCTCTGAGTCTCCCCCCCGCCGTGCGGTTCTTTATTGTGATTTGCCGAATAGACAGAGATCTTTAGTGTATGTATTTGTCCACTGTTTTAGATTAGTTTAATTTATTATTTTATTTGGAAACACGTCTCTGTCTGCTGCTTCTGTCGAGGAGCCTTTTGTAGGGGAGATTAAACCCTCCCGTATTCTGAAGGGTCAGATAAAGACAGGAGAGGTGAGGAGGGGGAAAGAAAAAATGAGCAGCAGGGAGGGGAGGAAATAATCTGAGAGAAGAAATAACATGTTCCCCTCATCATGGTGATTCCAGAGGACAAAGTTAGGAAGGAGCTGGTTAGAGTTTTTGCATCATTTATAAAACACTAGTTGGTTAAAGGTTTTTATATTGAAGAATTTTGTACAACACTGTGATCAAATACAAACAGTTGTGTGTTATTTATCATGATTTTTGTTACTTCTTGTTATATATTGAGAAATAAATATATTTAATATAAAAAGCGATTTATTTAATTATTAAACACTCAAAAAGTATTGAAAACTGATACGTTAAGTACCGGTATCGATTCGTAGGTACCGAGAATTGGTACCGAATCGATTCAAAGGTGAAAGGTACCCGTCCCTAGTCACGGTGTCTGCTCACCGTTCTGACTGCTGCTGTCCTCCCTCTCAGACTGGCTGGTGCTGCTGCTGGAGGTGGTGGGAGGTGGAGAGGCTGCTCTACTGGATGTGGCGCTCTCCGTCTCATCCAATAATCTGTCCATGTAATCTCTGAAACAGAGCAGCACACACAAACACACATCAGATATGTTTTCTAATAACAATGGCTGGTGTGTCAGGAATCATGTAGACACTGAAATCACAACTACTGTATTTGCCCGAATATAGGACGACCCTGATTATAAGACGACCCCCCCTTTTCAAGACTAATCTTCAGAAAAAAAGACTAAATTCACTTTTTAAAGAAACAATTTTTATTGAAATTTTGAGAAAATTTAACTAATGCTACTAATAATTCCAGACTGCTTTAATATTTGCTTATTAACAGTGGTGCACACAACTAGTCCACCAGCCCACTGTACTGATCTCTCTGCCCGAACGCACCTTTACTGACAGGAGCTTTCACGGTCAGATTGTGCAACTTCGCGATCATCAGACACTGATGAACTTCACATCCAGTTGTGGAGCTGAGATGGAGTTTTCATGTAGGGGAAGCTTGTTTACACACACACGCTGCTGCGGCAAAATGCACAGACACACATACACACACACACACAGCTGCGCCATGAACGAACAGACACACAAACCGGCTGCTGTGCCATGATGGCGCACACACACACACAAACCCGCTGTTGCGCAATTATTGCGCAGACACACACACGCAAACCCGCTGTATGTGTGAGGGAGTGTGTAGGTGTGTGTGTCGGGTGCATAAAAAGAACGGTGAGACGGATGAGGTTCTGAGGGAGAATGCGTGTGTGAATCGAGCGAGCGACGCGAGCCCTCACCTGTACAGTCTGCTGCTGAAAGCACCTGCTGGGTCTGGACATTTTAATCCTCAGTACTAGTAAACCTGTAACTTTGAACTAGGCCAGGCCCGGACCTCTGGAACCGCTCGCGGTCTGAGCTGCTTCCTGCCGCTTTGACCAAAAAGCCTGCGCCCTCCGCCGGAAAAACTAGGGCGCGATAATAAGACGACCCCCCTTTTTCAAATTATTGTCAATGAAAAAAACCTCGTCTTATATGCGGGCAAATACGGTATTTAACATGATTACTCATCAAGTTCAAACACTAAGAATTGATTTCTCCTCTTCAGATGAAAACACACCAGAAACGCTACAGCTTGTCAAAATAAGAGCGTCGTGTCATGTCCCAGACAAACAGGGCTGTGATCTGTGTTCACTTTCCCAAAGGTCTCTATCCTTCTTTAGTTGTATATTTTGAATAAATACTTTCAGAAATATATGCTTTACTGATGAAAGGCTTTATATTGAAAGTACAAACTTTTTATAGCAGAAGATTTCTGAATACGTCAAATATCCAGAGTTTCAATTTACATTTTAAAGAGACTGCAAAAACCAATTGACACTACTGTTTTTGGTTAGTGCTTAAGATTATTACATTTATCATGCTTTAAAAGAAGTTATAAAAATATATTTTGGATACTTGTGAGGAAAAGCTGGGTTAACTGGGCAGTACAACTGTGAATTGATTGTTGAGATGTTAAAGAGCAAGTTGCAGGTTAAAGACCCCCTTCAACTAATGTTTAGAGAAATATTATAGAAATGTTTCCTGAATAAAAATTTACACAAATAGAAAACTTATTTAGAGTTTTGGAGTCATTTTTGTGAGAAATTTCCGTTTCCCCCCAAAACCGGGAGTGACGTAGCTGGAGGGGAGTGGCCTTCTCATCTCGAGATAAAAACATTGATTTTGATGCCGGCTGTGACACAGGTCTTCATCTACTTACTTCTTTCTTATTTGGGGTTAGAGATTATTGAGGATTGTTGTACAGTAACCATTGTAAGTAAAAGAATAGTATTTGTATATAAGCTAGTGTAAATAGATGTATAAATATGAATAGGAACTTGTTTATGCAATTTATAGAGGTAAATATGAAGACATACATTTAATATGAGTTTTAAAAATTATATACATACATACAGTATACATATTTAATAAGAGTTTAGAAAAAAAAAATATATATATACCGGTATATATTATATATTACATTATATTATATATATATATATATATTACTGCTACCTTTTTGGACTTTGTTTTATTTTATATATAAAAATATTTTGAAATGTCTCCTCAGCCTTCACTGCTTTCTACTGGAGCGGCTCATCACTCTTTCAAAGAAATCAGCTGTGTTCAAGCAGGGAGAGATGGGAAAAATCAGGAATCACGAGCTAAAACACTCATGACTACGTGACTTTGTGAGACTTCAGGGCACCGGACCAGAGACTCAGAAGTTACAAACGTGGTATTCTGGATCCAAGCAGCAGATGGGGCTGAGGGACTTTTCATTAACCTGTAAAGGGTCAGATGAGCACAGACTGTGGAGGAAACTGTAATATAAGTCTGGATCGGGAGGTAAAGTCCGATACCCGATCAAGTCTGAAATCACGTGATCGGGCCGATTTCCGATCATGTGATCATAGTATGCCTTTAAAGGGAAGTATTTAAAAAGTATGAATTCTTCTGACAAGCCTTCAACAAAATGCTGTTAGTTTTTACATAAACCATTCCTGATTATGCAGTCGATAATGAAAACATGAGCAAACCCCTTTACAGAAACAGAATTCCTCTCTGTGTGTCTGAACGACTTACGTGACACCAGGATGAAGGTTGTATTTCCGTTTTCCAAGTCTGGTTTGCTGTGCAAAGAAATCATAACGCTCAGACTTCTTCCACATGTAATAAAAGGCCACACATTCTCCTACAGACCTAGTTCTCACCTGAAAGATTTAATTCAGCACACATAAAATGACCATTATTACAGTCATTTAAAGAGGGAGGTTTAGTACAAATACACATTAGACACAAAACAAAAAAGATAACTATGAGTATCTACAGACATTTAAAGGCATACTCAGTAGCCAGGTAAACAATGTAGCTTTTAACGTTTTTTTAAAGCCTCTTAACAACGTTCCAACATAGTATAGCCATAAATATATTGTGGAGATTTAAAAACAAACTGAAAGAAATCAATAAAGTAGTTGTCCCGCAGTTCTCTAAAAACTTCAACCAATCTTATCATTCGGACCGAACGATAGGATTGGACCATCCAGCTGTCTGTCCGCACTGCTTGGATCCACCAATAATCCGCCCGGACACATTTTCCGTCTGAACATCCCGGAAATGAAAGGAGGACAGCATTAGCGAATTAGCTGTCGGTTAGAGCTTCCATTTTAAGATAAATATACCAGAGTCCCCCCAAAAAGCACCTTTTCAGCTAGCAGAAAACTAAAAACGTTTGGAGCTGAAAAGAGGAAAAGCTGGGGGAACATTTCTACGGCTGAAGTTAGACTCTGCTTTGTTATCGTCGCAAAATGGGGTCCCATGTCCGCGGGAGGCTGGCTTCTGGATTTTACCCGACGGGAGGGGTGAGTGCACCGAGTCGTGTTTCTGTAAACTAGCAAGCGAGACCTCGTTTGTTTACCTGGCTACTGAGTATGGCTAAACACATTCAGGACAAAACATTAGAAAAATATCAAAGCTGAAAACAGTTATGCTGTAAATATGATGGTGTGATAGAACGGTTCACAGCAGGTCTCTTACCTTGTTGGCCTGTATCAAATGAAAGTCTTTCCCATAAGCTTTTAGTCCTTGTTCAAAATTTCTACATTCCTCTTCAGTCCAAACAGATATCTCCTCTGTTAAAGACGAGGGAAATATTAATGATGCATTCATAATTAAAACTGAAACTGTTCTGTTAAATTAAATCAGCAGAACAAATTTAAAAAACACTTCCAGTGAGAAAACTGAATGTTTGGAATTTGATCTGGTTAAAAGTCATGAACTGCATAATCAACACATCCCATCCACCCCAGTGCAGGCACCAGGTATTAACTGGTTCACGACAGCACTAAAATACAACAACTCATCAGATCTGGGACAGAGAAACCTTTTTCTTTACACAAATATTGTAGTTTGATTCCTTGACCACTTAGCTACCTGATAAATGAATGAGAGAAAATCTATACAATCATTTACGAGGAGACATCTTATGACATAAGACTAGGGCTGGGCGACAACCCATCTCATGATCAGTGACAGCCACAGACGACAGGTTTGTTCCATTTAATACTTTACCTGTTCTGACTGAACGGAGCACTGACAGGAGTGAAGTCTGGACTCAGATTTGTTTTCGTTTTGGGAAGGCGTCAACCTGAACTGGTTACAGTTCAGCTAATGCTGGGCTTACACCTAAAGACTTTGACAGCTCACATCTAAAGACTCGGGTTAACAGTCGACTAGTCTCAGACCAAAGATTTTATAAAGACTGAATCTTGTAGGAACACTAATTACAAGACTGCAACTAGATTATGTTAGGATTTCATTCCCACAAAATTCCTCCCATCATGCTCTGTGTGATATAGTGATACTATATTATGTTAATATTTGAAAGAGAGTATAACTGTTCTGCTGGCAATTCTATTTTATTTGTGGTTACACAGCGCCATCTAGTGGTGATTTTATTATCCGAGTTTTTCCTGTTGTGACGGAGAATGTCCGGGTTTCGTGTTGTCAATAAAGTTTCCCAAGATGAACGCTGGCTCTCCGTCATTTGCTGTTATGGATATAATAACAGTTATGTCCAGTTCCCAAGTTATTACACTCTGCAGAAGTTAAAAATGGAGGAGAAGCAGCTTTTAGCTACTTTAGCTTTTGCCACTGCAGTCGTTTGTAGTGAAAAGAAAAAGAAGAGAAAGCGTCAGAGAATATGGGCACGGTCAGGGCTGCATAAACGGGGACAGCAAGGTCTTGTTTTGTTGGGTTATGACTGACAGGACTTCCTGGTTCTGCAGTGAGAACGAATCCTATTGGTTTTTGCTTGTTGTACGTCACTACAACTACACTCCGACTACAATAAATATCTAGCAGGTTGGATATGAAAGACTGGAGAAAGAGTGGCATAAATCGGGTCGCCGACGGCAGATTATCGCCTTACATCTAACGACCGCGACGACGGGAGCGCGCAGAGACTCCGGTACGATTCCTAAAGACTGGCAGTCTTTAGTCTGTGACTGTGAAAATCGTTAGGTGTAAGCCCAGCATAAAAGTTTAAAGAATGACACAAATATTGTTAATCACAAAGTTTCCTACTTTAGTTTTATGATGCAGTTTGTATTAATTACAGAATCATTCATTATAATTAATCACTAAATCCCTCTCAGACATGAAAATTAACTTAATCCCAGAAAACCCATTTCCACTGAAAGAAGGCTTCAGGGCACCAAGAAAGTCCAGCAGCACCAGGACCGTCTCCTAAAGCTGGTCCAGCTGTGGGATCAGGGCTCCACCTGAGAAGATCTGACCAGGAACATCAGCAGGTCTGAGTTCATCTGCAGCTCAGTGAGGAGAAGACTTCTGGAGGAGGACCTGGGGTCAAGAAGGGCAGCAAAGAAGCTACTAATCTCCAAGAAAACCATCAGGAACAGACTGAGGTTCTACTAAAGGTCCAGGGACTGGACTGATGAGGACTGGAGGAAAGTCGTTTCTCTGATTAATCCTGTTTCTGATTGGTTGGAGCTTCTGGGTAAAGGATTGTCTGGAGGAGAAAAGGTGAGCTCCCATCAGCCCTGAGTCCTGCTAACAGTAAAGCATCCTGAGATCATTCATGTGATGGTTGATTCTCAGACAAAGGAGTGGACTCACTCAGTTTAGCCTCAGAACAGCCATGAATAAAGAATGGGACCAAAACATCCTCCCTGAGGGACTCCTCCAACCATCTAACAACAGTCTGCTGATGAACATTGCCTTTTCCATCATGATGGAGCCTTATGCCATCAGAACAGAGTGGTTCAGGGAACAAAACATCAACATGCTGGGTTCAGGTCCAGGAAACTCCCCAGACCTGAATCCCACTGAGAACTGTAAACTTCTGTGGGATGAACAAAACCCACAGAGTCTAAAATACTCCAATCACTGATGATGAGCTGCATCAGTCAGGATCTGGACCAGAAGCTGACTGACAGGGTGTCAGGGTGAACTGTGGAGGTCTAGAAGAAGAACCAACAGTGGAAACATGGACTGTTTGTATCAACTTAATGTAATTCTCTATTAAAATCTTGAAAGTTATGAACGCTTTTAAATATGTCTGAGTAACCATAGAAACGTCTGACAAAAAGATCTAAAAGCACTTCTCTAAACTTATGGCCTCAGCTGTTCAGAGTGCTGAAGCACCTAAAAGGGTTTACAGGAGACCAAACAGAATCTGAAGAAAACCTCTCACCTCTAGCCGCTTTCACATTAAACCTCAGCCTTCTTAGAGCCTCCTCTGTGTCAAAGTCACATTTCACTAGTTCATACAACGCCTACAGGGGAACAGAGACACGTTAAGATGAGTGGTGGAGACATGAAGACGTCATTAACCTGCTTCATGAGATGTTTATCAAGCTGCTTTTACCTGTTCATTGTCTTTGATGTGTGATCCCTCTGGGATTGCATCCACTCCCCTCTCATCTCCAGTACGCTTTGACGCCTCGGTCAAAAACTCTACAACCTTGTCCTCTGGGACGCAGTCTGGGTTCCACAGTAACTGGTCATCATTTTCATAAACTAAAGGGCAGATTGACAGGACGGAGATGATTAAGACATCAACCTTACACCTACTGATTTGGCCCTTTGGGTGTACCTTTCTCGTTGTCTTTGTATTTACACAATCCGACAGGAGTCTCTGCCTGATACATGGAGCCCACCATGATCTCCTGTTGAGAAGCAACAATGTTTGATCAGAGCGAGTTATGAACCCAAACAGAGACCTGTTTTAACCTTGGCATACCTTTTTCCAGTCTTCAGAGGGAACATAGTCCTCATCTTCATCCGACTCTTCTTCAGCATCATTGTTACCTGAGACAACGTGATCATCAGCCAAGTATCGTCACACCCAGTGTTTTCACACCCACTCATAGACAGAGAACAATACAAGAAGACGGGCAGTGGGAAGGACAGCACATACTTTCAAAGTACTTGAGTTTCTGTGGTCTAATGAGCTCTGATGTGCCGAGTGATCTGACGGAGCGAGTCCGGCCTTCAGATGTCGTCTGGACCTCACTCCTCAGTCCTGGTGAGGTCTTAAAATCTTCACCCTGAAAAGACACAAACACAGAAGATGAACATTGCTAAAGAATGTAGAGCCACATGAAAATATGAACATCTAATCTACAGGTCCAGGTGCTGTGAACCAGAGGTCACTAACAAGCAGACCACGGTCCAGGTCCAAGTCCAGACCCAGACTCAGACCCAGACCTAGAAGCTGTCCCAGTCGGACCTACAGTCAAAGCAGAAGGTTCTGATTTAGATCCTTCACAGGGGGGTTCTAGTTTAACCAGCACAGTTTTATCAACTTTACAGTTTAGCAAAGGATGAAACTATGTGAGCTAAGCAACCCCACATGACACCACTCAGCCAATCAGGTCAGTGCATTCCAGGAGGTAAACACTGAGACTCAGCGGTAGGCCTGGACGATAATTCAATATCAATATATATCTATCGATAGACGGGAGGCTCGATAGAAAAAACAGGTCGATAAAAAGTTCAATAAAAAAAGTTTCCTGTCTTTTTTCATTTCATCCAACCGGGTAACGTGACACTAGAGTCATTACTTACTCCTAACCAATCAGAAGCACAGACCCAGGCTTCTCCGTCACTAAGCCCCTCCCCTCTCAGACCAAAACAGAGCAGGTAACTTACAGAGGAGCTCACGGTGGAGGAAAATGTTCCAAAAATAGTTTCAGTAGTTCAGTAGCAAATTTCTGACAAAAACCAAACAACGGTCGTTTGCAAAATTAGCAGAAAAAAGATCCAAACCAAGTCTGGTAACAGAACCAGCTGGTTTGTTCTGCTCCACGTTGGAGGAGGAGAAATCCTCCGTCTGCAGCACAAAGTGAATCAACCTGGGGTTACTTGCTTCTGATAAACGCGATAACCCCGAAATGACTCGAAGGACTTGAAGCTTGGACCAGGACGCACCGACACACGAACCAGACCCGAGTTGTTAATTTGTATTTTTTTTGGGAGGACTATAAAAAGTTGATCCCCTGAGCAGCCCAACTGCTTCTCCTGGCTCAAATACGGAATCATTAATCACTCAAAGTCGATCAATCCTGTCCCAAAATAATAAACCAACACCAGGCTTCAGCGTCAGACGGGAGGGAGGAAAGGAGGGAGGGAGGAAAGGAGGGAGGGGGTCACGCTGACCGCTGCAGTTCATGAGCCGTCAACACTTTTCCTGCATCTAAACTTATCGAACCTTATTCTTTTTAGTCAGAAAAAAATTCTAAATAATTGTTTTTTATAATTATGACACAAGTTAAACCCTCTCTCTCTCTCTTTCTGCTGTCGACTCATCCTGATCAATTAACCTAATTATTCAGGACGACCAGACCTCAGTTTGATTTAAATGTTTGAATGAAAGCTTAAAATGAATTCAATTTTTATGTTCTTTATTTTATGTGTTGTTTATTAACATTAATTAATTAAGGAATAACATAAAATGACCAGGGCTGCACTTATAATATATTTTCTACATGTTTTATTATTTTCAATAATATCGATTATCGATCAATATGAATTTGTTTTCATCGATAGGCTTTTTTTCTATATCGTCCAGGCCTATTCAGCAGTTCAGATAAATGAGAGTTAGAGACAGGTTACACTCAGGAAACGACGGTAAAGTCAAAGATAAGAAGCAGGTGTTAAACAACAGGAGAGAAACAGACGAGTGAGACGGGAGAAAGGAACAAAATAAGAAGAACTGATGGTGTCCTCCTAAAAAGACACGTGGACAGTGAAGACAGAGCATTTAATCCAACATGAACTCATTCCTGTTCAGGCGTCCCACTGGGAGAACTAAACCAGAGTCTCATAGGTTCATGTAACTCCATGTCTTGAATCAAATGAATATCAGTGATAAAATGTTAAATATTTAACCTTTCACTGAGTCTGCTCCCCATAATTTATCACCAGGATCATAGAACTGACTGTGAGAGAAGCTCAACAAATGCTTCATTTTTTAACATTACAGGTCTCTCTCACACACACACACACACACACACACACACACACACACACACACACACACACACACACACACAGTGGCCGTATGAAGTTGTGGGTCCCACAGGAGAAGTTAGCGCCACGTCCTTGCTGAGTCTTCTAGCTTCTCCTGAAGCTGAGCACTGTTGAACGCAGCTTGCAAATTCACACAATAGTCTCAACATCTCGTGGGAACTGAGAACAGGAAGTATGAAGCACACCTGTATTTGGTCAAAACTACCGTCATGTTTTGTGGAATTATATTTCAGGGTGCACGTAGCTAGCCCCCCAGTATGCATGCACATCCCAGATATCATTTGCAGACCTGATCCTTCTGCCCAAATGCGCCTTTGCGGACCGGAGCTGCACTGTGTTTGGGGACTATTTTTGTTGCGGCACCCAAGTGTGTGTCGCTAATTAGCTTCCCCAATAGAACTGGTTCATGCTGTTATGCTCTCTGACATCGTTTTAAATAAAGAGTCGTTCTGTTTCAGCTAGCGACTGAATAATCAACTACATGCCCTCCCCATGTCCCAAACTCACGGCGTACCACACATCAGCGCCAGGTCCCCCCCCCCCCCCCCCCCCCCCCC
>SSNR01000111.1:411412-421754 GCA_006937965.1 Callopanchax toddi | reverse complement strand
CCCCCCCCCCCCCCCCTCATTTAGAGTTAAAGGAGCACAAGTTTGAGTGTGAAGCTAAGAGTTCTTGTTTTTAATCTGAGAAAAATGTTTACGAATTTTAAACTTAATATTTTTCCACATGATTTCACCTTGAAGCAGAATCTGTGTGTAAAGACGTTTTAGATCTACACGTCTCAACAGGTCTGTAGAACTGAGAGCACAGATTTACACAGCTGACTTTCTTCTGCCTCTACCGACTAAAGCAGAATGATTTAGGACGTCCTATTAGGACTGGTGGTGTCTGCAGGGCTTTTGATCTGGAATCAGTGGTTTGTATAAAGATGTTGGCTTCATGCTGATGAGGTGAACTATTTAGGTTTTACTGTACCATTTTCACTTTCATCTTAGATTTAGTCCCAAATTTTTTACTTACAGCAGTTCTTTGTCATAA
Source organism: Callopanchax toddi (assembly GCA_006937965.1). Classification (NCBI taxonomy): domain Eukaryota; kingdom Metazoa; phylum Chordata; class Actinopteri; order Cyprinodontiformes; family Nothobranchiidae; genus Callopanchax; species Callopanchax toddi. The sequence goes on along the minus strand of SSNR01000111.1, from coordinate 421,324 downwards.
AGTAGTCCCGAGTCTAAAATAGTACCTGTAATTCCTTCGTGTTACTTTTTATTTTCACTTGCAGTCGATATGTTTACTGAGGTCAGTAGGCAGAATTAGTATCATTAGTATCACTACTGAGTGAGTTTTAAGGACTTTTTTCTCACAATGCTAGTTGTTACCATTCAGTTACAGTGTTTTACGCTAAGCTAATGCTAAAGGAGTACTGCCGGATCACTGGGCTCTTTACTAATTGGTTTTGCCCACTTATCTAACTATGAGGAATACGGCAATAGACAAAAAAAAAATCACTTTTGGGTGGAGTATCACCCCATCACCCCCCATCACACAGAACAGTGTCAGCTCAATGACCAACAATAATTGTCCCTGTGAATTATGTGATCGCTGAGCAGTCATGTGGTTTAAACAAAAACATCTAATTCATTCATTTTGACGAGGAATCTTGGTAACAAATTATTTGAGTCTAATCATTACAACTAGGGATGCCCCGATACCAGATATTTTTCAAACCAAGTACGAGTACTTGTCTTGACTACTTACAGATACCGAGTACTGATACAGGTACTATTAAATGGCATTGATCTAAATCAGAGGTTCTCAAGCCTGCTCCTCAAGGCCCCCTGTCCTACATGTTTTTGAAGTTTCTCTGCTCCAACACACCTGATTTAGGTGAACAAGTCATTAACAGGCCTCTGCAGAACTCGATGACATGCAGAGCAGGTAATTCAGTCATTTGAATCAGGTGTGCAGGAGCAGGGAAACCTCTAAAACATGTAGGACAGGGGGGCTTGAGGAGCGGGGTTGAGAAACCCTGATCTAAATCAAAATTTGGTACAACAGAAAAAAGAAGTCAAACACTAGTTTAGTCTTTTGCTGGTGTTTCTTTAATCCTCTGTGTCATTCTCAAGTAGAGGTGAAGCTTTAATCAGCTCTACTGGTTTCTCCAGTGTAGCTGTTAGCAAAACGTTAGCAGCTAAACTAAACATGCTAACGCTTTAGGAATCAATCAGGCATTACTAATGGATTATTGGTTCTTTACAGAACCAAACGTCTGTACAGTGAGGATTTGGACAGCCTGTGTATACATACTGCCATATAACTACTACTATTACTACACAAGTACTTTGACTCCATCTGCTCCAGAGTTAGCTCCAGTTAGCTGCTGGTGTCTCTCGCTGCAGCTCAACTGAGCACTGAGCATCACGCTACGTTAAATAGTTTCAGAGTACTTTTATGAATACAACCTTAGAATTGGACTGATTATCTGATGCTGGTATCAGTGCATCCCTAATTACAACCATAGGATGTACCATTTATTACCTCTGTTGTGAGAATTTTGACGTTTCTGTGATGTATTTATGAATTTTAGTATTTTATATTTTAACTTGTTATGATGCTACTAACACTTGGATTTCCTGCACACATCTATATCTGTCCCTTGACAATCTTAAAGTTTGTGCTTGATAATTCTATAAAGATGAAATCACTGTGAAAACATCAATAAAACCAAAACATACCTCATTTCTTTTCAGCTCGCCGGTGCTTCTGCTGCTTTCATCGTTATCAAGGTCATCTTCTTCATCTTCTTCTTCTTCCTCCTCCTCCTCCTCCTCCTCCTCTTCCTCAGGTTCTTCATCTTCCTCCTCTTCCTCCTCCTCTGCTGGTGATCTGCCTCCATAACCATAAAGGCTCAGCAGCTCATGAATAGGCATCTCCCCCTCCTGTTGAAAAGTAAACAGATTATTTATTTACCGTGAAAAGAACTTAGCGTTCAAGTCTAGAGTAGACACACTGAGGATCATTTGTCTATACAGTCACTCTCTACAGCATGGTTCACCTTTTTAAATCCGTTACTGTTAAAACTTTTGTAAACACTCAATTGTGACTGTAGAAATTTGCAAAGGTACTAAACTAATTATTCTTACTATTTTTTATTACTAAATGTGGAAATGGATGTTTTCTTCCCTCCACCTCTGTTTAGAACTTAAACCTGAGAGGTTTAGGATCTAATCAGCTGATAAACACATCTGCTCGTCTTCCTCAGACACGTCTGATGAAACCAGATCTGAACCACAAGTCTGAAACTAACCCGTGCTAGATCCTCAATCTCATTGGCATTGGTCTCATCTGCTGCCTCCAGCATCTCCTCCTCCTCCATGGTGCGTTCGTCATCAAAATCATGAACTAGCATGTCAGCTGAGGGGTCAAAGTCATGGTCATCGGAACCGGCTGAACCTCCTAAAAACATCAGAGCATAATAAAAGCACTGGAATAAAACATGAGTGATACAGATTAAAATGTCTTGTACTGCAAAAGAAATCCAAGTAAATCACTTTGTAATTTAATTTTACTGCATATATTTTCAGACAGAACTACAAAAACATCTGGGAATTATAGCAGATTAAAGATTGCCTTATATTTATAAACATTAGAAAATAAAATGCATATCTGTAAACAAGGTATCAAATAAGGTTGATTTGGACTTTAAACCCAAACAGAAACAGACCTGGGCTCGAATTCCCGAGGGAGGGCTGAAAAACAGAAACAACACAGAAACAAAGTTGGATAAACCATCTCAGAAGTTAACAATTCAATCCAAATAAAGCTGCTGTATGTCCTCACAGTTGGGTTATTTAGTCATTAGGGAAGATGGGAGACAAGGATTCTTAATCCACTTATTTAAAGACACTTTGAGCTGTTTTTCTATAAATTTCCATGAAAATGTTTCCAACCATTGTTTGTTTTTTGAGGTTTGTTTACAGTGTACTAGCCATTTAAGGTTGGTCATGTCTCGGTCCACTAAACTAATTAGTCCGTCACAGCATCCTTCAACTACAGATCCACCCACTCTGCCTCTGATTGGCTAGTACTGGTTGCCTTCATTAGTTGAATTGGTTAGTCTCCTTAGTCATCCTGTCCTCCTCCCACCTGTACAGACTAACCTCAGTCAGGACCGGTGGATTTTAACAATCCCAGGAAAGAAGTGGACAGAATATTAGGCACGTCTAACAAAGACTGGAGAAAAGGGACTATATTAACAGACAGACTTTAAGGTCAAGCAGGAGGATTTCTTTTAGTTTAAAACACCAACAAGAAGTTTTGTGTTTAATTTAAATATTAATTACTTTGCTTTTTGTTGAAGTTTTTATGAGCCAAGCCACATTGTAGGCCCCTGGAAAGGATCAAATATGAATCCTGAGGTTAAACATTTATCCCCAGAAGCTAAATGATCAGACAAAAACATCCCTCCTCTATCCTCTTATTCTGACTGAGTTTAACTCAGTCAGCCTGACAGACATGAAGCTAACATTTGATGCTTTAGCTGCAGAGAGTCCGTCACAACACAGTCTTAGGGCTAACTGATCACATCAGGTTATTTATTCTGGTTTGACGAAAATGACATCTATTCCAATACAGGATGACAGGTTTTTTTATTTGGTGCTTTAACCCTGATCTGACCTTTTTCTGGAGCTAAAATCCAAAAATAAAAATATAAAAACAAGCTAAGGTGATAATGTTGAGTAACTGATGTGTATAAATGAAGTATCATTTCTATCTTTCATTGTGCAGCTGCAGGTCGCTTCTTTAGGCTGGTTTTAGTCCTGGTTTCTCTCCAGGTCTGCTAACAGTGAGGAGCTCCAGAAAGCGCGCCCACGTCGCGTCCTAGAGCTGACTGCAGCACAGCGACAAACAAAGACTGCTGTCACCGACAAACCTCCAGCGGCTCTCAGCTGACTAAATCATCCGTTCAGATGCAGCTATTTCACCATCAGGATCTCTGGGTTCATTTTCTCAACTCGATAACTTCAATTACAACTTAGAGGTAGTTAATTCTCCATATTTACGGGACGCGGCGCCCAAGTTTAACTTCCAGTAAATACAATCCAACTCGAAAGCGTCCGTGAAACTTTCACGTCACGTCTCATTAAAATCGTTACCTGGCGTGGAAGAAATTATAATATATAATTAATAATATTTGTAATAATTAGTGAAACAGCGCAGCTACCTTCCGCCAGGGAGCTAACGCGGCTAAAGCCGAACTTTAGTCAACATTCTTGACTGAAAACAGAGCCTCGGTGCATCAGAGCGAACAGCTGGAGCTTAGATCGGTCTGCTGTCACTACAGCACACTAACGGTGTGTGTATCCACCAGGGGAAAGTCACCCTACTGTAAATATACACATTACTAATATTTATTTCACTTTCTTACCTCCGCCATGTTTGCAAGCCTGCAGGGTCACGTGAGGGGTCAGCCGCAGTACCCGGATGGAGAACTCCGACTACCTTCAACATCAATGGATTTTATTTGATTTTACTTTGTTACACCTTTGTCTCGATTTTTTTCTACAAAGGCGTAACATAAAGGGGAAAAAAAAAAAAAAAAAAAAAAAAATATATATATATATATATATATATATATATATATATATATATATATATATATATATACAGTAATATCATGTTATGTGTATATATATTTTTTAAATCATATAACTATATATTAATTTATATTATATCACATATTATATTACATTATATTATACTATGTTATGTTGTATTATATTTATATTTGATCCTATCATGCTGTTATGTTATATATCATATTAAAATATATTATATTATAATTGATTTTTATTTTTTATTTTTATAAATATATATTTTCTTGTTTGTTCTAATCTTAAATAAAAATGTACATCTTACCAACTACATTTGCATAAGTAATTTATTGTAAGCCATTAGTCTCTAGGTTTTTATAGTGAATGATCTGCTTATTGGCCAGACTTCATAAAACCTTTAGTCATGTATTTCCTTTTTCACAGTCATGTAATAATACTGTTTTATTCATGGCAGCAGCTAGTTTTGGTGTCTCAGTAAGTCACATGGTGAAGCAGAATCAAGAAACAACCTAAATTCAAAGCAGCCACAAATATTTGCCCCTAATGAAATACAACTAAAAGAGTTAAGATTCTTACTCTGTAAAACGATTTGTGTTGATGGATGTAGTCACTTAAGCCTTTGGTTCACAATAATATAAAATATTTTAAAAGTATATAAAGGTTAGAAAATTTCTGCCTCAATCGACCCTTTAGTCTCCACTGCTGACTTCCTCAGATAGAGCTCTGTTATCTCATCATGGATTTAGAGGTGTGTGGGAATCTAGGCCAAAGCATTTATATCATTATCATTTATCCTTTCAGTCACCAACAAGTGAATTTATGACCTGTATTCATGTCTCATTATTACTCTGGTAGGTTGTCAGGTTTAACTACAGCAGAATGTGTTTTAGTAATGAGAGCCAAGGTTTAGGCTACAGTAAGTCAGACTTCCACAAACATTTCAGCTTTTAACCCACAACACAAAAGTCCCAGAGACTCATGGCCCCAACTACTGCTAAAGTACACACAGCTAATAAGATGTGTTCTGTCGAGAAAATCCTGAGATCTTTCCTCCACATTGTTGTGATGCTCTGCATTTTGTGTGCACAAAAACACACAGACACTTTGTATATCTGGTATATCTGTACCTGTGGAGGGTCCAGATGGAGAGGACAGATGGAAAAGAAGAGGACTTTTCCAGAAGGATGGTGGTGCACACTCATTTGAAGTTTTGATTCTGATGTGAAATCAAACCTAAACTAACGGATTTTTGGTGTCAAAGGCATAGAGTTAGCATGGACGGAGTTCACGTGTCCACACCAATATCCAGTGATTATTGAATTATCCCATAATTTGATCCCCTCCTAATAAACACAAATCTGTCAACGTCTCGTTAACCTAGAGGTGCAGAAAGGTTTAGGTCGTTCTCTCCTCTGGTCCTCCCTCTGTAACACACATAACCAGTGTGATTGGCTGAGCCTTTCACTGCCTGCTGTCACATGACACTGTAACTAGTTTGGTTGTTAGCAGCGTCAACACTGGAGGAAAATGTTCCAGTCAGATTCAACATTAACCTACTGTTTAAGGCTCTGGTGCAACCTGATACATGGACAAAAACAAGTCAGGATGGCAGAGAAGGAGGAGGAGGACATGAGGAGCTATTTTTCACAGAAACAGAGAGACATGTTTCTGTGATGGTTACTTTGTTGGTTTAATTACTTCTGATGAATGAGATCTGTTTGATCACTATGACTGAAGTCTACATAATAATTTACCATGATATGATTTATGAATTAAATTGTGAACTGTTATTCAGGATGGTTTATAATCACCTAAGTTTCTTTAAAACTGTAATTACTTTAGAACTAACAAATAAAGATGAGGATTTCAAAACCTAAATGTTTTGTTTAATAAATTCATCAATGTATAAGAGTCACTCATAGTTAACAGCATAGATGATTCCAACACCAAACACAGAGCTGTTCTTGAAGGAGTAACTTGTAAAGGTGTCTACGGTCTCATCCCACAGACAGCGGCTGCTGATTTGCATCCCCTGATGTAACGGATGGCCGATGCAGACCAGGTCTACTATTCTATATCTGTGGATCTTAAGTTCCTTCACACGCTCTCTAATCACCTTCAAGAGAAAAGAAAAGAAGTGCCATCGATCAACCAACCAGAGATCCAGTGTTAGTAACAAAGACTTGTCCTGGTTCTTACTTACTGTACACATGGTAAGTGACAGTTCTCGAGCACGCTGAGCTTCGTACTTCTCCTCTTGAAGGTAGCTGGTGAGAACCTCCTTCAGGATGTCGGTGGCAGCACTCACAGGGAAGTGTTTAGGAGGTCCTGTTGTCCAAAAAACACAAGCGTGTTGATTTAAGATAAGTAAAACTGGCTTCTGATGTGCCGGGATGAACTACTATTGACAACATTTAAATTAAGATTAAGAAAATAAAAAGAATAGGTCTGATTTGGCTGGTAAGGATGCCAAATCAGACCTGAAGCTTTGAACTGAGCCTCCTGAGACGCTGCATCCTCATATGAGGACATCAGCTAACTACACCATCTTCTGTCCTCGTTCAGGGAGAATTAGTACTCTTTTTTTTTTTTTTTGCATGAATTAAAGCATTAAAACAACCTCAGTGAGGATTTCCCCCCAAAGTGTTTTAATTCATTCTAAGACACAAAAAGTATATTTATAATGTTTAGAGGTTTTCCACTTTCTACTCATTCTAAATCCATTTTTTTACTAACTGTTAAAAAACGTGTTTAGTTTGAGTGTTAATGAAGACCTACTAATCCTCTAGAGGAAATGTAAACGCCTCTCCAAACAAAGGCTCTGGAGGTTAAAATAAATGAGTGATGTTGAAAATCAAAGCTGTTGGTGAGGACGTGCAGCAGAATGTTTCCACTAATATGATGTTATCTTACTCAGCTGGTAGGTGTTCTCCTGTGGTACAAATCTGGCCAACAGGTCTTCATTGTACCCTGGTTCATCCAAACCTGACGCCGTGCTAAAGGAGCTAAAAGACAAGATCAGAATGAAGGAAACACCAGGAAACAACAACAGATACAAACTGAAATTCACTCGTTTCTGTACAAGTCATGTCACCTGTAGCCAAAAGGCAAAAAAATTAGGAACACTGTATGTGTGTGTGTGGGTCTGTTCATAAGCAAAAATTCTCATGAACCACTGACGACACAGCAAACATTCTCCAAACTTAATATACAGTATACAGGATATATGATATATCTATATATATGATGTATATCATAAACATACATTTCTATAGTAGATGTAGCTAGGTGACATAAAAAGTGAACATTAAACAAAGACTTAGGCTTCAGGAGGTTAAAACTCAAGCAGAAAGGCAGCTTAATGAAGGAACACTAGACTTTTAATTTGAAAAGATTTGAATAAAAACAATGAAACCAAAAAGTGTCAATTAAAAGATTCTCAATCACATCATGCTGTATGACAATGACTGACAGAATCAGCAGACAGATAAATGTAGATATTCTAAGTCCACTCACTCCTTCGTCCTGTTCGTTTCTTTTCCTCTGGTTGCTCCCAGGATTTCCTCAGCAGGCCACTTAATGACCTTCTTCTCTCTTAGGCTCAGTTTTTCGTTGAGTAGATCAGACGTATCAGCTACTTCTTCCCTCAGGGTTCCTAATAATTCAGATATAATGACATCTTGCTTAGTATTTTTCTATAACCAGAGGCTTTTGACACTGTGGATCATGTTTTAGACACCGGCTTTCAGACCAAGCTATTGGCTGTTTTCTATTATTTTTTAAGATAATAATTGGGGTGATCATGGCTCAGGGAAAGAGAGGTAATCTACTTATTGCAAGATCAGGGTTCAATCCCAGGCCCAGACCATGTGTTGAAGTGTCTCGAAGCAAAATACCAAACCCCCAACTGCCCCCTGGGCACCATCCAACATGGAGGCCCTCCTCCAAATGAGGTTAAGAGCAGAGAAACTATATCCCTAAGGGGAGGAATACATTATCAGTTACTACTGAGGGCTATAATACTATGTAAATTAAGAGTAATCTAAAAATACTAACGTCCATCCATCCATCATGGGGAATTACACATCAGTCCAGTCAGCTGGTTCCTTTAACAATGTGACTAATCATCATCTTCTAATGAATCTAATTATTACAACTGAATCACACTGAATCACCTGAATGTGGATTTATTTCTGTGTTCTGCTTTAAGATGCCTAACTGGAGCTTTAGAAATAAACTGAATCTTTATTACAATCTTACCCAGCTGGTAGGTGTTTTCCATTTCTGAAGGTTTCTCTGCTCCACCCTAGCTTATCCAAGTCCAACGCAGTATTTATTGAGCTGAAAAACAAAATCAAACAAATCCCGGAGGAAAAATATACACAGAGATTGACTGATCTCCAAATAAATGATGTTCTTAAAAGAAACCAATTGAAACGAACAACCAGATAGAGTATTTAGACCCAGATATGTCCCGGAGTGTTCTGTAAGCTGGATGGACTAAACTTCAAATATCTTCAGTGAACAGCGGACTTTCCCGGTGCAGTAAGCTAACCCAACAAACAGTCAGCTCGTTAAACAAGAGCTTGTTTACAAAAAGTCGACAAGAAATAAAGAGAAGCGTCTAAAGAATGTACCGGCTCAGAACGGATGGTTCTCTCGAAAAAGAGTTCCGCAGTTTGAGGTTGTCCTGGCAACCGCTGATCCCGTTGAATGGTGTTCGTCTCTCGCGAGAACTGAAGCGAGTTGAACTAAACGGAGCACGAAACCGACCAAAACACTAAGATCAAAGAACCCGCAACAAGTGGACAACTGGTCTGGTCTGGCGTGTGTTGAGCTTCCAGGATGAGAACAGAATGTAGCTGGCGTGGAACCAGTTTCTGACCTGAAATAACACTTTTCATAACAACAGAACAACAATACAACCACTTCACTCACATTTTCTTCAGAAATGTAGCTGAAAAATGTTTTTCCAGTCAACCAGTTCAGAGCTTTTAACATTTGTTTTTACCAACAGTTGTTGTTAATTCTTCTCAGCTTTCATTTTGCTCTTCATAAATAAAGATCTAAAAAAAGACAGACACATTTCACATTTCCTCTTTTTTATTACCAAGTCAAACAGATATGACATTATATAGACTTTTTTCATATTTACTTATATTTACTTTCAAAAGCTTTGGATGATAAATTTACATGAAATGGTTTGCATATTCTGATCCTAATGCAGCAAAACATTGCAGCCAACAAGTTGTAGAAAAAATAAACTTAAGGAAAATATCAGAGAACATTAGAGTGTTTAAAAAAATAAGGCAAAAAATATGTGAAAACAAAATGTTAATGGCTTATCCTCAAAAAAAAAAAAAAAAACATGTTCCTTTATCTTAGTAAAATAACTGTCTATACACAGGTCCAAAACTGTGCATCAAAACTATAAAATGAGATGAATAAACACATGTGAGCATTTGATCAGTGGCTTAAGGAAACGAGTTGCTTTTATCTGGTGGGTTTGTGTCAG
>SSNR01000111.1:391338-411388 GCA_006937965.1 Callopanchax toddi | reverse complement strand
GGGTTTATGGGACACCTATATGAAATGCCAGATTTATAGTTAATGATTTATGAAGATGCATGAACAGTAAACCACAGAGTGGAGGTTCAAGTGAGAATAAAAGGTCTCCTGTCAAATCAACGCACACAACACACCAACACACTCACCTTAATGAAACATGGACTAATTGACTGTTTAATGAGACGTGATGGACAAGCTCTTCCATGCCGCACCATTTTTTGATAGTTTTATTCAAAAATATGAAGTTAACCTAAATGTACTGTGAGTCTCGACATCAACAAACCAAAAGACAATCACAGACATGTTCATATTTAAACATAGTTTTTATATTTACACCTTTTTACATTTAGGTTTTTAAATATTGCTATTTGAAAATGATAAAATATTTATTTAAGATGGCAAAAAGAAGATCAAACCAAACAGGGACTTGAACAGTGCAGTCCTCACAATGAAGACTTCCTTCATTACTTTGTATACCCTACTCCAGACCTCCATCATGGCCTAAAAATAGGTCAAACGTTTAAGCAGCATCAAAGCAACTCCTACAGTCCTCAGAGCAGGAGGAGGCCCCGGGTTCTTCTGAAACCTAAAGGTCCTTCTCACCAGCTTATGGCACTCGCTCGTCTCACTGCATGTGTCAAACATACTGAGGACCTTTCACATTTTTATTACTAAAATGATTATCCAGACAACTCCAGTGTCAGTAGCAGCTTCAATAAATCACCTCGATCCCCCTAAAACACACATAGGCCCTGAAATATGAGATCTTAATGCATCAACTTCTTTAACTGCTGTAAATATTTACTACCTGCATTAGCTTTATGCTAAAATAACAAATTAATGTAAAATGCTGAGTAAAGGAAGAGTTAAAGGCTACATGGGTCAGAATGGCATTTACTTATATACGGCGCTGTGAAAAAGTGTTTTGCACCCTTACGGATTTCTCCTGTTTTTGCTTTTATGTCACTCAAATGTTTCAGGAAACAGTTTTAAAATCAGACAAATATAACATGAGGAAATAGAAAATGCGGCATTCAAATGGTGATTTCATTTATTAAGAGACCTGAGCTCTCCAAACCTGTGTGATAAAAAGATTACCTCCTTTGTTAAACCATGAATTAACTGTGATTAACCAGATTATTTATGAATCTGAGTCCAGCTCCAATAACTACACCCAGACCTGATCACTACTAGACCTGATCATTGTCAGACCTGATCACTGTCAGACCTGATCACTACCAGACCTGATCACTAATAGACCTGATCATTGTCAGACCTGCTCACTACCAGACCTGATCACTAATAGACCTGATCATTGTCAGACCTGATCACTGTCAGACCTGATCACTACCAGACCTGATCACTAATAGACCTGATCATTGTCAGACCTGCTCACTACCAGACCTGATCACTAATAGACCTGATCATTGTCAGACCTGATCATTGTCAGACCTGATCACTACCAGACCTGATCACTACCAGACCTGATCACTGTCAGACCTGATCACTACTAGACCTGATCACTGTCAGACCTGATCACTACTAGACCTGATCACTACCAGACCTGATCACTGTCAGACCTGATCAATACTAGACCTGATCACTGTCAGACCTGATCACTGTCAGACCTGATCACTACCAGACCTGATCACTACTAGACCTGATCACGGTCAGACCTGATCACTGTCAGACCTGAGCACTGTCAGACCTGATCACTACCAGACCTGATCACTACTAGACCTGATCACTGTCAGACCTGATCACTAACAGACCTGATCACTGCCAGACCTGATCACTGTCAGACCTGATCACTACCAGACCTGATCACTGTCAGACCTGATCACTACCAGACCTGATCACTGTCAGACCTGATCACTGTCAGACCTGATCACTGTCAGACCTGATCACTACCAGACCTGATCACTGTCAGACCTGATCACTACCAGACCTGATCACTACTAGACCTGATCACTACCAGACCTGATCACTACCAGACCTGATCACTACTAGACCTGATCACTGTCAGACCTGATCACTACCAGACCTGATCACTACCAGACCTGATCACTGTCAGACCTGATCACTGTCAGACCTGATCACTACCAGACCTGATCACTACCAGACCTGATCACTGCTAGACCTGATCACTACTAGACCTGATCACTGTCAGACCTGATCACTACCAGACCTGATCACTGTCAGACCTGATCACTACCAGACCTGATCACTACTAGACCTGATCACTGTCAGACCTGATCACTGTCAGACCTGATCACTACCAGACCTGATCACTACCAGACCTGATCACTACCAGACCTGATCACTGTGATCACTACCAGACCTGATCACTACTAGACCTGATCACTGTCAGACCTGATCACTACCAGACCTGATCACTGTCAGACCTGATCACTGTCAGACCTGATCACTACCAGACCTGATCACTACCAGACCTGATCACTGTCAGACCTGATCACTACCAGACCTGATCACTGTCAGACCTGATCACTACCAGACCTGATCACTACCAGACCTGATCACTGTCAGACCTGATCACTGTCAGACCTGATCACTACCAGACCTGATCACTACTAGACCTGATCACTACTAGACCTGATCACTGTCAGACCTGATCACTACCAGACCTGATCACTGTCAGACCTGATCACTACCAGACCTGATCACTACCAGACCTGATCACTGTCAGACCTGATCACTACCAGACCTGATCACTGCCAGACCTGATCACTGTCAGACCTGATCACTACCAGACCTGATCATACCAGACCTGATTACTACCAGACCTAATCACCACCAGACCTGATCCCTACTAGACCTGATCACTACCAGACCTGCTCACTACCAGACCTGATCACTACTAGACCTGATCACTGTCAGACCTGATCACTGTCAGACCTGATCACTACCAGACCTGATCACTACTAGACCTGATCACTGTCAGACCTGATCACTGTCAGACCTGATCACTACCAGACCTGATCACTACCAGACCTGACCACTGTCAGACCTGATCACTACTAGACCTGATCACTACCAGACCTGATCACTACCAGACCTGATCACTACCAGACCTGACCACTGTCAGACCTGATCACTACTAGACCTGATCACTACCAGACCTGATCACTACCAGACCTGATCACTGTCAGACCTGATCACTACCAGACCTGATCACTACTAGACCTGATCACTACCAGACCTGATCACTGTCAGACCTGTAGGATTAACAAATCACTTCAACAGAACCTGTCTGACAACATGAAGGAGGCTAAAAGATCTAAAAAACCAACACATCCTGTCCTGTTCTAAAGAGATTCAAGAACTAAAGAACCAGAACACCTAAAGTCCTGCAGGACTCACTGGGTTCAAGTTAAGGTCAGAGGTCATGATTCAGCAATAAGAAATAGACGGGACAAAAATGTCCTCCATCAGAGAGTTCAAAGGTCAAAACCTCTCTTGACCAAAAACAACACAAAGACCCGTCTGATATTAGATAAAAACATCTTGGTGCTCCCAAAGACTTCTGGGTAAATATTCTGTCAGCTGATGAAACAAAAGCTGAACTTTCTGGAAGGTGTGTGTCCCGTTCCTCCTGGAGTCAAACTAACTCTGTGTTTCATCCTAACAGTCAGACATGGTGGTGGTAGTGTGATGGTCTGGTCTTCAGGACCTGGACCACTGGCTGGAACTGATGGAACCATGAATTCTGCTGACTACCAGAAAATCCTAAAGGAGAATGTCTGACCTTTGACCTTAAACAGGACGTTCATGTTGGTAAACCTCCAATGAGGCTGAACTGAAACTATTCTGTTTATCAGAGTGGGACAGAATGTCCTCCACAGAGACGTCAGAGACTCACTACTAGCTATCACTGACACCAGTTACCAAGTTTAGAGGTCAAGTACTTTCTCACATAGGACCAGCTGGTTTGGAAAATTTTATTCCTTTCATAAATAAAATCATCATTTGAAAACTATGTTATTTTCACTCAGGTTTTCTTTGTCTGATACTGGAACATGTTTGCTGATCTGAAACATTTAAGGGACAAAAATAAATAAATGAAGAAATCTAATATTTTTTATCAGCGCTGTACAAGAATCACACTCAAAATGATTCAGTCACCTGCTCTAATGGATGCACACCTTCATTTAAGATTCTGTTAGGAATAGTTCAGACAAGGTTGACCAGATCCAAACCAGCATAACGTGGGACAAAGAGCATGTTGGTGGGGGACAGTGTGGGGCATGTTAATATTAAAGGATTTTCAAAATTTAAACGCTGTACTTTAAAATACACAAATTCAATGTCATTATATAAATAATATATTCATTATTTATTTCCTTAAGGAAAAATAATATCTGAACTTTTTGCATATCCAGACTGGGATTTGAACCAGGGTCTCCCACATGAAAGACAGTTGCTCTACCACTAGGCCACAGTTCAGTAATCTCCTTCATTTTGATTTTGCTCTCTGTCAATCATTTCTTCCCCTACCTGCTACATTATGTGTGAGAGGGAGGCCGATTTGCAGGTCTAATGTAATCATGAAACGTAAATAACCACAATAACATATGCTGAGCTAAAAGAGCAACTTCTATTCTTTCAAAAGATGTTTGAATTTTTTATAGCACAAACCATTGCAGAGTGCAGAAATGCGTTGACGAGGACATGCTTGGTGTTAAAGGGTCAATGCGTGTGCGTGTCAATGTAATTTGTGGGACGTGTGAAAAGTGATGAAAATGCGGGACAATTCCGCACAATACGGGACATCTGGTCACCCTAGTTCAGACCTTTATGAGCCACTGAAGGTCCAAGAAATGGAAAACCTTCTCACATGTTAAAAGATCATTTGGCCTCATCAGATCTTTGAAAACAACAGCTGACACATTGACTGATTACTATCTAGAGTCACGACTGCTCAAACAGAGCTGCTCGTTCTGTGGTTTTTCCTGATCTAAATGTTATCCTGTGGTGTCTGGGGCTCATTATTAAAAGGGGACCAAACCTTAGTGCTGAGTTTTCCAGGTCGGTTTGAAGCGACCTGTGATCACAGAACTGATATGGTGATTTTAACGTTTCTGATTGGATGACATGGACACTCAGACAGACAATGGAACTTGAGGTGGCAGTGTAAATCAGATCTTATCGTCTAAACCATTTCCCAGTTTTCCTCCTACAGAGCAGTCATCATGATCACTGGTTAAGTAAATAAACTCATTAAAATAAGGCTGGATCACTATATGAAACCCACAATTAGCTCTACAGGTAACAATAACAAAGACTTGAGGTTTCCCTTTATTTTACTCCATAAAAGCTCATAAGTCTCCCAAGTGCACAAATGATGATTTAGTATTAACTTGCATAAACTCCACAGAGCTGCGTGGACTGAACATGAAACCAAACATCATCTCTGTCAGTCATAAGCTCCTCTTCAACCATTCACTCTAATGTTTGCTAAACACAAATTCTCAAGTGCACCAAACATGGGATGGATCCATAATCTTCACAGTCGAAAGCCAGTGTTTCCTCGGTTCAGTTTGTGAACACAGTCCACTAATTATTCGCCAAATACTTTCCTGTAAAACACAGTGAAACACATCGGAGCAGAGCTCGTTCAGCCTTTATTTTCTGTGTGTTCAGATTACTGACGCTAAGTGTCGCTGTGTTTTCTGGAAATGAAGGCATCATGTCTGATAGTCAAACTGACCTGCAGCAAATCTTTTTTTTACCAGCGACAGCCGGTAGCCGGTCCCAACCAGCTGAATGTCACACCCTGACAGAGTGCTCCCCTCGCTGCTGAACTGGACCGCCAGCTGGGAGGGTCTACAGGTACCTTCCTCCATCTGGAACCGGCCCAGTAGAGCCCCGACTCCTGCAGAACACAGACCTCATGTTTCAGTTTGTATATCAGGAGAACCTCTGTGATGAATCAAATCAGAGGCCAAACATGACAAAGTGAACTTGCCTCCATTTTCAGACCTGTGAGACAGGCTTGGGATTTTCCACTGGATTGTTTGCTGCTCAGGATTCCTTTAAGAAAGACAAAGAAAGGTTTTGTGTCTTTAAATAAAAATCATAAATCCTTCTGCCAGAATAGAAAAATGTCAAATAAGAAAAACTTCAGACTGTTTATTTTGAGAGTTTTTTATACATGATGCTCAAAAATGAATGTATTATATGCAGATCTTCAATATGTAGTCACTGGAAACAGAAAGGCTTGCATATTGCACATTGAGCAGTATGTAGCACTGTATACTCGCAGTGAGAAGGTCGCAGGTTCAATTTCTGTCTGTTTCCTCTCTGCATGAAGTTAGCATGGTGTCTTCACGTGGGTTTAAAGGCCAATTCATCCTCCACGAGAAGCAAGAACTTTGTTCTCGCTGGGGGAGCTCCGAGAACAAGAAAAAATCTCGTTTCAGCAGGACCATTCATACTCCCCAAGAACTCAGCTGCTGAACTCCTTCAGCAATGTGTCATACAGGTGTGTGTGTGTGTGTGTGTGTGTGTGTGTGTGTGTGTGTGCGTGCGTTCGTTCGTGCGTGCGTGCTGGTCCTGGACCAGCGCAGACCTCAGGTTTGCGCCAGTCGATCCAGACCCGTAAACCTGGTTTATACTTCTCTGACAGCACGTTTGTGTTCACACGTATTGACAGAGATGTTTTTTATTTTTAATTTTCCGTCACTGTTGTGAAGCAATTCTTCACCAGGACAGCAGAGGGCGTATAACTTTTTTGCAGTAACATCTCTGGTCGACCACAGTTTGTTTACTTCAGCTTAGTAATGGCTGACAGAGAGCAAATTTTGATTGAGCTGTAACGGATTGATCTCAAGGAACAAACAATATTGTTGAAAATAATTAAACAGGAGTGAAGGAAGCGTCTGTTGAATGTCCGTCCACTGAACAGGACAAGGCAGAGGACGAGTGAATATGCAGCTCTTGTTCAACCTTTGAGGGACACTGATGGATTATATAAATATTCATACTTTCATACTTCATCTGCCAGACGTTTTTTGAGCTGATCCATACCTGCTTCCGTGAGATTCTACTACAGCTACTCTGTCGATACCGGCGTCAAGTCAGAAATGATCTTGGGTTGTTTGGCCGACCAATTAGAATGCACTCTCCATCTCGTTCGACGGAGAGTTAGAAAAGTGAGCTCGACACCATCCATCCTTGTGAGCCTGTCGGAGAGCCCTTGCGTTGACAGATAATGGCGTTGTGTATCTCCGTACGCAGATGGAGAAGTATAAACTAGGCTGTATGCCTCCTCAGGTCCATCCGCACAAAACAGCACATCAGGCGCCGGAGAAAAAGTTACATTAACGTACAACATCAACCGCTACCCACACTAACCACACTCATTCTCCCTTTCTGACCAATCACAGCAGTTGTTCTCGGACACCCTGCAGAAAAAACTTTGGCTCAGCTGATGTTCACAAGAACAAGCTGTTAGCGCTGCCGAACTGGGTCTACGAGAATAAAATGACATCATTTTGTTCTCAGAGACCCCAGTGAGAACAAAGTTCTTGCTTCTCGTGGAGGATGAACTGGCCTTAATCCAGGTTCTCTGGTTTCCTCCCACAGACCAAAAACATGCATGTTAGGTTAACTGTTGACTCTGAACTGTGACTGTAAGTCTAGATGGTCTCTGTGTGTCCCTAAGATGGACTGGAGGGTGTCCAGGGTGTCCCCTGCCTCTCAACCTGTGACTGCTGGGGACAGACACCAGCTCCCCGAGACCCTTACTGGATGAAACAGTTAAGAAAATGAATGAATGAACGGATGGATGGATGGATGGATGGATGGATGGATGGATGGATGGATGGATGGATGGATGGATGGATGGATGGATGGATGGATGGATGGATGAATTAGTTAGAAAGATAAACCTTCTTTGCACCAAAAATATCTGCATACAACCCGATGGTGATTAAGTGGGAAAACCACTAGCTGATGGAAGGATAATGTGACTGAATAACACATCATTTAGGAACTGGATGGATGGATGGATGGATGGATGGATGGATGGATGGATGGATGGATGGATGGATGGATGGATGGATGGATGGATGGATGGATGGATGGATGGATGGATGGATGGATGGATGGATGGATGGACGGGTGGGTGGATGGGTGGATGGGTGGGTGGGTGGATGGGTGGGTGGGTGGGTGGATGAACAACAACGTGTGGATACGTGTTTATTATTATTATTACTACATTATTGTCATAATGATGATGATGATGATGATGATGATGATGATGATTGTGGGGATTGTAAGGAACTCTAACCAGGTTGCAGGTGGGATCATGACCTGTGGTCTAGCTATGCCTCCATCCACAGGAACCACAAACTGGATGTTGTACAGAGGCACTGGTGCGGCCATGGCCTCCATGTTGTATTTGTAATCTATTCTAAGGTCAGTCTTGGTGCCGTCATCTCGCCAGCTCACTGCCAGGTTCAGAGGAGTAGACTGAATCCCTTCTGCTGACACCTGAAGAGAAAAGACCAAGACATCAATGTGATGTTTGGATACAATAACCAGGAGTAGACAATTTTAAAAATGACATCATGCCTGATATTTGATCATGTCCACGTTGTAGTATGTTGCCTGAGGCTTCTGTTCTGCCACTTTTTTAAGATGGCTCATTAGGTTTGGCATGTTTACCCAGAATTCCCTGGTGTCCATACTCTCTGTTGTGGAATCACTGCAGGGAAATAAAAACATGTTCTATTCAGGGTCACAAAGAGAATTTAATTAATTAAATACCACTAGTCATCATCTAAACAGAAGTTCTACCAAGGATCAGGTTGGTGATGAACAATATTTTTCCAGCATGGTGGAGCACCTGGCCGTAAAGCTAAAGTCAGAGCTAGAGAACAAAAGTTTGGTCTGATGTCACTTTGAATAAACTACAAAATGTTCTGAGGAGTGATTGGATGAAATGCATTTAATCACAATGTCTCTCTTGGCCATAAAAATGAAGTTAATCCCTAAAAATATATATTTCCACTAAATTTGTGAAGAAGGCTTCAGGGCACTCAATAACATTAGTAAGTAAACTTTATTTATAGAGCACCGCAGACACCACAAAGCTCTGCACAAAGCAACAGATCCAGATCATTTCAGGTCCAGATTCAGGACAACTGACTATTGTAAAGGAAATTCCTCGCCTTGCCTTCTCCCACTTATCCTGGTCCAGGTCGCAGTGGCAGCATTCCAACATGGGGAATCCCAGACCATCCTCTCCCTGGCCACTTCCACCAGCTCCTCCAGCAGGACCCCAAGACGTTCCCAGGCCAGATTGAAGACGTACTTTCTCCAACATGTCCTGGGTCGACCCGGGGGCCTACTGCCAGCAGGACATGCCCAAAACACTTCCCTAGGGAGGCATCCAGGAGGCGTCCTGACCAGATGCCGGAACCACCTCAACTGGCTCCTCTCGATATGGAGGAGCAGCGGTTCTACTCCGAGTCTCTCTCGAATATCCGAGCTCCTCACCCTATCTCTAAGGCTGAGCCCGACCACTTTGCTTTACGGCTCAGCTCCTTCTTCACCATAACAGACCGGTCAGTATACATCACTGCAGACACTGCCCCAATCCACCTGTCAATCTCTCTCCTTCTCTTACTCATGAACAAGACCCCGAGATCCTTAAACTCCTCCACTTGAGGTAGGACCTCTCTCCCAACCTGGAGTTGGCAAGCCACTCTTTTCCATTCAAGAACCATGGTCTCAGATTTGGAGGTGCTGATCCTCATCCCAGCCGCTTCACACTCAGCTGCGAACCTGCAGCAAAAGCTGAATGTCAGAGCCTGACGAAGCTAGGAGGACCACATCCTGCCACCAAACTCGACACCCTCCACACCACGGCTGCACCTAGAAATCCTGTCCATAAAGATTATGAACAGGACCGGTGACAAAGGACAGCTCTGGTGGAGTCCAACCCTCACTGGGAACAGGTCCGACTTACTGCCGGCTATGTGGACCAAACTCACACTCCTCTGGTACAGGGACTGAATGGCCCTTAACAAAAAACCATCCACCCCATACTCCTGAAGTGCCCCCCACAGGGTGCCACTGGGGACACGGTCATAAGTCTTCTCCAAATCCACAAAACACATGTGGATTGGTTGGGCAAACTCCCATGACCCCTCCATCACTCTAGCGAGGGTAAAGAGCTGGTCCACAGTTGTTTATTAGTGTGAGCTAGTTGCTGCCTTCCTCCCATAACCTCTGGTGTCCACCAGCGGGTACGGGGGTTAGGCTGTCTTGTTAAAATGGAACCAGCTGATTGGACTGAAGAGTTACTTCCATCTAATCCTCCATTCTGAGCAGCTCAGTAGGAGGGCGACAGTGGGAAGGAAAACTCCCTTTGAACAGGAAGAAACCTCCAGCTGAACCAGAACCAGAGTGGGCGGAGCCTAATGCCTCTGCAGACTAGACTCTGAGAGACAGAAAACATCCATATGTTAGGTCCAGGTCCAGGACACCCCCAGATCTTAATCCTATTGAGAACGTGTTAATCCTCAAGAGGTAGGTGGACAAAGAAAACCCACAAAGGCTGAATCCAAGCATTGATGATGAAGAACAAGCTGTCAGGATCTGGACCAGACACTGACTGACAGGAAGTCAGGGTGAACAGTAGATGTCTAGAAAAACCACTCGTTTTTCATATTTAATGTATTTGTCAATAAAAAGTTTTTTGAAACTTGTGAAATGCTTGTAATTCTACTTCAGTAATCATAGAAACATCTGACATTAAGATCTTAGAACGCTGAAGCAGCAAACCTAGTGAAAACCAACACTTGGGTCACTCTAAACATTTGGTCATGGCATCCAGCTCTGCTCACAAACTGGTCGGCATTTTGGCCTCAACTTAAAGACCCACAGCGATTGGCTGAATGGATGTGCAGCTTTTCTGTGTGTTTGATGGTGACCTCACCAGCACAGCAGCTGTGGATTGGGGAGGACCTGCTCCAGCCGGGTGTAGTTGCTGATGCTGAAGGTGAGGATGGGTTGTGTTGGGTGACTGGCAAAGTGCCTGGTTATACCTGCAGGGAAGGAGAGCACCATCTCTCCTGTGATCTTCACCACACACCTGCAGCAGAGGAGCAACAGCGTCCACTCAGACAGATCCAACTAACCTACAAACCTTCTCCATCTCCTCTAAACTTTATTCTGACTGGGAAGATTCACAATAACACACTGACAGGACATTTATAAAGTGAACATACTTGCTGGGGTCAGCGCCCTTAAAATAAGCATTGATGGTTTCTGTGAAAGCAGCTGCAACTGGCAGAGTGTCCTGGGGTCCCATTGTGAGAGGACTTGGTCCTCTGGAGCATCCTGAAACCACATAAAAACAAAACAGAGCCATAAAACACCTCCATCAGTCTAGTAAAAAACTGAATCATGTTTTTATTCAAAGCTCAGACTTAGGGGTGGGGGTGGGGGTAGAAGGCAAACAAGTTCAAATGAAAATCAAAGTGTCTGTCTGATCCTGGGTTCTCTGTGATACAACATGGGATGGGCAGCAATCGTTTGTGAACAAACAGGGTGTACACCTCCAGTTCATGCACTCATGACACTGGTGTGGCTCAACTCACCTTCAAAGGCTAAATGAAACCTGCCGTGGTCAAACCAAACCAGAGGCTGCGAGGCCTCTGGGACAGCAGACACATGAGGAGGAGAGAATCGTGGAGAGGGACAAGACGGTGAGGCAAGAACACGATGACGAGTGGCAGACACCGTGAGGACTGAAACTGGGATGTTGTGCTTTAAAGAGGAGCATGCAGGCGGTATACCTGTAGTGGGCATGTTAAGGTCTTTTCCTAAGGTTGGAGTCGACGCTGCACTGTGTGAAGTGATGGAGGACAGGGAGGAAGAGCTCTCAGCACGGGCCAGGGGGGCAAAGGGCGGGGGGCTACCTGAAACTGGTGGGCTGAATGACCGACTCTGGAAATGGGACCCAACAGAGAGAGAAGGAGAACATATCAGTCAGCCCTATGTTATCTGAACTTCTAAACAAAGAAGAGGACAAGAAAGCAGGACTTTTAAAACATACCAGATCTGTGACTGGTTTCCCCGGGGGCAGCTTTGGTCTAGAAGAGGGGCGAGGAGGAGGAGGAGGAGGAACCGGGCTGCCTCGAGACTGAGGAGTAGCAGGACGAGCTGGCGATGAGGGACCTGTGGGACATGTTAGTGTACCTGTTTACCTTTCGTTTATTTTGTTGTGGGAGTTAGTGTGTCTGACCTTTGACACTAACTAATCACAAATGAAAATATTAAAGATCTATCATTTTATGAAAGAATGAATCCTACAAGTTCATCTTTTGCTGTTTTGGTCAAATGTTTCATAATCTCACATGATCAGTTATTCACTATGTGACTGGATGACTTTCATTCCAAAGGTTAATCAGTTGTTGCTTTATGTGTAATATTGACTTAATTAAAGATTTAATCAAAAGTAGCCAGTGGTTCATGGGACATTTTACTAACAGAGTTGATTAAAATCAGTTTTTGGTGACCAAATGAATCAGTTAGCCTTAGAGGACTCAGCTCATACAACACCAACATTAGTAAAACTGTCCTTCAGCGTACACTGAGGCCATGATGAGAGTCAGCTCCTCCAGATCCGAGACCATGGTTCTCAACTAGAACAGAGTGGAATGCTCCATGTTCGAGAGCGCGCCGAGACGGGAAAAACGGTACTTAAAAGTGCAGATTTGGCTTGATGCACATAAACCAGTGTTGTCAAAAGACCCGGTTCTTTGGTACCCAGTCGATAATGTCGAAATGTTATGGTACCAGGATTTCTGAAGTACCAGTGATACCGACCGGCGGTTCAACCCTGTTCTTGCTGCACTATCAGATCATTTTCAGTCATTTTGACAGATTACAATCACACACCTGTGTGTGAGAGTGTGTGTGTGTGTGCATGCGCGCCATCAGACCGCGCTGTATTCGCAAGTCTCTGCAGCCGGAAAGCAAAGCTCTCGATTTACCGGTTGATCTACCTCCCAATCCTCACCTATGGTCATGAGCTTTGGGTAATGACCAAAAGAATGAGATCACGAATATAAACGGCTGAAATTACTTCCCTCCGCAGGGTGGCCGGGCTCAGCCTTAGAGATAGGGTGAGGAGCTCAGACATTTGGGAGAGACTTGGAGTAAAACCGCTGATCTTCCATATCGAGAGGAGTCAGTTGAGGTGGTTCAGGCATCTCGTTAAGATGCCTCCTGGACGCCTCCCCAGGGAAGTGTTTCAGGCATGTCCTGCTGGCAGGAAACCCACGGGTCGATCCAGGACACGCTGGAGAAAACATATATTTGATCTGGTCCGTGAACGCCTTGGGGTCCTGCTGGAGGAGCTGGTGGAGGTGGCTGGGGAGAGGACGGTCTGGGGCTGATAAGGCAGAAGAAGACGAGACGGGAGGAGCATTGTCAAGGGGAATTTTGCATAACTGAGGCCCAGAACCGGGCTTCCTTCCTGGGTAACAGCCCCAGGTCGGCCCGTTCCTGGGTTCATAGTGGGTTCCAGGAGCATTTTAGAGGGATTTTGACCAGGATAGAGACCCAGAACCAGATCTGCTCCATGAGTAACATCCTCGGGTACCCTGTTAATTTTAAATCCTCAAGTTTAGTGTTTTCTGTCATTGAGGGAAAAAGTCAGGGACCTTCTGCTTGTGTCTGCCCTTGCAGGGCACTGATTGGATAAAATGCCTTTAAAAAGCCTGAGTATATGTCCCACTTTAAGTCAAAATTTACAATGTAGGTCCCCTGATGGTACCCCAAATCTTGTCCAAATATTGTATCTGGCTCCCATCTTTATTTTTGGCCCAAATATTGTATTGAAGTTGCCCCAATATTTCTGCCCAAGACTTTAGTTCCTTACACAAGTCAATGTCCCACTATATCTCATAATTTACAATGTAGATCCCCTGAAGGTACCCCAAATCTTGCCCAAATATTGTATCTGGTACCCCCAAATCTCTGTTTTGTTTTTATTTTCAATGTATCTCATCATTTACAATGTACGTAGATCCCCTGAAGGTACCCCAAATCTTGCCCAAATTTTGTATCTGGTACCCCCAAATCTCTGTTTTGTTTTTTATTTTCAATGTTTTCTCTGTTTTGTTTTTTTGTTTTTATTGTCAAGCGCTTTGTGATGTATATCTGTGAAAGGCGCTATATAAATAAACTTTACTTACTTACTTACTTACTTACTAAAAGGAGTTGCTGAGACTTAATTAAACAGTCTCCTGATGATAAAATATGACAAAAAAAAAGTGTAGTGATGCGTTTAGGTCACATCACAGTAATGTGTTTTTACTGAAGAGGAGAAATACTTTCAGGGTCATTCCCAACTCAATGAGTAACTGTGGTCAATAATTACGGTATTAAATAATTGTGATTTCAGTATTGACCAAAATAACTATGATTATGAAGTTTTACTTACGGTAATCAAGCAGCCCTAGCACTTAGGAAAGTGTACAGATAAAAGAATTTAGAAGAATCTGAACAAAAGTTATAACTTTAAATCTAAATCTGAGTCTATCTGAATGGAGACATCTGAATACTCACAGCTGCCTGGTCCCGGGGAAGACATGATGGACCTGTAGGTGGTTGGAGGAAGAGGAGGTGGAGTTCCTCTGAAGCTCGGGGTCAACTCTCTGGGAGAGCCTGTGATGTCTGCTCTATCGTCCCTCTGGTACACCCCCTCTGGAGTCCTTTTCCCCCCAAAGCCTCCGTAGACTAATGGAGAAGTGACTCCTGCCCGGGGGGACCTTCGCTCTGCTGGTAGAGGGGGCACGGGGCTGATGGGGGCAGCAGAAGAAGCATACACTGCAAACTGCAGCATCTCCTCATCAATTCCCTCATCTTCAGGGGAGAAGTCAGGAGGCAAGGGAGGGGCCGGCTCATCTGGAGGTGGAGGTCCAAGCACAATGGAGGGGGGAGAGTCCAGTGGTGTGAAAGGGGGAGGAGACATGGGGGAAAACTGTGGAGGGGAAGGTGGGGGTTCATTTGGTGGCGGTCCAGGAGAGAGACAAGGAGTGGACGGGGTAGATGAGGGGGTGTCTGGAGGAGGAGAGTCTGGAGGTGGCGGTGGGGCCGGTTCATCAGGTGGAGGAGGTCTGTCCTCTGGAAACGTGACCCATCTGGGAGACGCAGTGTCCTCACTGATCCGAGGGCTGTCTGCAGGGCCAAACACGTCATCGAGGTCAGGGGCCGGGGAGCCTCGGTAGGAAGCCGGGGACAGAACGTTCAGGTAGATGGGGGCAGAACTGCGAGCTGCCCTCCCATTGGGTAGGTCAGCTGCAAACAGGGAGTCGTAGTTCAGAGACCACAGCATTATGACTGAGGGCCACAGATCATCTCAAACACAAACGTACCTGCAGAGTCTGAAGGGTAGCCGTAATGACTCCGTGATGGAATGTTTTTAGGAGGAAGCGGTGGAGGAGCTGCAACATGGAGTAACCATTCAGCAGGATTCAAACACACAAAACTGTTATAGTCACTGTAGCATAAGGTTCTGCTACCCACCTCCTGTTGGGAAACTTCTACTCAGCTGGGACTCTGACCGAGGCCTGGGTTCTCCCCACATGTCACTACGAACCACTGTTGTTAGATAAACATGTTTTTTTATTTAAAGCAATCACTATTTCATCTTTGAAGTTAGAATATTCATACGTCAGGTAAAGCCTCATTAGTAGAGGACGAACCATCGTATCTGGCATATCTGCTGTCTGAAGGCAGTCCGAACCGGACGGGAACATTCAGCGGCATCGAGTCACTGCAACAGGAAACACACAGTGGTCATAATAACGCTTTCAGAATAATAGTACGGACCTGGCTTTCAAACATGCTTCATGGGTGAACAAACCACAGTTACACACAACACAACACATGTACAAACCTTCACTTCAAAACTTTGTTTAGGTGGGGAAAAGAAAAATGTCCATCTCTTAACATTCAGGACTCTTTAAAGACTAAACAGGAAGGAACAGTTCACTTTTGCAGCAGAAATTACCATTAAAATATAAGCTGTGAAAATGTATTTGCACATTTACATACAGTATGTCTTCCTACAGTATGTCTCATAAATGTTTCAGATCATCAAACAGATTTTCAGTTCAGACAGACCAGACACTTAACCGGCTCTCTATTTACCAGTCGATCTTCATCCCAACCCTCATCTATGAGTTTTGAGTAATGACTGAAAGAATGAGATCACAGATACAAGCAGCTAAATGAGTTTCCTCCACAGGGTGGCTGGGCTCAGCCTTAGAGATAGGGTGAGGAGCTCAGACCTCCAGGAGGGACTCGGAGTAGAACCGCTGCTCTTGAGAGGAGCCAGTTGTGGTGGTTCATCTGGACAGGATGCCTCCTGGGCACCTCCCTGGAGAGGACATAACCTGCCAGCAGGATGCCCCCGGGTCAATCCAGGACACACTGAAGGAACTTCACACTGGACGAAGTACATCTCCTGGGTGGCCACACCCCCCACACACATACACACTCCCACTGATTTTGTCGGTTAACATCATGACAGACCTTTGGGTCTCAGGAGCAGGACTTTGTGTTGGGGTGGAGCGTCTGGGTCTGGCGATCTCCTCACCTGTTAAAAAAACATCACAAAATCTCTTTGCTAATGCCCTTAAACCAAAACACATCCGTCATGAGTATTATAATTACATTCAGGTCAAAAAACTTCCGTTCACTCACAGGAAATAGCAAAAGTTGAATTACTTACAAGACAAGTTCCTCTTTAGCTGCACCTACAAAGATGGAATCAAAATAAAAGAGACATCAGTTATATAGAAAGGATTCTGTCCATCCATCATAAATCATTGAGACAACATTTTAATCACAATTTCTTAAATATCATAGATTATTTCAGTCAAACAGAGGGAAAAGATACAGTCATTGATAGAAGAGCTAAGCACCCAGAAAGAGTGGTGGAAATAAAATAAGACTAAATGTCAAAGGTCATGTGACTGCTTGCAATGATAACAGATGGATGATGGAGCTGGTAGTACGAGCACACTGCTGGTCCACACAAATCAACAAAAGTCAACATCTGGAAAAAAATCATCTGAAGTGTAGTTTTATTTTGTTAGTCGGCTCAATGCCCCATTTGTTTATATTGAGGGGCGGGGCTTAAAAGTTATACTGCAGCCACTATGGGGTTTTTGTTTTGTTTCAGAATCTAATTTCAGTGCGACATCCTTGAGTTTAAGTCAGTGATTCAGAGTGGGAGGGGTCACACAGCTGTTGTTTTTGTTCCCTGCAGCAAGTCAGGAAAGATCAGTAAGACTACAACATGATACAGATACCCTGTGTAGATGAGTGTAATCTAATTTAACCCTCGTGCTTCCTAGGGGGTCAAATTGACCCAAAAGACTAGAAAACTCCATAGGCCCCAAAATGGGGACAGAGCAAGGGTTAAAGACTCTATTAGGGCCCTTCTTAGGAGAAATAAGACATGGCAGTGGGTCAGTGTTGGTCTGAGAAAGCAGATCCATGGAAGAACACACAGACCTGTACAGGTCTCGTCTCTTATCTCGTTTTGTTCTGCTTATCCGGGTCGCGGGGGAAGCATCCCAATTAGGGAGCTCCAGACAGTCTTCTCCCCAGCCACTTCTACCAGCTCCTCCGGCAGGATCCCAAGGCGCTCCAGGGCCAAACCAGAGATAGATTTTCTCCAGCGTGTCCTGGGTCGACCCGGGGGCCTCCTGCCGGCAGGACATGCCTGAAACACCTCCCTGGGGAGGCATCCAGGGGGCATCCTAACAAGATGCCCGAACCACCTCAGCTGGCTCCTTTCGACATGGAGGAGCAGCGGTTCTACTCTGAGTCTCTCCCGAATGTCCGAGCTCCTCACCCTATCCCTAAGGCTGAGCCCGGCCACCCTGCGGAGAAAACTCATTTCGGCCGCTTGTATCCGCGATCTCATTCTTTCAGTCATTACCCAAAGCTCATGACCATAGGTGAGGATTGGGAGGTAGATCGACTGGTAAATTAAGAGCCTTGCTTTCCGGCTCAACTCCTTCTTCACCACAACAGACCGGTTCAGCGTCCGCATCACTGCAGACGCTGCCCCAATCCGCCTGCCGATCTCCCGCTCCCTCCTTCCCTCACTTGTGAACAAGACCCCGAGATACTTGAACTCCTCCACTTGAGGCAGGACCTCTCTCCAGACCTGGAGTTGCAAGCCACCCTTTTCCGACCGAGAACCATGGCCTCAGACTTGGAGGTGCTGATCCTCATCCCAGCCGCTTCACACTCAGCTGCGAACCTCCCCAGCAAGAGCTGAAGGTCAGAGCCTGATGAAGCTAGGAGAACCACGTCATCTGCAAAAAGCAGAGACGCGATTCTCCTGTCACCAAACTCAACACCCTCCACACCACGGCTGCGCCTAGAAATCCTGTCCATAAAGGTTATGAACAGGACCGGAGACAAAGGGCAGCCCTGGCGGAGTCCAACCCTCACTGGGAACAGGTCCGACTTACTGCCGGCTATGCGGACCAGACTCACACTCCTCTGGTACAGGGACTGAATGGCCCTTAACAAAAGACCATCCACCCCATACTCCTGGAGCGCCCCCCACAGGGTGTCCCTGGGGACACGGTCATAAGCCTTCTCCAAATCCACAAAACACATGTGGATTGGTTGGGCAAACTCCCATGACCCCTCCATCACCCTAGCGAGGGTAAAGAGCTGGTCCACAGTTCCACGACCAGGACAAAAACCACATTGCTCCTCTTCTATCCGAGATTCAACCATCGACCGGACCCTCCTCTCCAGGACCCTGGAGTAGACCTTCCCAGGGAGGCTGAGGAGTGTGCTCCCCCTATAGTTGAAACACACCCTCTGGTCCCCCTTCTTAAAAATGGGAACCACCACCCCGGTCTGCCACTCAACAGGAACTGCCCCTGATGACCACGCAATGTTGCAGAGATGTGTCAACCACGACAGTCCTACAACATCCATAGCCTTGAGATACCCAGGTCGGATCTCATCCACCCCTGGGGCTCCGCCACTGCGTAGTTTTTTGACTACCTCAGCGACTTCTGCCCCAGAGATTGGACAGTCGGTCCCCAGGTCTCCCAGCTTTGGTTCCTCATAGGAATGCGTGCCGGTGGGATTGAGGAGCTCCTCAAAGTATTCCTTCCACCGCCCGACTATAGCCCCAGTTGATGTCAGCAGCTCCCTGTCCCCACTGTAAACAGTGTGAGCGAGTTGCCGCCTTCCTCCCCTGAGGCGCCGGATGGTTTGCCAGAACCTTTTTGGAGCCGACCGATAGTCTTTCTCCATGGTCTCACCAAACTCCTCCCACGCCCGAGATTTTGCCTCGGAAACTGCCACTGCTGCACCCCGCTTGGCCCTCCGATACCTATCAGCTACCTCTGGAGACCCACAGACCAGCCACGCCCTGTAGGCCTCCTTCTTCAGCCTGACGGCTCCCCTAACCTCTGGTGTCCACCAGCGGGTACGGGGGTTACCGCCACGATTGGCACCGGCTACCTTGCGACCACAGCTAGCAACAGCCGCCTCAACAATCGCAGAGCGGAACAAGGCCCATTCGGACTCAATGTCCCCCACTGCTCTCGGGACGTGGTCGAAGCTC
Organism: Callopanchax toddi; assembly: GCA_006937965.1. NCBI lineage: Eukaryota > Metazoa > Chordata > Actinopteri > Cyprinodontiformes > Nothobranchiidae > Callopanchax > Callopanchax toddi. The sequence goes on along the minus strand of SSNR01000111.1, from coordinate 391,734 downwards.
TGCCGGAGGTGGGAGTTGAAGACCATCTTGACAGGCTCTTCTGCCAGGCGTTCCCAGCAGACCCTCACTATACGTTTGGGTCTACCAGGTCTGTGTAGCATTTTCCCCTGCCACCTGATCCAACTCACCACCAGGTGGTGATCAGTTGACAGCTCCGCTCCTCTCTTCACTCGAGTGTCCAAAACATACGGTCTCAGGTCAGATGATACAACTATAAAGTCAATCATCGACCTGTAACCTAGGCTGCCCTGGTACCAGGTGTACCGGTGGGCATCCTTATGTTTGAACATGGTGTTTGTTATGGCCAAACTGCGACTTGCACAGAAGTCCAAAAACAGAACACCACTCGAGTTCAGATTGGGCGGACCGTTCCTCCCAATCACGCCCCTCCAGGTC
>SSNR01000111.1:371443-382794 GCA_006937965.1 Callopanchax toddi | reverse complement strand
GGCAGCATCCCAACTAGGGAATTCCAGACCGACCTCTCCCTGGCCACCTCCACCACCTCCTCCAGCAGGACCCCAAGGTGTTCCCAGGTCAGCCTGGAGATGTATTTTCTCCAACGTGTCCTGGGTCATCCTGAGGGCCTCCTGCCAGCAGGACACGCCCGAAAGACCTACCGAAGAAAGCGTCCAGGAGGCATCCTAACCAGATGTCTGAACCACCTCAACTGGCTCCTCTTGAGATGGAGGAGCAGTGGTTCTACACCGAGTCTCTCCCCGAATATCTGAGCTCCTCACCCTATCTCTAAAGGCCAGTTCACACGGCAGGATTTTTAACCCGATATTTGCCCCGATTCACCTCCTCCGACAAACTTAAAGGTGTGCCTGATCTCTAAAGATAATCTTATTAGATATTCCTCTCGTGTGTGGTGGGTTAAGAGTGTTCTGGTCCACTCGGAATGCCATCAGGACCGCTCAGATCACAAATCTTTGAAATCAAACATGTTGGATTGTCTAGACCCAATATCGCAGCATGTGTGGTGACCCCCGAGAATCTGCCTGTGGAGATCGATGTGTAGCCAATCAGAGAGTGAGTTGACAGACTGTAGAGTCTGCAGAGTAGAACCACTGATCCAGAGGACCCAGTTGAGCTGCTGGTTCTGGAGATACCTGCCAGCTGGTGGAGGAGGAGTGGGCGGTCTGGGAGTTCCTACTTGGGATGCTGCCCTCACGACATGGACTCGATAAGTGGAAGAAGGCGAGACGAGATCCCGTCATCACAGACACAGCTGCTGCAGCTGCGGCTCGCTGTCCTTTTCATTGTCATTTAAAAAACCGGTAAACAACAGAAAATATTCCGTTAACGCGACCCCTGACTCCAACAAAACTGACCAATGGTCACAAATGAATGAGAATTAAACTGAGATTCTCACAGGAGAGAAACTGAGAGGGATTCCCAGTGTTAGAAAAAACACGGAATCTCAGGGAACTAGTCTGGAATACCAGTAACTACAATTTATCAAACCAGTTATGAAATAAATCTAAAAATGCACAAGCCACTTTATTTGGCACACCTATTGACACAAACAGCAGATCAGCTAATCACATGGAAGCGACTGAGTACATGAAGGTGAAGACGACCTGCTGAAGTTCAAACTGAGCTGTAGGATTGAGAAGAAAAGACTTTAGACCAGAACAGACAGGATGGTCCGAGTGTTTCAGAACCTGCTGGTTTATTTTCACCCATAATGGTCTGAAAGAGAGAAGATCCAGAGAGCAGCAGCTGTGAGGATTGTTGAGGTCATAGGTCAGAGGAGAATGGGCAGACTGGTTCTAGATGATAGAAAGAAAACAGGAAGTCAAAGAACCACTGGTTCCAACCAGAACACCGTCTGATCCATAACATGTTGACCCTTGAAGCTGATAGACTCCAAACAGGAGACCTGACCAGGTGTCTCCTGTCAGCTAAGAACAGGAAACTGGACCAGATAAGACTAGATCACCAGAACTGGACCAGAGAGACTGGATCAACAGAACTGGACCGGAGAGACTGGATCACCAGAACTGGACCGGAGAGACTGGATCACCAGAACTGGACCAGAGAGACTGGAAATTGTTTCCTGGCCTGAAGAGTTTCAATTTCAGCAGCAACATTCAGCTGGTCAGACTCTGGTGCCACATCATGAAAGCTGGATCCATCCTGCCTGGTCTCAGTGGTTCAGCATGGTGGTGATGGTTTGATGATGTGGAGGGGAGATCTTCTTGTCCCACTCTGGGTCCCTTAGTACCACCTGATCCTGGTTGAACCTCCACAGCCTACATGAGTCTTGCTGCTGACCATGTCCATCCCTTTATGACCACAGGACCATCTTCTGATGCTGCTTCCAGCAGAATGAGGCTCCATGTCTCAGAGCTCAGATCAGTTCTATGTGGTGAGAGGTCACACAGAAAAGACAACACACCATACACAAACCGATTTCACCCACCAACATTCCCAGGGCAGGCATGAAATCTCGCAGAACTTCCAAATATCAAATATGACTTCGGAGTGAACAAATATGACGGCTTTTATTTTTATTTTAAACAACGATGCTCTCGTGACAGTTTCGTTGCAAAACACCAAGAAGTTCCATGAGATTTGTCATCTGTCCTGAAATGTTGGTGGGTGAAATCGGTTTGTGTGTAGGACCAGAACGGTTAACATTCATGATGTTTATCACCATGTGTGTGGTCACTCATGATTTGAAATCTGCTGACAATTTGAAAATCCTGCCGTATGAACTGGCCCTAACCTGTCAGGCTGTTCTCATAAGAAGACACACTTTTATTCTTTTCTTTGGATCCTATGGGGAGCCGTGAGAGTTTGAGGGGGTCGTGGATTCTAGGGCAAGCCATTGTGTTTTGAGGGGGTCATGTAGATCCTGGTGTGTGCCTGCTATTTTTAATGCACCACAACAGATTAAAACTTTAATAAGTGAAAATAATACGATGTCTCCCCGCTGGCATGTGTGGTCAGCCCGAGAGTAACAGGTAAACCACAAAGGAGGGAAAGGGGCGTAACATGCTGAATAGTCTTTATAGAATTATATAACATTTAAATCATTGCTTTTCTTTCTTTCTTTCTTTCTTTCTTTCTTTCTTTCTTTCTTTCTTTCTTTCTTTCTTTCTTTCTTTCTTTCTTTCTTTCTTTATTTTCATTAACTTTATTGCTATTACTATCATCAGTAATGGCTTGATTTATTCAATTTGTGCTGTGACTAGTAATTTAGCTTTATTAATATTATTATTAGTCTTATTACCATCTAAACCCTGTTTAACACCTACATATATGTAAATATGATTACTACATGAGTCATTACCAGAGGCGTAGCACAGATTTCTGGGCCCTCTAGCTACAGATCATCTTGGTGGGCCCCATGTTCACTTGATCAATATCTGTCACACATATACAAGGCTTCACCAGTCACATCATCGCTGTGGATAAAAACATCAGGTTCACCAGGGAGGATGCACACAACAACAAACTGCCCTTCTTGGACTGCGCTGTACAAATTCAACAGGATGGAAGGTTTACAGGAAACCTACTCACACAGACCAGTACCTGCAGCACAAACTATCAGTTATCAGGACTTTACACCACCGAGCTGATAACATTCCCACCAGAACTGAAGAGAAACAAAAGGAACAGAAACACGTCAAAGAAGCTCTCCAGACCTGCAGTTACCCAAACTGAGCCTTCACTAAATCAAGAAAGAAATCTGTAAAAGAATCCACAGCAGCTAATAAAAATACAAGGACAACAAGCGCAAAAGCACCGTCATCCCATATGTAGCAGGAGTCTCAGAGAAACTGAGAAGAATTTTCTCCAAACACAGCATCCCAGTAGACTTCCCAGGACAGACTCCCAAACAGAAGATCAGTGGCGTTGTTTATGCAGTCCAGTGCAGTGAGGACTGTTCAGACCTTTACACTGGAGAAACAAAACAACAACTGCACAAGCGCATGTCTCAACACAGGAGAGCCACATCATCAGGCCAGGACTCAGCTCTGAACTTAATTCCCAGACACTCGGATGAGCAGCAAAACGTCTTCAAAGAGCCAAATAAGTCCAGTTGCCTTTATTTAAAACCCTTTTTTGGATTATCATGACCTGGATGACTGAGAACCATGATTTAATGCAAAAGTTATTCTTATAACAATAATGATTATTTTTTTTAAATCAATTACTGAGTTCAGGTAGATTTCAATACATTTCATGTAAATAACCTATTGTCTATGTACAGAATAAGTAGAAAAAATAATAATCAGAAATGTTTTATCACAGCTTTTTGGAAGTAGACATTTTTGTCCTCTAATGACTAAGGGAATTGTATCATATGCAAAAACCGCCAACCTGATGGAGGGAAGTTAAGAGAAATGTCCAGAACAACATTACATATCGCTTTATTTATACGGCACTATGGACGAGCGATATATATCAGTTAACAATATCAAAATTCCTATTATGATAGTAAGACAGCAGGTGTTATTGAGTATCTAACCCATTTTACAATAGAAACTCCAAAATACCCTGAACCGTATCCATCACGGAGCTACAGAAGTCAGACTAGAGTTCCTGCTGCTCCAAGTCGGTGCAGCTTGATGTCAGAAGAAACGTTCAGATGAAATTAATAACAATCTCAACAGCTTCCTAGCCATCTTCATCTTCTTCTGTAGAACTAAAGGGACTACAGTGCAGTGTACATGCCAAAATTAGGACTATTGAGCCTCCAGTGGCAGCTACGTCCTTGCAGCATGTGGCTATATCCTGAAGCTTCTGATCTAACGGTAACTGAGCGGCCGGCGTTGACAAACGAGAATGAGACTGCTTAGTTCTAACCTGAGTTAGCATTAGAGAGGCTAATAACTAATGCTAAATATAACTAAATTGCTACTCCCTCTGCTGTCTGTTAGCCCAGATAGACTGGTGCTAGCATTGGAGAGGCTAGTCATTAGCTGCTAGTGGACTAGCCTCACCATACAATCTGTCATTTATGTTGATCAGTGGAAGATGGAGCGACATGAACGCCTTTCACCACCTCCAGACTAACTACTGACCAATGAGGAATATGAGAAACTCCAGGGGTCTGGTAAACCCAGGGAAGCAGTGAAGAGAAGTATTATTAGTGTTAGTAGTTTATATATATACAACAGGAAATACTATATCCCATTATAGAACAAACAGGTAGAACATGAGGCTTAACACTGTTTTTAGGTTTTTAAAATGTAATCAAATTTTACTTATTGGGAAAATAACAATAAATATTATGATATCCATCTTTGTCAATATGGAACAGCGGTGCACCTTAAAACAACAGTCAAGGTTAAAGCGGCTCTCTGGATTATTTTTCTCTGTATCAAAGTTTTCTAAATGTTCTAAATGATATTTCAGGTCTAAACTATGATCTATGGGTTGAGTTCCACAACATCTGTCATTCTGATGAAGACCCTCCTTCCTCCTAGAGCCCACTTTCCATTATTTCTTGTCGCCGACATTTTTCAGCCAATGAAATTCAAATGTCTGCATTCTCTCAACATGCATGCACATCGACCAAACCTGTACCAGTAGGGGGCGCTGTCGTACAGGACGCTCCGTGTGTTTCTCTGTTTGTGTCTCTGCCTCACGGTTCATTTCTACTAAAAACCTACCATTCTCCAGCTAAAGATGGGTTTATTTTTATTTTTAAACCTTTCACCTCACAGAATGGCAAGACTTGACAGGATTATGCGTTTATTTTGGTCAGAAAGTTCATCCAGGGCCGAGTCAAGTTCAGCTTCAGAGTCCAGCAGCAGCTCTCTGCTAACAGAGCTAATATCAGAAGCAGCAGGGACAGAGAGGGCTCATCAGACCCTCGTAGTGTTGGAATAAGATTGTGAACTGTGAGTGATTAAACCCTACACATTGAGCTGTACAGTTCATGCCCGCAACGTATATGCGCCGTGTGCACGCGCGCACACGCGACCGGACGCGCGTGTCGAGATGTTTTGAGGAGGAGCCGCTGGATGCTAGATTCAAAAACTGCTCTCCTGATGAAATCCTCCAGAATGCTGCTTTAAGAAAAGTGATGAACAATGAATCACACAAATACTACATGAATAATAACACTCAGCAGAAAGGGTTAAAAACAAATATAAAACAGCTGGAGGCGTCTCAAACAGAGTTAAAACCAGATAATTTAAAATGTTTTTTTACAGATTTAAAACCTCCAGTGATGAGCCTGTTTGACATGTAGAGGCAGAGCATTCCAGAGCTTTGGAGCTCTATCTCCTCTAGATCTACAGCCAGCTTTAGGATCTGTTAAATCACCTGATCTGTTGAACGCTGTGGACATGATGAATATAGATGCAGCATTTCAGAAAGATATAATAGAGCGCAGCTGTTCAGAGATAACTTAATACAAATAAAATAATCTAAAAATGGATTGTAAGACATCCTGGAAGCCAGTGAAGGTAGGCTGAAACCAGAGTGACTGATGGAGGTGAGCCCCAGCAGCAGTGAGTTACAGTAATCCAGCTGAGGAGTGATGAAAGACTGGATCAGTGTCTCAGGGTTGTGTTTAATCGCCTCAAATGAAGGAAACAAGATTTCACCACTACATTGACCTGACTCTACATTAAGGCTAGGATCCATTTTTACACCTAAGTCAGAGATGATAGATCTTTCATGTGGAGAAAGTGAGGACATTGATATACTGGGGCTGTTGGGTCTAAATAGCGGTAGAAATCGAGAACCGGTTCCAACATAGAACCAGTTCCAACAGACCAGTTCCATTGGAATTGTACACCTACAACTTTAACAATTCTTCTTAACAATTCTCTTGTTTCTGTTTTTTCCTAAATTTGCTGGTCAGTAATCTTTCCCACGGAGAAATTAGACTTCTATGCACCTCTCACTCGTCCGACAAAACAATAATCTGGTTTTTGTCGGACAAGTGCAGAGCGAGCAGCGAAGAGGCTTAACGAGGTGAGGTCCCGACAGAACCGCTGCAGCGTTTATAGATAAACCCACAACAAACACCGAGTCCCCACTCCGCTTTCCACAAATCACCCTCTGCGTCTTTGAGACGACTCAGGAGGCTGAAGGCTCTGCAGAGGTTTGAGTCCAGAAGCAGTACCGGGTGACCCGGGTTTGTCCGATTCTGGACCTCACCTCGTCACTCTGATGCTGTCGCTGCTATGGCAAGCCCTTTTAACATTTAATCAACAATCGGACCTCTCTGTAATTCTTATTTTATACAGCAATAACTTAATTTATCCTAGTAAAGAAAAAAATTAAAACACTCAATCAAATCACACCATGGTTGCTTGTGGTGGAGAAGACTGAGTAGAACCTTTTTTGGGGTCGCTTAAGAATTGATAAGGGAATTGTTAAGGAATTGGATTGATAAACAGAACCGATAATGGCATTGATATTGATAAAAACCTATCAATTCCCACCCCTAGGTCTAAACCAGATGACCTCAGTCTTGTTCTCATTGAAGTTCAGGAAACTCAGCTCCATCCAGTTCCTGATGTCAACAAGACGGTCTAGGAGAGGCTGGATGGAGCTCCCATCAACACAAAGATCATCTTTGATCACATGAGACACAGCATAATATTATTTTCAAGATTTGACCAAATTGGTCTAAACTCCATTGTTTTTGCACCATGAGGTGATCTTAGTCTAAAACTGACATGAGCGGTGGCGGTGATGTGCATTCCCTCAAGGAATGCTGGGATTTTAATTTTCAGTGCTGTCGAGTGTTGTCTACTTTCCAGCTGCTGAGAAGGGCTGATGGTTTCTTTTAGAACATTTGGTTCTCAGAACCAGAACTGAACCCAAACAATCATATTTTCCTTGCTCTCAAATAGAATAGTGTCTGGTAGAAAATCTGTGAGGGACTGTGATCCTGATCTCAGAGGTTCTTTAGCTAAGGGACAGGATCCTCATGGTTCTGTTCTGTTTCAGCTCTGGGTGGGCTCTGTACAAATCATCTAATCTGATATAATCTGATATGATGTTGGCTGGAGGAGGAACTAGGAGTAAACACAGTAATAGGGAGAACAGGCAACTGTAATCCCATCTGAGACCTGAACCAGGACTCTTGTTACTGTGGTGCAACAGGGTAAAGACCAGTGACCTGCACCCCTCTGTTAGCTCACTGTCCATGTTAAGGGCACGTTGACATGTTACATGTCAGAGAGTATTAAAAAATTATTTCCATAAGAAATGTTTAAAAGCCTGACTCTGAACATTTGTACGTTGTGCTAACTGTAACCTGCTTGTTTGCCCAAAGCAGAGATGTCGAAACATTTAAAGTTTGCAGTTGGCATCAAACCAACATGTTACCACCAAATAGTGATCCCTGGCCTGCAGCTTGTTCCAGTTGATATGACTGTGACCTCTGTAGGATGTCAGGCCTTTCCTTTAGCTCTCAGCTGAGGTCTTTAGTCAAGGATCACGTTTCTGCAGATTGATTCCAAACAGTCCCAAGATTTAGTTGTAACCAGAGGTCTGAAAATGGAAAATCAATCCAGTATGAAAATGTTCTGTGAAAGAATGAAATGCGTGGAGTTCATGAGACAAACCTGTACTTATTACTGTTTAGCTTTCTGGAAGGCCTTTGTTTGGAGAAATGGAGTTTATGTCCTACAGGACTGATAAGCTAACAGCGTGTTTAGCATCCTATGCTTTCAGGAATCACAGAATTAGATATTAAAATAGAATTTAATGTAAAACAAGGAAAGTTGCAAAAATTACTGTGATCTAATAAATGGGATTTTCCACATTTTAATCTGTGGTCGTGTGCTGTTAGTTGAATATGCAGATCACCCAGGAGTTTCCAGTGGAGCTGAAACATCTCTACAACTTGTAGCCATGGCCATGGAAGGTTCCCAAACTGCAGAGGCTCAGTTACACAACCAAGTACTAACTGTATCGGTATTTCTGTCAAAGAGAGCTCCATACCTTCTAATGTAGTGTCGTTTTTATCAACAATGACAAAATTATTTTGTTGACGTTCCTTTTTTCATGACGATAACGAACTGAAAATTCAACAAAGTGCAAAGTAATTATTTAAGTAAATGTAAAACCTCTTGTTGGCCTTTTGAACTCAAGGAAATCCTTAAACAGTCAGTCTGTAGTTCCTTTTCTTCGGTCTTTGTTAAACATGTTTTCATATTTTGTCCATTTCTTTTCTAGAATTGTTAAAATGTTGTCTCACCCTTCGGTCCTGACTCAGGTTGGTCTGGTGTTACCTGTACAGGTGGGAGGAGGACAGGATGACTAAGGACACAAACTAATCCAACCAACAAAGAGAACTAGTACTAGCCAACCAGAGGCAAAGTGGGCGGGACTTCTTGCTGTGATCAGACTAAAGACTTCTATATTAGAGACACAACCAGCTGAAATCAGCTGTTACACTTTATAAACCAACCTAGAAAAACACAACCAGTGACTAGAAATGTTTGAGCAACTGTGCTGCAGGTCTTCTGCTATAATACTGTAGTCACCTTTATGAAGAGTAAAGGCCCTGATCATCACAATAGCTATCATCTAGCTCCTCCATCATACTTCATAGTGCTCTTCATTCAGTGAAAGCATCTTTGAGTTGATGTGAACCGACGCTGTGCAGAGGCAGAGTTGTGAATGAGAGCAGCTACTTGGTCCTTGGATGCATGTTTGCAGGTGGCAGATCTAAAGACAGAACTCTAATCTGATCATGAGCACAAACACACAGCTCACATGGAAAAACTACAACACACACACACACTGCTCTTCGCTCTACGCCTCACACACTTTCACAATCACTGCCCTTCTGTAAATCTGTCACACACACACACACACAGCAGCCACGTTGTTACACCGGTCATGCACACACCTCCTTTGCTCCACACAGCATGACAGATCACATCATCAGATTCAGTAGCTTTAATGGCCCAGCAGGACACAGGAGGGCAGGAGGAGGACGCAGAGGGATGAGGGATACACACAGCTCAGATGGTTTACCTTGCATCATGGTTGCAGATTTTCATCCTACGTTACCCTCTGGTGTGCAGGCTGACAAAAAATGGAGAAATCCAGCCGGTCAAAATATGCCTGGGCAGGGCATAGCTAATTCTGCACAGCTCCCCTTGCGATGAACGATTTTGATTTCCTCCACCACCACCAGCCAAAGGCCCAAGTCCCAGACACCCACACAGGGAGGTGGGGTGCAGGCAGGAGAGCTCAAAGGCAGAGTGGAGGACACGAGCAGAAGACAAACCAGATGAATAATCAGAGAAAGTCCTCAGTGTGAGGGCTAGGCCCCAGATGCCTCAGCAGCTCCGACACTCGCCATCTCTAAAAGGGAGGGAGGGGGGATGCTGAGGGGGAGAAAACAAGCGCTTCAGAGAGATGATGTGCCGAGAGAGGAAGAGAAAGACTGGGAGAGACAGGAGAGGAGGAGGAAGAGGAGGAGGCTCTGATGTCACATCTGCACTGAACCAATCCCTGCTAGCATGGTCACATGGCTGCTGTCCCCTGATGCCTCAGCACCTCTTTCCTTGCCTTGAGCAGTCAGCTGCATGCACACTGTTCAACGTCTCAGAACTCAACCTGATTCAGGACGTCTCCTCCTCAAATCCTACACAACTACACCTGTTACTAACATTGTTGTTTTTCTGCGTGAACGTTTTTATACAGTACAATAAGTGCAGCAGTATACATGATTAAAATACCTGACAGGAAAAGTAGGGCTGTTTTATGGGGGGCTGGTTGTAAATACTAAAATAACAGATTCATTTAACCACATTTAGCATCAAATTAAAATATTAAAATACACAGTTATTATCAAATCTAAAAAACTATTAAATGTTTAGAATCAAATATATAAAGTTACATCTAAATATTACAAATACATTCTAAATATTTGACGGTTGTTCACATTTTTATAATTAAATCCTTAAATATTTTAAATCTGGCTGCATGGTGGCGCAGTTGGTTAGCACTGTTGCCTCGCAGCAAGGAGGTCGTGGGTTCGCGTCCCGGCTCTGCGGCCTCTCTGCGTGGAGTTTGCATGTTCTCCCCGTGTGTGCATGGGTTTCCTCCGGGTACTCCGGTTTCCTCCCACAGTCCAAAGACATGACTGTCAGCCTAATTGGGCTGGTAAATTGTCCTTAGGTGTGAGTGGGTGTGTGGTTGTTTGTCTTGTTTGTCTCTGTGTGGCCCTGCGATGGACTGGCGACCTGTCCAGGATGTCCCCCGCCTCTCGCCCCTTGACTGCTGGAGAGAGGCACCGGCTCTCCCGCGACCCTCTGTGGAGGATTAAGCGGCTACAGAAAATGGATGGATGGATTTTAAATCTACTCTAAACATATAAGGTTACATGTATTATTTTTTATAATAAAAATATGCATTTATACTTAAATATTATGAATGAAGTCAAAATATATGAAGTGTATAAAGTTAAATCCTAATATTTAAAATAAAACCTAACATTTTAAAGGTGGTTTCTGTTTTTAAAATCAAATCAAAATACATTAAAGTTTAGGCTCAAAACTGAAATATTTACTTAGATCAAAGTTCTTAGAATCAAATTGGGTTCTATACTAAAGGTATCATAGGTAATCTGGTAAACAATGTAGCTTAAAACATTTTTTTCAAACCTCATATCAGCGTTCCAACATAGTATAGCTAGCTACTAATATATTGTGGCGATTAAAGAAACCCGGAAGAAATCAATAAGGTGGTTCTCTCACATTGTCTAGTCTAAAAACCTCAGCCAATCAGACGTTTCAAACTGAAAGCAACTATTGGACAAACCAGCTGTCTGTCTCACCGAAGCGCCTCACTTCCTCAC